>QGQB01000020.1:2369-443698 GCA_003385265.1 Neonectria hederae | reverse complement strand
TAATAAAACTTAGGTTAATTATAGTCTTTATAGGAATATTTCTATAAATTTCTTAAAGAAAGTTAAAACTTTTAATCTTAACTCTCTTATTATTATTAAACCTTCTTATAGTTCTTTATATAAGTCTCCTTATTATTCTTATTATTATTATTCTTCTTATTATTATCTCTTTTATTCCTTCTTTTCCTCTCCCTTTTAAATAAATCCCTTTTAACTCTACCTTTTCCTAGCTCTTAACTTTTTATAATATAAAGAATTACTCTAGCTAAAGTAACTAAGTATTAATTCCTTATAAGGAATTATATAATAATTATTTTAGCTATACCTTCCTATTATCTAAGCTAATATATATTCTTATTTTACTAATTACTTAATAAAGTTAAATAATATTCCTTTTCTTATAAGAAGTCCCTATAGTTATAGAAATCTAGTAATATTATACTATAAGGTACTTCTAAGTTTAAGTATACCCTAATTTTTCTTAGAACTATTAGGGTAAAGGAGTAAATATAATAGTAAATAGTATAGTTTAGAGTTTAGGTATTTATTTTTATCTTACTTATTATAATAATCTTAATTAAGCTATATATTATTAATTTTACTAGTTTAATTTATTATAGTCTCTTAGAGTTCTAAGGTCTAGGGTCTTTTTAGGGAAGTCTTAATCTTCTATCTCTTATTTCTTATTATCTTTCTACTTTCCTTAAGTCTAGTAATAGTAGTTTAAAAGTATATTAATTAATTTTACCTATTAAGCTAAATTAATTAAATTATTACTTTACTATAACTTCTAATTTAATAGTAAAAAGGGACTTAGAATAATACCCTAAATTAATAGTAATTCCTTAAGAAGATATATAATAAAGTATTATATAAGTATCTTTATTAGCTAGTCTAAAGCTATACTAGATTATATATATATACTATAGTAATCTTATATTTAGAACCTTTTAGTAGGAAAGTATCTTATAGGAATAATTATTAAGTTAAGGTAGGAAAAGAATATTAATAAGGTATTAAAATAGCTTACTACTAGCTTAATAATTAGTATATAAGGGATAAAGAGTAGATATTAATTTATATTATAGTTAGAAAAGAAGGATCTTAAATTCTCTTATAAAATAAAGGTAAAGGACTTAAGCTTTAAATTTAAAGTAATCTCTCTAGTCTCTCTATAAGAAGGGAAGAATCTCTCTTAAAAATAAAAATAAAAATCTCTCATTAATCCTAATGATGATTCTTTTTTCTTTTTTTTTTCTCCTATCCCTCTTATAACTATCCCTTTTACCCTTATTAAATCCTAGCTAATAACTTACTAGCCCACCTATCTAAGGACCCCTGTTACACTAATCTAAATAAAAAATATAAATATAAGTATTAAGATTATAAATAGGAATTTTAATAATACCTAAGTTCTAATATAATTATTAGGGAAACTAAATAATACTAAGAAGTAATACTCTATACTAGAGAAGGAAATATTAGTAATAGTAAGAAAGTTATAAGAATATTATTAATTTACTTTCTACTTACTATATCTAACTTTAATTTATATAGATTATAAGGGAATTATTAACTTAATAGTAAATATAGGTAAAGTCTATAAGAAAGTTAATAAGTAGATTAATATCCTAGGAGAATATAATATTTATTATATTTATTAGCTTAATATATTTAAGATTATAAAAATTATAAATAGAATATCTTAATTATTAGATATAATTAGAGAGAAAGTATTAACTATTTAAAGGAAGATAGTATTTAAGGTAATAATTAATATTAATATTTTAATTAGATAAAAGAAAGTAAGTAAAGTATTATTAGGAGGTTAATTAATAATTACTAAGGAAGAGAATAAAATAGAAAGGTACTTAGTATAGTTCCTAAAGATAGTATAGTATTATAATATTATATTATACTTTATTTATAAGTAAGAATTAATTTTACTTAAGAGAAGAAAATTAATAATAAGGTAAGCTTTAAAGTATAGAATTTTTAGTAATATTCTTTTATACCTAGAAACTAATAAATTATTAGTAAACTATATTACCCTAGAAAAAGTACTAAGAATCTTATAGATAATATATAATACTTATAGATATTTTATAAGTATAATTACTATAGTTAAGATATAAAGGAAGAAGTTTTAGCTAAATTAACTAAATAATATAGAAAACTATTATTTCTTATATTTAATATACTAATAAACTATACTATAAATCCTAAGAAGCCTAAGCTAAAGGATTAATATCTATAGACCTTAGAAAATAGTAATAATAGATTATCTTAGCCTTATTAATCTACTATTATTAGAAGGAAACTTATATATCTTACTAATAGTAAATTATATAACTAGATAGGTAGGAAGAGTCTATTATTAAGAAGGTATAAGAAGAGAAGTCTTAGATACCTAGGAGAAAGAATAAGGTATAATTTTTAGATAGCTAAAGATATTATATACTAATAATAGGAGTTATTTTAAGAATATAATTATAAAAGGGATTACTAAGAAATATAGAATATAGCTTCTTTATAGACTAGTTTTATACTCTTAATTTACTAAGTTAATTAAATAATAAGTCTAATTAGTAAAGGGATAATTAATAAAATAGACTATAGAATAGTAAAGTATATCCTTAGATAGATAGGACTAAATAATTTCTTATATCCTAATAACCTTAAATATATATTATATTTTATTATTAGGAATATCTTTAGTAATAGTAATATTTAGATTTAAATTATTTTCTAAATATTATAGAATTACTAAAGTAATTAATAAGGATAATAAAATAAACTATAACTAAAATATCCTAATATTATAAGAGATAAACCTAGAGTAAATAGACTAAATAGAAGAAAAGAGAAACTAACTAAGAATAAATATTATAGAAAGATAAATAAATAATAAGGGGAAACTATTAAGGGCCTTTATAATTAAGTTATAAGTATAAGAGAAATAAAATAAGATTAATAAATTCTATAGGAAATTCTATAAGTCCTAAGGAAACTTATTAATTATAACTAAATATATATTTACTATTTCCTACTTAGTAAAAAGCCTATAACTTCCTAGAGTAATAAGGAAAATATATATTAATAACCTAAAGTTATATATAACTTAATTAGAATACTTAGTATTACTAAAGTTAAATATTTAAGACTTAGTAAATTATAACCCTAGAGAATTAGTAATACCCCTAGTTATAGAGAATACCTTAGGATAAAGAAAGAATAAAGAATAAGTAATAACCTTAGAGAACCTATAGTATAGAGATATAAACATAGGGGTTTTAGGGGTAGCTATTAAGAGTTAGGTAGCCTAGGGAAATATAGTGAATACTAGGGGCCTTAGTATTAGGATAATATTACTATATAATTCCCCTTAGTCTATAGACCCTATTAATAGAATAAGGATAATTTAGGATAATAAGTAGGGAGGAGACTAGCATAAGATATTTATCATGGAAGTTAGTAGAGAGGAAGAAGATAGGCATAATACATACACACCAATCCACCCCATCTTCAGCTCTTACAGTCCCCTGTCGGCTGTATTGCTTGAATCATCTCACCCCCCGAACCACTCATAAACTCTAACCTGCCACACATGCCTAGACCGCATTCATCTGTCTTGGAACTTGTGCAGAAGAAAGGCTAGTTATACTCTGTCTTAGCGTTTAACTTCCTCATCCGGCCGCGGTTTCTAACGATAGGCACGTGAGGTCAATGCAGCTCACACCATTACAATAGCCCAATGATGTTGTCGAAGTAGATGTATGCCACTATGCAGTCGTGGTATCTCAGATGTAAGCCTTGTTGAAAACTCAAAGAGCCAACGCGGGTTCTCGCCAGTGAGAGAAGGCTTGCATGATACCAAAGAGTGTATATTTCACAAGTCGTGTCAGACTCAAATATATTGTCTTCAAGATGTCTTTAAATAGCAGGCCCCTTTGAAAAACTGGAGTCGTTGGCCTTTGAATCTTTGCTGAAAGTGCGGTACTGAGTATGCAAATGCTTTATGTCGGACCTGTGACATGGAGGACATTCATTTAGATAGAACTATTTTAAGTCCGCCGGAAGTATTTATTTGACAGCGAAATTCGATCAGTTTGATTTCCCATTGGTGGCTGAATAGCTACTTCCCCAGCGTGAGGAATTTCAAATGAGGGAATTCTGGATTGAGGCTCTTCCCTGATCGGAGGGCCTGAAAGTCCATTCTTGGGTGCCACCCAAAAGCATCCCGGGTATATAGGGATAGAATCGCGAGCAACCCGTCAAACATTTCGTATTTCTCGCGAAGCCAAATTGTGTCCTCTGACTGCGTATCGGCCTTGTTGTGTCGCTCGACTTTCTGAGGTGTGATGTATATTTTCAGGTCCCTTAGGCTGCTTGCTAAAAGCTCCTTGGTGAACATTTTTGACTTTTTGGATCGCTTGTCATGGTAATCAACCAAGTTGGAAATGGTCAATTCCCTGAGAGGAATAGGTCCTAAATCCACGACCTCGGAGGGCATCGTCGCATAGTCCGGTTCGAAGTCATACGGCAGCCACTCTTCGTCCATTGTCATTTGTGCTTCGGCGGACCAGGTTCCAGCCAGACAGCGGAAGACGGTATCAAGCACCCTGTATCTGAAGCCGTCCATTTCTATACCCCTGTGTATGTTCTTGGGGTTGGTGTAGTCGTGTTTGGCATACCCACCGAAGCGCAGATGCAGACTCCTCATGTTGCGGAAACATCGTATCAGTGGCAGCGCATTCAAGAAGTCGGACGGGTGGTCCGAAACGAAGTGATCCCAAGACGCCCAGTAGCCGACACTGGGCCCACGCCAGGAATCGCAAGTGACCTCCCGCACGAGGGGACGCAACTTCTCCGACTGGGCGATCCAGACAAAATGTTGGTGGTCGTAACAGCCCTGCCGCGCTGCCAGTCGCACGTGTCGGAACGCCCAAGCCGTGGCAACATCACCGATCTGGTGGTTGACGAGTCGGAGGCAGAGGAGCGGCGTCGTGGGCAGTACGGAGCAGATTTCGTCGATAAGTTCTGCAGGCAGGCTTGCAAGACTAGCTGTATTTGTCGCGCACATCGTGAGGTGTTGCTATTGATGTTACAATAAAATTGGCCGTCAAGTTCTTAATTTAGGAGCGTGTGTGGGAAATGAGATCGCTCTTTTATGTGAGAGAAAGCCCTCAAGGCCTGAATGAAAACGGAAATTTAGTGTACGGTTGAAGGCTAATTAACGAATGGCAAAGTCTAGCGCATCATAGACAGGCAGGGACACTCAAAACGGCCCGTCACTGCACGACGCGTTAGGAAATGACATGATATAGAATGATTCAGTATGAGACCTGCCCACTTCGTTCAATGTTCGTCCACTAATCCCCGAGTGACATGACATAGTCAATTGCAAGAAATACTGTAGATCCAGATTCGAGCTCCCCAAACCCCTTCGCCGGAGCCTGTCCACCTTGCCACCGTCCAGCAGGGTTGGTTACATTCCCAAGCCTCCCAAGAACTTAAATCGACCCAGCAAATGCATAACGTTATTTGTGTGAGATTTTGTTGTTCGGATGTGAGACATGAGGAAATTGAGGCTAGGTGCGGGACGACCCAGAAGCGTCTCAACACACGGAACCCGTTTGCATCTCTCAAATCTAGGCTGAAGCTGGCACCGGATCTCGGATTTTTTTTCTTCAACGATCAGGCTGCCACGATGCACCGAGTAGTTATCCTAATTGGAGTCTAGCTTAGTTGATTCAGAGTTTTCGAGGGCTAAATAAGCCGTCTACAAAGTTTCAATGACGTCAACCTCCGGGCTTACACTTTTGGTAATCAAGGCATTTAGCATATTTTGTTAAAATATCGTACACGGCTATAGTATGTTAGGTTTCCAAATATTCATGGTTGTGTCATCAAACATGGCAGTGAAAAGTCAATACCCGGCTGTATCCTCCATCTCTCGTTCTCGGTATAATCCTTTCAATTACCATGGCGTTTTCCAGAGTTGCTGGGGTCGTTAATGCTGGATATGGGTGGTTCAGGAGTGGTGCACACATGTAATCATTTAGTGAGGGCCACCGTTTGTTTCTAAAGTCGAATAGCCTGAGTAGCATCTGACTGGGAATGTTCGACATGTTTACTAGTTCTTAGAGACTTAAATTATTTAGAAAACCCGAGATTTCTAGTCTGGACAATGGAATTCTAGGATTTGAAAACGATCATATCTTTGATCGTTGCCATACAATATGATTCTCATCAGGTTTAGACTAGAAACACATTGAAGCAACTTGAGTGTCTACCGAGGGCCCTGTAAGATTCTACATGAAGAATTCTATAATGCGAACAGCCCAAATCTGGCGAAACCCAGGCCATATGTCCTCAAATCACCACTCTATTCATTTGCTTCCGTTCTTGTCGCCTGACACCGTCTCCCTGACATTCAAGAGGACCCTAGAGTAACGTCAGTTGATATTCATCTCAAAGAGTAGGCGTTTAGACTCACCACGACAACGTCCAGTACGGCTTCCCATTCAAACGCATGCACATTCCACGGCTGCCTTGGTTAGACGGTGATACGTCAGCAGAACACCACCCGTCATCTCCGTACTCAGGTGTCCGCTCCCGGAACAGCTTCGCAGCCAACGTCTTGGCAAGGCCTTGGCGCCGGTATCCTTCCTAGAATCGTAATTTTAGCGTCTGCAATCTTCTTTTATGTTAATAGAGAAGAGACAAACCTCGCAATGAAGACTTGCCAACGATCCGTCTGGGCCTGTCTTGGGATAAGCAACTCTCAAAAAGATATTATCTGGTCTTGCTTGAGCTTACACAGAAACGCCCACGAGATTGGTGTTCCATCTTCGAGCTTGAGCGTCAGGCTCGGCATCAGGGACAGCCATTCTCTACAGTAGAATGTCAATAAGTGGACTTTTCGTTTCAAAATGGTTTGGGGAAGTTCTCACGCCGTCCGTGGAATATCCGAGCGCGAGATGGCAAGCTTGCAATCCGCCAGGGTAGCGGTGTCCCAATGCAGTCCATCTGGCAGCGGCGATCCGTTGTCTGGTATGTCCTCAACTCTGAAAAGCCATTTATCGTACAGTCCTGTTTCCCTGCCGGTGACTCGGCCGGTCCGCTCCAAGATGTTGCGTACACTTGTGTGGAGAGTTCCGACCAGCACAGCACCGGGGTGTACTAGTTCGCGGCCGTCTTCCTTGGCAATGTGGATTATCTCGTCTACGAGAGCCCTGAGCTGTTGTTCGTAATATTTGTCATCGTCGGCGCCCACTTGCTTCTGGTCCTCCAGTGTGGAGTACAGCCACATTTGTGTGTTGTGGTCGCTGCCAACATCAACATAACACACAGCAAAGCGTTTTGGCAGAGGAAGCCCATCGGAAACCTCGCCAGTGTCGGAAACAAACACGATTCTCGATGTCGGGGTTATCCCATGACTGTACTTTGTATACTGCAGTCGTCTTAAAAGCGGTAGTGAGAATGGAAGGTGACCCGTGAGTAGTCGTAACAATCCATCCGGACAGGTTCTGTAGGTAAAAACGTTACTCGACATGTTAACCTTTACTTCCGAGGAGATTTTAAGTTGAAGATGGAAGTTCGCGGTGATGGAATTGACTGACACAATTGACTCATCATGCTATCGGATTTTGGAATCGGCCGGCTGTAAGGGGACGAGGCTAAATCTCGGATATTATTCTGTGACGCATCGTCATGAGTGGAGAGGATAACGCATTTGTCAGGTGTGTTGTAGAGCAATCTAGTTTTCGGGGTGTCTTTTCTTCTAGTTTTCTTTTAGAATATTTGAAGTGTCTTTTCTCAGAAGTGAAAACCCGACTAGGGTCAAGCGTATTCAAGAGTTCAATCGTCGTAATATTTAAAAGCAACTGACAGCCTGTCTTAGGTTTCCACACATTGCACTTCTGAGTAAGAAAATAAGTTGTAAAAAGACATGAGCACCTAGAAATCAAATGACAGTCCGCAAATACAAGACCTAAGGTGTCGAGTGTATGCTCTCAGGTGTGGTAATTGATAAATACCCTCACATAGTTGTCATTCATTTTCATGCATTGGTGAGAAGAAAACAGTTACACCAGAGACCCTGAGGCTTGCGTTTAGGAATATTGATCTAATACACCTCACTTCACCGTAGGAACGCGAACTCTTACGTAGTATAGTGATAAAACTGCCGTGCTTTGCTTGATTAGAGAGCGACTATTTGGCACTAAGATAGTTTTAACAAGTTTAGTTAAGTCGGACTCCTTCAGTGAACCAACCATGTAACTAAGGGTCACATATGGTTTTCTTTTAGCTGGCAAGTTACTTCGTTAGCTCCTTGGCTGGACACATGTTTGTCGGGGTATGATATCATGGGTAAAGCGCCTGGACTTCACAGGTGCAATCCCATAGGCGGTTAAGAAAAAAGCCCTGAATTCATCTTCATCGTTGTCTCTTCATGTCCCAGCGCAACTTAAGACAGGTGATCACTTCAATGAAATTATACATGTAATCTAGCCTACGAGACGATGCTTACATTAATGACAGGAAACCTACCCTAGACCCTCATGAAATTCAGACCGAGACTGGTTTCAACGCCAATCTAGACCCCAGGAAAGATTGCATCGGCCTGTCGCAATCTCGACCAACCGGTTTACTTTTCAAGATGAACTTGACGACGACTCACGCACACACACGCAATACGCGCAGTAAGTCTGTGCTCTCTGGCGGTGAACTCCCAGAGCCGCGTCATCTCCCTGAAAAGGAGGAGCGTAACGCGGCAATTGAGCTGTCGGGGTTTTTGCGTCGCAATGTGTTGCACGGGATTCAAGGGGAATTCTCCAGAGCTGGTACGATCTGGCATGATTTATCTGCAGTGGATGCCTTCGTCAGCAATGTCTGAGTACCGGCACCGTGAGGGCGGCTTCGTCGGTCTTCGAAGACCCTAGGTCAATTGTGTGTTCTAGATCGTCCTTTCAGGCCTCATCAATTGCTCTTCATTGCTACTGAATACAATGTCTCGGCCATGTTTCCAACAGAAAGTTGGCGCAGTGCGCAAACAGTTCTTGTTGGTATCCATCTCCCCGTTGAGGGTGCGTTGAACTCCCCGACGAAGATTCCAAGCTCCCCGTGAACTCCCCGAAATCTCCCAAATCCAGTCGTGCACTGATGCACGGCCCGATCCGATCAATTAGACCCCTGACAAATCAAACACGGCTTTTTTTTATGCATTTCCAGCCGCATCGCGCCTATCTTTTGACAACATCTGGTGTTGAGCCTTTCCCGTCAACACCACGCACGACCCGCGCAGCACCGAAAATGGGCATTGAAAACACACATCACCTCGATTCAATGAGTGGGTCACTGGTAAGCTTAATTTAAAGCCAAAATTCGAGCATAAATTTCAAAGAGCGGCCTGCAGGGTCTCTTGTGTAGGGGATGCAACGGGGTGTCCATTCCTGGGCCCATTTGGGTCTCTCTGGATGCCCAGACCCTTCGGGATATCGGCACGCAAGGTGCCAGCCACCAGACGCAGCGGCAGATCTAGATCGACGGCGAAACTGCATCGCGTCGACGTGATTGTTGCTCGTGGGCTGTCATCATTATCATGACTGTAGTCGCCATCGTCTAGACCGATATTGCTTTGCTTTGCGCAATTCCAGACTCTGAATCCAAGCAAGTGTCTCCGGACCAGGCCCATGCTCTCGACCACTTAGTATCACCTCCCTGCAACGAATCGAGCCAATGGGGGGAGTGGGAGAACAAGTCCTGGCCGTGAGCTGCTTGCGACCCAATAGCCCTGGGAACTAGACATGCGAGCATGGGGGTAAGGTTCCCAGGAGCGTCGGTGGTGGATCGCATTACCGAGAATGAGGATGGGGGCCGCCCATCACGAAGGAAAGCATTCAGCCTTCAGGTTGTCGTTGACGATGGCCTCGCGGCTGGGATCTGTGCCGGAAGCCGAGAAGGGTGTGTTGCCAAGCGATCGAAGCATGGCAGTAGGACGCCACGAAGAGCCTCTTGGTTCAGCCAAGACGGAAAAGACGTGCTTGCTGCGGGTGACGGCTCGGTCATTACCGCCTCCCCGGTACTGGCAAAAACGGGTGGTCGCATGCCTGAAGCCGGGATGACACCCCCTTTGTTGGCTCGGCAGGTACAAGTACTAGTACTTGACGCGGAAGCATGGGGATTTGCTAGGACTGGCGCCGGGAACCTAGACCCAAACTGCCGCGACGCAGCCTCCCTCCCCTAGGACGACACTGACTAAATCTATCGGTGATGGAGGGGTGAGCCTGGGCAGATCTGCATGCGCCTTGGCAGGCATGCTTTCCGCACACTCCCTTCCAGCAGCGCAAGAGACTAGCAAAAGTGATCGCGGACGCTAGACCAGGGTCTCTTGGCGAGGCAGGCTGTTGCGTGGTGTCACAAAGTATTTGCATCGCGAGCTGAGACAGTTGAAGGGGCCAAAATCCTATAGCAGATTTGTCACTGTAGCATCAAGTCTCGTCATCGGAAGATCTTCATTGGGATTCACACAAGCCAATGAATGTTCATTTAGAGCGCCTTACAGGTAGAAACCAAAACAACGGTCCACTCGGATTGAGATAATGTCGAGCCGAGCTGGTGTGGAGCTTTGACGACAGCCTCAATGGAGAAGTCCGGACCAGAGGGGAGGCAATCTCTCGATGTGTGGGGCCGATGAGGGCGAGGCCTTCCGATCACTTAATCTCTCAAAGCCAAGCTGGAACCTCGGACGAGCGCCGACGGTCCGAAGCAGGGGAGGTCCTAAAAGCTCCATCCGCGATGCAGGAGGATGCAAAGGGGACACGACAAAAGAGGGTACTCCCCGCTGGCGTCCTGTGCCAACTCAGCACGAGCAAGGATGACACGAACGGCTCCATGACGTGCTCCGGGGCTGGCGGCGGGCTGCTCCTCCAGAAGGATCAGGATCTATTTCGATTTCGTAAGTAGATGACGGGGAAACCGCCGATGTTCCAAACGAGGAGGGCGAGGGCCCGTGATGATGATGAATCGGATGACACGGCGTTTGGCAATGATATCGGTTTGGCGTGATTGGGATGAGGTTTCAAGATCAAATGTGCGGCATACGCACTGTGAAGTCAAGGGTAGAGAAAAGACGCGCTAGAAACAGAGCAATATATCAGGGTCTATTGCGTGAGCACGGGCTGTATGAGACAAGGCCATAGCAGAGCCATAACAGGGTGCCCGCGGGAAGGTCTAGGCCATTAGGCACTTCAAGCCATTCCATTAGGACAGGAAACATGTCAGGCCGAGATGTAAAAAGAAAACACTAGTATGAAGTGATAGTCTCGTGAGCTGTGATTTGCGTGAATACAGAGCCAAACGTGATTCACCAAAGCAGGATGTATAGCGTTAGCATCTGGCTTCCCGAGGCTACGGCTCTCCCAGGGTGAGTCTAGACTCTTGCAGGATGCTCTCTCTGGGAGGACACGTTAGGAACAATTTGATATGACCATCCAGAAGGCGTTAGCAGAACAAAGGATACGGCAGATTCGGGGGTTCGTTGCAGGTGGAGCGGCAACCTAGAAGAGATGGGGTCAGAAGTGACAGGCCGGTAGAGCAGGTACATACTGTACGAAAGTTTGCATACGTCTTACTGTAGCCTTCAACACATGTGGATGGCCAGACTCCCCACGCACCATCCACCTGCCATGGCCCGTTGGGCGCGACGAGCCGGCTGGTACGTACATGGGGTACTTGGAGGTACACGGGGAGAAGGCGTGGGAGAGGAGGGCGAGATTCACAGGGATGGATGGGTTTTGGTAGCGTTGTGAGTGGTTGTGAGTGGCCGTGAGTTGATGACAGTGATGAAGTAGTAAAGAAAGGCTGTGAAGAGGAGATGAGAGTGGTGGTCCCAGGGCAGAGTGGGGCCGGCGCACCACGCACATGGATACCTTGCCTCGTTACATACTGTAGTGTCCGAAGCAGGGCGAAGGCTAATCGGCTAAGCGAAACGAAGCCAATGGAGGACAGACAAAAGAAACCCGAGGAGATGTCTGCGAAGTACGTAGCGTTGGACTGCGTCTAGCGTAGACAGTTGCCGTTACGGGAGTAGGGTGGGGATGATGCCATTTTGAGGTGAATGGTGATGTTGGATCTGGATCAGATAGTTTTTGCGCCTTCCGCGTTTGTGTTGTTTGCCTTAGGCAAGCTGCCGATGCACCTACGGTACAAACAGGAAACACGAAGAGAAAAAAGGACACCAGGTCCCTCCCTCCTTCCACCCAAAAGAGGGAAGGAAGCAGCCTGGAAAATCTGCAGTGGCCACAGAACCTCAGGTACCAGAAATCAATTGTGTCATAACAGTGGGAGGAGGGAGGGGCATTGCTCCCTCTCAGCTCCCTCCCAGCATCACCGCTGTCGTACGGATTACACATGCCCCCAGATCAAAACACCTCCCCGGCTGCTCAATGCCCAATGGCGAATGCTGCTGGCACAAGTGGTTGGTGATGGCTTCTCCCCACCAGACCGAAACCGGCATGGACCACGCCCGCCTAGCCTAAGCGTCCCTGGGGAGCCCGCTTTTGATGGACGCATCTCCCCACGATTGGCCCCGGAGGCGATTGCGCCATCGCCGTCAACTTCGTCGTGCGTGCTAATTGCAGAATTCCTCCAAATCTGCGTGAAGCGACGCTTTCTGAGTTCATTTTGGGCACCTGGCGGTTAGATCGTCTAGCAACGCCTCACTCGACAGTACGCATGTCCAATCTTTTTTTCTTCCTTTTGCCTCGTGACGCTCGGAATCAGTCCGTCCCACCGTTGGTAGCACCAACCGTTGATCTCTCTAGCTGTCATGCTCCCCCGTACGGTTCAGCCGCGCGCCGTGTTCGGGGAGACAGACAAAGTCTCCAGACTGCTCCACAGAAAGCCCAATCAAAGACGCAAGCCTGTGGGCTTCTTGTGGGCTTCCGGCGGAGCCTCTACAGCATGACGAAGATGGCATGCTGCACCCTGGCCAGCACGCAATCTGAGCGAGAGATGGCTTTGACGCCGCCCCGCTGCAGTCCAGGGCCAGCTCCCCCACGCCCACGCAACTCCCCGCTCATGTCTTCTGCTTACAGTGGGTGCTTACACACCCGTTTCTTCATTGCGCCTGTGGCATGGGGTCCAGCCAACTCCCCATCCCATGTCCCGTGTGCCGCCCTGCGCGACGGACCGACGAGAGGGACAATGAGTACACGGCCGGTACGCGCGGGTCTTGCGAAGGCTTCGGGGAGTACTGGTACTTGGTGAACGCTCGCTGGATGGATGCTCTTGGCCACCCTGTCGCTCCCAACGCCCCGGTGTGGCCCAGGTACGTTCCTCGATCCCCAGTCCAGTCCAGCCCAGTCCAGTCCACCAGCCCAGCCGAGACCCTGGACTTTGCGCAATGGAAGTCGCTCTCTTGGTCTGCGCGACCGGTGACGAGAGCATGGCATGGCATGGTGTTGAGGTGTCTGCGTAGGCTTGCTCCACCAGCTTCGGCCTGCCCAGATTCGACCGACTCGACTCCATCTGGCCTGTCCATCTCCCATCTGGATCGCCACACACTCTCGAGGCAGAAACTTAATTAATACCCCGTCCTCGCCGCTCTCCTCAACCGTTTCTTTTGCTGTCCCAGTCCTCTCCCATACTCGACCGCAACCACCCAGCCCCAGTCGGGTCAACAACCACCAACCAGGACATTCGCAGTCACCACGCTCGCACGTCTGACCCTCCCCGGTCTGCACTCGACCGCTTTCTCCTGCAGGCGCGTCATATTCCGCCCGCTATACAAGTCTCCGCTCCCTTCTGCAGCTTGGCTACAGCTCGTCCCATCTTGGCACCGACCCTAGGGTACTCCCCGACCGACCGAGCGATAGTCCGACGTGCACTGGCGCCCGGCACAATTCAGTCTTAAAAGGACCCCATTGTCCGAATTTTCTCTTTCTTGAGCCATCCATTATACGCTTTGTTCTTGTTCTTATTCTTCACAACTGAACGTAATGGCTGCTCCTACCAGCAAGGGCAGACACGCCCTGGAGAAGTTCCTTGGTGCTGACCATGTCGAACCCGATAACCGCGCGCCTTCCATCACCAATGCGGACATCTACATCGAGCGCGAGCCCACCGTGGGCGAGTTCCTAGAGGAGTTCACCCCGACCTTCCAGGGCGTTGCCGCATATCTCTACAGTCTATTCCCCTTCTTGTCCTGGATCGGCAAGTACAATTGGATCTGGTTCCTTGGTGATTTCATTGCTGGTAAGTTTTCTGCATTGCTGAGCACGTTGGAGAAGGAGAAAAAATGAAAAGACCCTGAATAGATCGCTAACTCCCCACCAACAGGCACTACCGTCGGTGCCGTCGTGGTTCCCCAGTCCATGGCCTATGCTCAATTGGCTCAACTCCCCGTCGAATATGGCTTGTACTCGTCCTTCATGGGTGTCCTCATCTATTGGTTCTTCGCCACGTCCAAGGACATTACCATTGGTGTACGTCTACACCCAGCCCTTCCCTGATCTGCATCGCGCAGTCCCGCTGACCACCTTGCAGCCCGTTGCCGTCATGTCCCAGGTCACCGGCAACATTGTCCTTTCTGCCGCTGACTCCATTCCTGATGTCCCTGGTCACGTTGTTGCCTCTGCCCTTGCCGTCATCATTGGTTGCATTGTTACCTTCCTCGGTCTCGTCCGAATTGGATGGATCGTTGAGTTTATCCCGCTGCCGGCTATCTGCGCCTTCATGACAGGCTCCGGTGTCTCCATCGCCGCCGGCCAGGTCCCCAAGCTTATGGGTATCAAGGGCATCAACACCCGTGCTGCCACGTACAAGGTCATCATCGAGACTCTCAAGCACCTAGGTGACACCAAGATTGATGCCGCTCTTGGTTTGACCGCACTGGTTATGCTCTACGGCATCCGCGCCATCTGCTCTACCCTCGCCAAGAAGCAGCCCCAGCGTGCCAAGATCTACTTTTTCATTTCCACCCTGCGAACCGCTTTTGTCATTCTGCTGTACACTGGTATCAGCGCTGGTATCAACATCCACCGAAGAGATGACCCTATGGTCAGCATCATTGAGGATGTCCCTAGTGGTGAGTTCGTCATGTCCCTCTCCTTGAAACTAAACTAACCTCACTTCCCTAGGTTTCACTCACGCCGCCGCCCCTGAGATCAACATCCGCATCATCAAGTCCTTCATCTCTGAGCTCCCCGCCGCTGTCATTGTCGTCCTGATCGAGCACATCTCCATTTCCAAGTCCTTTGGCCGAGTTAACAACTACATCATCGACCCTTCGCAAGAGCTTGTCGCTATCGGTGTTACCAACCTGCTCGGTCCATTCCTCGGCGGCTACCCTGCTACTGGCTCCTTCTCCCGAACTGCTATCAAGGCCAAGGCCGGTGTCCGCACTCCCTTTGCTGGTGTCATCACCGGCATTGTTGTGCTGCTCGCTCTCTATGCCTTGACTGCCGTTTTCTTCTACATCCCTAACGCAGCTCTCGCTGCCGTCATCATCCATGCCGTCGGAGATGTCATCACTCCTCCTAGAGTCATTTACCAGTTTTGGCGCGTTTCTCCTCTTGAGGTGCCCATCTTCTTCGCCGGTGTCCTCGTCACCATCTTCTCCACCATTGAAAACGGCATCTACACCACCATCAGCGTCTCTTTTGCTGTCGTCGTTGTCCGACTGTTCCAGACCAAGGGCCGTTTCCTTGGCGTCGTCCGCATCCGCACCATGAAGGCCAACCTCAACGATGGTGCATCAAGCCCTGGCTCCATTGCCAAGGAGGTCCCTGTTGATGAAAACGAAACCTCTCTGCGTGCCGGCTTCTTGCCCCTTGACCACGCAGATGGCTCGAACCCCAACGTCGTTGTCCGAACTCCTTACCCTGGCGTCTTCATCTACCGCTTCGCTGAGGGCTTCAATTATCCCAATGCCTCCCGATACCTTAATCATCTAACTGAGACCGTCTTCGCAAGCTGCCGCCGAACAAACCCTGCCCTTTTGGGCAAATTGGGTGACCGACCTTGGAATGATGGTGAGCCTCGTAAGATCAAGGACACCTCCGACGATGAACGTCCTATTCTCAAGGCCATCATTCTCGACTTTTCCACTGTCAACAACGTTGATGTTACTTCCATCCAGGGCCTGATTGACGTCCGCAACCAGCTCGACCGATTCGCGTCTCCCGAGGTTGTCGACTGGCACTTTGCCAATATCGAGAACCGCTGGACCAAGAGGGCTTTGGCCGCCGCTGGCTTCGGCTTCCGTACCCCCCAAGACAACGAATCCTCTGGTCCATGGAAGGCTATCTTTAGTATCGCGGACCTCGGTGGCGATGACAGCGCTGCGAATGCTATTGCTCTCGGAGAGAAGGGTGACCGCGTTCGTCAGGATATCGAGGCCGTTGACACCGTCAACAGCCAAGACTCCGATAAGGGCTTCAATAAGGCTTCCAACTCCCGCCTCACTGCTGTCAAAGGTCTTAACCGACCTTACTTCCACCTTGACCTGCAGGAGGCTCTGGATGCCGCTGTCATGAACGCGGAGACCAAGCAGCATTGAGTTATTCAGGGTTAAAATTAGTACGCTCGTGGTGTTAAGGGATCTTGCGTCTTAATCACGGGGTTGTTTTGGTGCTTTAATTTGGACGGCGAGTTAGCAGTTGTTTGTCGCCAACCGTTGCTGGGCGATAGGATGTCGATACCCCGATCTGGTCTTGTAATAATTGAGCTCTGGAGAGCATCTCAATGGACTTCACGTCATCTGATACCACTTTATGTCTGATGCTACAGTTAGAAAAGTGTACATGCATGCAAAAATTTAGATTGCAATTTGCATAAACATTCCATGTTCCCCTCATTGAAGCTGTACGTCTTCACTTATTATACTCATTGCTCCTAATGCTTGATGTGTCATTCCAGGTTTGAATTTATACTATAATGTCTTCAATAAGGAAAGAGTGAATCGAGTGTAAGAGACGTATGCTCCGCTAAACACTGGAAGACTGGGTTCCCTTGTGGATACTGAAAATTGAGGCTTAACTAACGATTACCGTCGCCTTCTCGGTCCGTTCACTACCACCCTGCAACGATGAGCAACTTAATTCGGACCTGTAGATGTGGGTGTCAAAGTCTGTGTGCATGGTGATGTCACTCCATCGCGAATAAGTAAAGTCAAAGGCATACCTCCTGAGCAGCCAGATTCTCACATACACTATTTACTGACCGTCTTGATTGATTTCCCCATTAGCGGAACAGGCCCTCTTCCCAGTGACTGAGCCCAGTCCCTTAGTTCCGTCAATACACCTCCAGATGACGAAACTAGCTTTGTCAGTTGTCAGCACCGAAATCGGTCCGTCCCGCCCACGTTGTTGCGCGGGGATGCTGATAAGGTAGGCGCAAGCTTCTGGGAATAGGTAAGGCATTGGTGGAATTGCAGTATTCCCGCTGCGAGGTTTTGTGTTTTCCAGAAAGGATGTGATTTTTTTTCTGACGACGGTTTCCCTCCCCCTGGCAGCACGTGCTTGCGGCGGCGGATGGCTCTATCGTGTATCTATACTTTGGAACAGGGCAGGGGGGGCGCTTGAAGAGGGGGCGTGTGCCCTGCAATGGACTTTTGTGAATTGGGGTTCATGGGTATGGGCTTTTTTGGGGCCATGGGTAGGATGCTGATGCTGGTTGCGTGGAGTTGAGTAAGCGTTTGCGTGATGGATCGGAGAGGGGATGGATAATTGAGTAAGATTGATTGCTGATCTTGTGTTACTGACAATGCATTTGTTGATTTAAATAGATGCCTCTCGCCTTCCTGTATTTCATGCATCGTTTTCTTCTTTTTGTTTTGGCCAATTCTTTAGATCTAGCGCCGGTGGTTGCTGATCTAAGAGGTAACCTTGGAGGACCTCTCTGCCATTATCTCCTCCTCTAGGTTCTTGTTAACCTTTTGAGCTTGTCTAAGTTTTTCTACTGAGCGCTAGCATTGATCTCAGGCATGCAAGGTTCTCAAGTGAACACATAATTTCGGTTCCGTTTCTCTGGGAAACCTCGTGCATCCTTTATGTCATATATCATCTTGGATTACCTTTGGTAGGGACATCACGATATTTACTAGCCGGGTTCTCTTGGTTGGATTAGTCCGTACTTTTATAGATTCTCCGTCGTGGCAAATGCCTGTTCTCGAAGGAACTGTCCTGCGGTCAGACATCATGAGACCGAGCAGCCAATGAGGGCGCCAAGACCATCACTTTTGTTGTGTCTTGAGAAATGTAGTTTATCAAGAAGCATAATATCTACAGGATGAGTATGTCGATACTAATTTCATTTAAATGTGATTGACAATTAATCTGTCCGACTTGAACATTGGCCAGATTGCACATGCTGCTGTTCCGCAAAGCTCTATTCTGCCCTTAGTTGTGACGAAATCAGTGTCGACCTGTCAACACACCAGCGTGAACGCCTATATATTGGATTACTTTGGTTAACACTTAGCTAAGAGTTTTCAGCTTGGCTCGCAGACATGCACAGCCCAATAGCGCATGACGGACGATTACTATACAGGCCAGCATATCGTCAAGGTTAACTGTCAGATAATTTATAGGCTGCGGATATCAGCACGGAAAAGGGAGTTAGTTTACTAGCTGTGAGTAGACAACAGATAATGAATCGTTAGCCAACCTTTTAGTTGGAATGATGCGTAGGGATCGACTTTTCCTCGTCAGCATGAAACACTCTTGTAGTCAGCTTAGGATCTAGCTTTTCACACGAGTCAGAAAACATTGAGCGATACAACTTTAGGAAAGCGAAGGTATGTAAGAACTGTTTCACCACCATTGACAGCGTTCCTATTTCTTACCACTTAGGACTCTAGGTTAGACATGAAGATTATGTTACGCCTGAGTTAGCATGCATATTCGAACAAGGAAAGCCGTGAAGGCAATGTGAAAGCCTAAATTGAATTTAATGGGTAAGTAGAAGATATGATATTAAGGACGTAATTGTTGAATTGTTAGAGAAACATCATAATGAGACTGAATGTGCAACTGGTCTTTTAATTGGAGAGAAACTTGCTGACTGTTCGCTATACAAGTCAAGGGCATGGATAGTATGTACGCTTGCAAGAACTGGACATGGGCTAATACGGGTGATGAAGCGGATGAAGAGAAATACAAGCGTGAGCGTTGCCACGACACATCGATGAATGCTCGGTTGCGAAGAATTAAACTCAAAGAATAGCATGAAAAATGGCAGCTTTGAGGTATCGAATATGATTTCAAACCTACCTATGGGAAAAAAGAAGAATTGGCTCAATCCTTAGGAAGACATACAGCTTTGACGTGCACGGCCACTAGGGGATATACTGAGCAGCTTCTCGTGTCTAACTCGAGCTACATTTGCTCTCTTACTTGACGTGTGATTTCTGTGCAAGACTTTCAAATTAAAACAATGTGCTATCCAAAACTCTCAGCTCATAGGACTCCCAATCTGTAAGCCGGGCTGTGCATCATCGACCAGGTGCAAACTGGGCGCGCTATCATGACTCCTGTTCCCTTTATCCCCCACGACTTGGCAGTCATGTCATGCAATCTGATTGGCTCATCTATTGAGGATGCCGACTTATCTCCTCTCTGGGGCCCCGCGGGATGATCTTTTCGGAGGGAATTGACGTGCTTAGATTCGACGTCGATGGCGCAATCGCCGGATAAACGACTCGGACTGGCTTAGATGCCGGGTCACGACATGCTGCACCACACTGCCGTCATGCCAATTGTCGCCGACATCAATGGTTCGTCGCTGAAAAAAGCTTGAAGTGCCGTCGACATTCCGACTGCCGTCGGCAAATGGTGTCAAGATGATGCGAATTGACGATGAGTCGCAGGTGTGAGTGCTCCATACCCCCGTTCACCGCGGGATTTGAGGTGGGCATATAAAGGCGCACTGGACTCTCACTGTGATGTTTCCTCAAAGCTGAACCAACTCAAGTCTAATCTGGTGGCCTCAGTCGATAAATCATACAAAATGGCGCCGTCCGCAACCGAAAACAGCATTCCCATTAACACCAAGGGCCAGACCCAGAACCGACAACCTCTCAAGCTCTCGGGAGCCCTGAAGGATTATGAGTCGTTTGATGTCACTCCCGCTATTGGACGCGAATTTCCCAAGGCGAACATCGTCGACTGGCTGAATGCACCTAATGCAGACGAACTCATTCGAGATCTCGCCATCACCAGTACGGTGGACCTTTCCCCCACGTTTCTATAAGCTATTGGGCCATCTAACCACCGCAAACAGTCTCCCAGCGAGGCGTGGTCTTCTTCCGCGCCCAGGATAACCTCACCAATGACCTGCAGAAGAAGCTCATCCTAAAGCTCGGCGAGCTGACGGGTCGCCCTTCCACATCTACCCTTCACATCCACCCCCTGCTCAACTCGGAGCGAGATTTGGGCGGCGAGGACCTTGAGGTCAGCACTATCAGCTCCAAGCAACACACGAAGTTCTACCGCACGACAAATGATGATGGAGTCGTGGTCACCAAGCGCAACAACGAGATGTGGCACTCGGATATCGCCTTTGAGCCTTCGCCTGCGGATTACACTTCACTTCGACTCGTGGAGCTGCCTGAGACTGGCGGTGGTACGTCTTTGTATCCATTGGGAAGCATCTTTTGAAACCACGGTCAGACTAACTGCCTTATCTTAGATACTCTATGGGCTTCTGGCTACGATGTCTATGACCACTTGAGTCCCGCCTACCAGAAGTTCCTCGAATCTTTGACGGCAACTTTCTGGCAACCGCACTTTGGACAAATCGCGGAGCGCCAGGGCTTCAAGCTTTACGACAAGCCGCGCGGAGCCCCAGACAACATCGGGGCAGAGCTGAAGGCGATTCACCCCGTGGTGCGGACAAACCCGGTGACGGGCTGGAAGAGCGTGTTCCCGATTGGAGCGCACGTCGGGCACATCAACGGCGTGACAAAGGAGGAGAGCAGCAACCTCATTGCCTGGTTCTACGACCTGGTTGCCAAGGACCACTCGATCCAGGTACGGCTTAAGTGGCAGAACCCCAACGACATCGGTAAGCATTTAGTACAGAGCTCCTATTTCGTAGTCTTTTTGCTGACTGTGCGTGACAGCTATCTGGGATAACCGGAGTGTCTTCCACTCTGCAACGTTTGACTACGAGGAATACGGTGATCGGTTTGGAAATCGGGTGGTGGGCGTTGGAGAGCATCCATACCTTGATCCTCAGAGCGTTGGCAAGGCTGATAGCCTGAGACCTAGCTCCGAGAAGTGAAGAAATGATGGGATGGTAAGAAGTTTGAATTATAGCAGATAATTGACGGGCCTTTTCCAATGTTACCACAAGGGTTGCACGGACGTGATGTAGTCGACTTAACATGTGACAATATTTTCCAGGCCGAGTATCTTTACGATATACTTACGTCAAGGCCGATAGCCGGACCGTGAAGATGTACGGGATCTCGTGTTGGTCTCGTGATGATAAGGCCGGGACTCACGCTCACGGAGGTACACGGAGGTACACGGAGGTACACGGAGGTACACGGAGCCTGCCCGTCCTTTCCGAAAGCAGCTCAGCGGTGTTGTACATACCAAGTAACCAACATCGAATTGTTCTTATCAGCATCCCAGGTAGGTTGCATTCCCGCCCTCGATATGAACCATTTGACCGTAGATCGATCGCTTTTTTAATGGGTGGGAGCTAAGCTGCAGTCGGCAGTCCCGGTTCCGGCCACAATATGTGGGTCGTTATCACCAGTGTGGAGGGTCCGATTTCTCATCGGCCCGCTTGACGGCTTGATTTCCACCGCTTCACAATTGTGACTTGAAATTCCGCGGTGTCCTTGGAACCATGACGAGCGATGAGAGAACACCCCTCATCCCCAAGAAGGGGACTGGGACTGGGAAGAGAAGCCTCACCTCGTGGGCCCGGAGTGCTTTCAATGTCGAGAACCGCATTCTCCTCGCAGGGTTTCTCATCACGCTGTCCTTCAGCTTTACCCAAGTGCCGTAAGTACACCACCAATTGATTGCCGAGCTTGATCGTTGCGTGTTGACATCCAAACAGACTCTTCTATGTGTTCCATCTGATGGTTTGTGATACCTTCTACGACACCCACCCGCCTTTCCATGGTCCCGGTGACCGGTGTAGTCGGGATCAGATTGCCGCAGGGACGGCCACGCAATTCAGTATTCTAGGAATGAGCACGACGCTATGTGGTATGTAACTCCAGCTGGGTCCTTGGAAGTCTCTAAATGTTTCTAGGAACATTGAATCTTTTCGTGGCTGGGTGGACAGTCAAGAAGTTCGGGCCTCGAACGGCTCTCATGGTCCAGACCTTCGTCCCAGCAATTCGAGTCTTAACCCAGATCATTGGTGTCGTGGCTGGGAAAAGCGCTGGAATGATGATCATTCAATGCACTCAGCTGATCACCGTACTGGGCGGACCTGCTGGCTATATGTAAAGCTTCTGAAAAATTGTAAGCTGCGGATTGTCTAACTATTTTCGCAGCCTTGTCGTCAACATCATTGCAGGCGAAGTTGCTGAGCCTATGAGACGCACCCTTCTTTTCGGGAAGCTCCAAGGATGCATCATGCTCGGGCAGGGCATTGGGTACTTGAGTAAGTGAATTATTCAGGGTACTATTGTTCATTCTCTAATATTCATACAGCTGGTGGCATGATTGGTGATGCCATTGACATCCGGGCTCCGTTCGACGTTGCCTTCGTCTCATTCATTCTCTCGGGCATATACACGCGCTTTGCTTTGCCGTATATATCCCCCGACTCTATGTCCGATGGCAAAAAGCCAGGACAACAAGGCGCATCGGGCTTCCTGGCGCCGCTGAGGATCCTTGTACCACGACGCTTGAGGCTCGAAAATGGAAAAATCACAAAACATTACGGTGTGATATTTCTGTGTCTTGGCATCTTTCTTGGAGTGGTAAGGCGATGTGACTGACAAGTTTGTCCCTTGCGCTGACTCTGTATTCAGCTCGCCACTGGCTACGCGCCTCTCCTAATCCAAATGTACGCTACAGCAGCGTTTGACTTCAACCAGGGCGACAACGGTTGGCTCATGTCCGAGTTCGCATTTATGAGGAGTCTGTTCCTGATCTTCCTATTTCCGCACATCATCTCTTGGGGCCGCAGATGGACTTCCCCGACTGCCGTCCCGGTTCCAGAAAATGACGAGCCCTCTTCTGGCCTGTTCCCGACATCTCCCGGAGACTTCGATGCAACTGCGGGTGAGACGGCCGAAGAGCCGATGGAACCTTCGCAGACTAGGAGGGATCCGGACGGTAGTCACTTCGACCTCGTCTTCTTGAGATGGAGCCTCGTGGTGGACGGAGCACTCACCACTGTGGCTGCGTTTGCTACGCAGCGATGGCATATATATCTTGGTAAGAAGAATTATCAACCTGGAAAAATCCTTGGACTGTCTAACATATTGCTGCAAAAGCTGCTTTCCTCCTCCCTTTTGGCTCCGGGTCGGCGCCTGCAGCTAAGGGAGTCATCACAGAGATGTGCTCCGAATCTGAGCGAACGGATGCACTGAACGCCGTCACACTTGTCGAGAATGTTGCGAGGCTAGCAACGCAGGGATTGTTCGGGTTTGTATTCGCTAGCTTGGCTGGGATTGGAAAGGCTTATGCGACCTTTTTCTGCAACGCAGTGAGTAGACTATGGCTTGGAAGCATGTGTTTCGTCACGGAAAGCTAACACCTGTGGTAGGCTATCGCTGTCATTGCAATGGGCGTCTTATTGTTCTCCAATTTCCCTCCTCCGGGAAGTACGATGATTGAGGATGACGACAACGAAGACTCTGTCGAAGAGTAAGAAGGTATGCAGATGTATAAAATGATAGATGGATTTGGGTAGTAAAACAGGAAAGATTGAACGATTAAGGAAGATATTTATTTGAAGGAAACAGAGAGACGACCCAATTCTTGCGAACACGGTCCCTCAAAAATTATACACGGTTCTGTTGATCGGCCCCGTATTGAATATTGTCGAATTTCTGTGGCTCCTTCATCTGTTAGCCACTCCACTCCGGATAAGGTAACAAAAGCACCTGAAATGAAGAACGACTTACATTGCGCTAAGCCAGCAAAACTCTACTGGGCATATGTACAGTAACTCGAAGCCGTGCCCGCGTGCCTGCAAGACCCGAACTGACCGCAATCGGCACTGGTGTTGCATTCGATGCACAGACGGGGAGAAGAGAGAGAGCACACCGTGTACTCAGAACAGTCGGTGTTGGCGAGGCACTCGTCCTCTACTGGGCCGGCGGATGTGGAACTGGTAGACGTAGTCGCGGAGGTGGTAGTCGTAGCCTCGACTGTCGTCGTGTCGGAGGGCTTGCAGGGACCGGCGATGGCTCCGGTGGCCAGAGCCACGATGAGACCGAGGATGAGAGTCTTGGGAGAGGGCATCTTGGATGATGGAATGGATGAGTGAAATGGTGCAAATCACAGAGAAATAGAACTGGGCGCAACTTATTATAAGCATCGGGGGTTTAATTTGAAGACCATGGCCTAGGCCAGTCGAGTATGTTGGGCCCCTGACAAGCCACATCAATAGTGCACTCAAAGTAGCAAAACTCGGCAGGACTAGTTAAATCTCACACATGGCTAATGCTCCGTATTATGGATATTTGCCACCCACTATCGAATGGCCAGTCACCGCCTCTTCGGCGGGCATCTATCTACCCGCTCCTGGCTGAGAACCGATTCGCCCAGCGCTGCTCTAATTTCGACGTGGCTGACGAGAAGCTTAGCTTGCTTTTCACGCCTCCAGCTGAAAGCCGATACGAATGCGGCTCGTAATTGAGGCGGGCTAAAGCCGCTCCACTTTATGGTTGACTAGAGGAAGACATCAACTAGCAAATATCCAGGCGAGAACTGCAGCGCCATGTCTAGAACTAGCTTGCATCCAATCCTGGTATGGTGTCGGTGGACAATATCGAATATCTAGAGGTTTAGATGTATTGCTATTGCCTCCGTCTTCTGCTCTGGGAACACCTTCCCGCGAAATTCTCAACGGAAACACTCTGTGGATTTCTTACGCAAAGGTTGTGACGACTGTGGTAGATGAAGCGGACTATCCGTTTCTGTCTCCTACAAACTTCGAGGAGTGTTTCATATTGTTGAGGTGGCATCTTTACTTTTAACTGGTACTCCTTGCAGTTGTCAACGCTTAGAATTTCTAGGTGTTAAATAATTGGCTTATGGCAGCCAAAACCCGAGAATGCAGATGTAGTAAGACATGTTAGCTAGGAATGTTTACATGGGATTTAGACTAGATTCTTGTAATATCTAAGTCCAATGATCTACTCCAGTTGCATGACACCTCGGTGAGCTTCAATGCAACGTAGAAAATCAAGGTTCCATTAATGATGGGGTTAAAAACTTATCTGCTCATTCGAGTCCCCCGCAGGATCATTGATTGCCTCAATTCAAAGGCGGTTGTAAGAGATGAGTCTACCATTCGATGATTGGTTGCACCCTTACGACAACGCACTTTTCAAGTAGAAGGGTTGTAATGGAGACTGAAACGCTATCAAGAGTCTTCTCCCTTCTGCAGATTAAGGCAATGAAATGCATTTATCACTTAGCAATACTGCGCCATGTCGATTACTATTCAATATTATTTACCGTGTTCCAACTTGCTCATCGCATGATGTTCACAGGTGACTGTCTGCGATACCCGTTCCATTGCTGCGTGCTTACTTCATTAAAACATACATGTCAAGCTCATCAACGTTGTAAGAAACATCCACATTAACTACCAAACCCAGTTTCAAATCAAAGAAGAACGAACCCCATCACCCAGACTACGGCAAGCACCCCAGCCGACACAACCGGGCTTAAAATGGAACTGGCTCCGGAATCCCCATCGGATGAAGTCGAGCTGCTGGCGTCGGCCTGAGTTGCACTTGGCTCTTCGCTCGTGGTCGTGCTTGGCTCAGCCAGCGACAAGCTCAATGAACAACCCTCATCCAAAGCGAGCACGTCGCCTGCGTCGTTGGTAGCCTCCATAGGCGGACACGAGAATCCCAAATCGGACGGCGCCTCGGTGATCGTCGTCGTCGTCGTTGTGCTTTCGGTGAAGGGCTTCGTCACCGTCTTTGTCACAGTCCTTGTGAACTGGGCTTTGCACGACGCCTGTCTTGCTTGGAGCAGTCGACTGCCGTCCTCGGAGGATGTCGTGGTCGCGGGCGGCTCGTAGGTAAGTCCGCAGTCTTCGCCGAGGACGAGTGTTGCATCCTCGCTGTTTGTCACCGTGATGGGCTCGCAGCTGAAGCCTGTTGTTTCCTCAGGGACCTCTGTTACGGTGTCTGTGCTGACGATGACGGTCGTGCTGCTCTTAGTAGTTGTCACCGTCCTCGTCTCGTCGGGGCATCGGGAACAATAGCCGTTGGAGCCACAGTAGGCAATGTCAGTACAGCACTCATTCTCACAGCAAGTAGTATCGCCATCGCAAGAGCCGTTGTCGCAGCACTTCTCCGAGTCAGGGTCGTAGCAATGGCCGGTCGAGCAGCACTCGTCCGACTTGGGGCAGGCCCAGACGGTGCCGTCGCCCGTGCAGCACGTCTGGGTATCGGGATCGTAGCACTTGGAGTTTCCGCAGCGCTTCTGGCCCTTGGGACAGCAGTCGCCGCCGCTGACGCAGTCGTAGCCCTTGGGACAGTAGGTGCCGTCGTCCTCGCAGCAGACGGAATCGTCCGGATCGTAGCAGCTGCGGGAGCCGCACTTCTTGGCGCCGTCCTGGCAGCATCCGAACGACTGGCACGTGTCGCCCTTGTAGCACACCTGGCCCGAGTCTCCGCAGCAGATCTGCGTGTCGGGGAAGTAGCACTTGGACGACCCGCAGAGCTCCGATGAGCCTTCGCAGCAGCCGAGTTCGACGCAGTTGTAGCCGTTCCGGCAGCAAGAGCCGTTGTCACAGGCATCTATTCAGTGTTAGCGGCACTGCAAAGCCTCCGGTGTCGTGAGGGGAGCTTTTACGCCATCCAGCGTTACAGCTCTGTCTCTCCATGAGTCCAGAGAGCCCTCGGTTCTCTAGGGCTGGGATAGCAGATAGATTGGCGCCACCATCAAAGGGTACGAAATCCCCCGTCTTGGCGTTTGTAATGTCAACGAGTGACTGCTGGGAGGACTTCTTCAGGTTCAGGCCAAATGATCCCAAGCTGGACCCTGCCCAGAAGGCGATGAATAGAATCCAAACTCTGAGCATGATGAACTTCGTTGCCTGTGAAGAGGAGATCTGCAGACTACCAGGTCTCTGGATCGAAAGATTTGGGGGGGCATCAGCCTGCAGTGGACGACAACGGCCGACAGCCCGAATATAAACTGTTGGGCCTCATCAAGAGCATGGCCTGGACAGACCTTCACGGGTACAATACCCCGCCTACAATTCCTCTCATGTCGACCAGGCCAACAAGACGGATCCTCGCGTGCGCTGTATCAGCCCAGCACAAGGCTCGGAATCCTGCGGTATTCCCTGCTAGTACCTGCGCCACAGGTCAGCTCTCATGCAGCTATATCAACAAGGGAGCGCTTCGCCGATCAAGGAGGATCGAGACCGGTGGTGCGCCACCCGTTATCGAGCAAGCCTGCGGAGTCACGCAGGCTAGACGATAGCAGATGGGTTAGTCTGCTGTCTGACTTGCCAGTGGCGCGAGGAGGCTTGAATTTGATACACACCCCCGAAGCTGGGCTGCATGGATGGCTCCTTCAAGATCCCGTGAACCAGCTGCGAGGAGGACGGCGACCTGGTCACCTAATTTGATTATGATAAATAACGCATCATGTCAAGACATGGGGTTACTTGTGCACTTGAACCATGATCCGTACCTTGGCTTACACGTTAAGCATAATCCATTGCTTGTGCGAGACCTACACCACTGTACCACCCCGCATTGCTAGTCTACTTATTAGTCTAAACATCACGGCCAGGGACAGTGACGCACAGCATTTCTGCGCGTTTTCCATTGCTCTCGGCTGGACTAAATAAATGGGTTGGAGCGGACGAAGGCCACTCACCCACCATTGGCTTATGTTTCGTAAGCAGACGTAGTCTACTGGCTGCGTCGAGACATGCTATCAGCTAGCCGATCAACCATGTCAGTCGTTTAAAGGCCAACCTTCTTCAAGAAGCATCAAAATGGCCTCCAGTCTAAATAGGTGCGTTGCCATGTCCTGTAACCACCATTTTCAGTTCCTGTACCTATCTAAGCTTACTTCCCCCTAGTACTCTCAGTAAAATCGGAATCCTGACTTCCGCTATGCTGTCCATATGGGCCGTCTCTACAAGAGCATGAGCTATTCTTTTCTTCCATCCTTCAAATAAGGCTGATCGTCGCCTCGAACAAATTAATTGAGACCGCCATTCTCCACCCACCACAGAACCAGGTGCCGAGTGAAGCAAATGCGGGGTAACGGCAACATTGTTCAGCTTATTTATTACGCCCTATGAGGCATTTCGTCTCTAGTAACACATGCGTGCGTGTCGTGTCTCTTGTGGCTCAATCCATTCCCAGCTGTTGATTCTTCGGACCCGGCTCTTAACAGTTTGATACGTCCGCCGTATCTCTTAACCAATTATGGCGCCCGAGCTATACTCACTGACAGCGTCGGAAGTCCAACGCCAAATCCAGTCCAATTCCCTGCGTCTCGAGGATTACGTCCAGTCGCTTCTCGCCCGGTACAGGATCCGTGACAAGGATGTCAATGCATGGGCCTTTATCGAGCCGGACAAGGTGCTGGAGCAAGCGAGGAAGCTTGATCAGACCCCACCGGAAAGCCGTGGTCGTCTGCACGGCTTTGTTATTGGCGTCAAGGACGTGATTCAAACTCAAGGTGAGGTGGCTGGCTTTGAGCGTGGCCTGAAGGTCGCTAATAAAACATGACATAGACTTTCCAACTCGATATAATTCTCCGATCCACGCTGGCGACACGCCACTTGCGGATGCGTCCACTGTGGCCGTACTGCGACGAAATGGCGCCTTGATCATGGGTAGAACACCTCACAGTCCTGCTGTGCTGGTTACATTTACTGATTCAAATTCTAGGGAAAACCAGAACTACAGAGTTCGCTGCAACAACTGAAGGTCCTGGTACGAAAAACCCGCATGATCCCTCCCGGTCCCCTGGAGGCTCGTCCTCTGGGTCGGCGGCAGCAGTTGCCGACCAGCAAATCCCCATCGGGCTTGGCACCCAGACAATTGGGAGCGTTATCAGGCCGTCTTCATTTAATGGCATTTACGGTCTGAAGCCGACCTGGAATGCTATCTCAGCCGAGGGCCAGAAGGTCTCGTCGCTGACGTTGGATACTTTCGGCTTCATGGCCCGCAGCGTTGATGATTTACAGGCGCTGGCTGATGTCTTTGCCCTGAGAGATGATGAACCGCCGAAAGCTATTCAATTAAAAGAAGCTAGATTTGCCATGGTCAAAACACCAGTGTGGCCGAAGGCAGGCCCAGGGACCGTAGCAGCCCTAGAGCGTGCAGCCCAGATTCTGAGGGATGCGGGGGCGTCAGTCGAAGAAGTCGCTTTGCCTCCTGATTTTGACAATCTTCTTTCGTTACAGAACCAGGTACTTCAAGCCGAGGCGGGTGTCGCCTTCTACAGGGAGTACAACACAGCACGAGACGGGATGAGTGATAAGCTAGCGGACATGGCTGTGAATATTGATACCTGCTCGAAGAAGGAATTCCTACGAGCGTTTGATACAATTGCGTCTCTGCGACCAAAGTTTGACCATATCGCAGAAGCATACACGGCGATTATCACACCAAGTTCGATGGACGTTGCGCCTGTGGGGATCGAATGGACAGGAAACTCAGACTTCAACGGCATCTGGACGGCCCTCCATACGCCGGTCCTCAACATCCCCGGACTAGGAGGCGAGAGCGGGATGCCGCTGGGAGTGGCGCTCGTGACCTCCAGGTACAGAGACCAGCATCTCCTGCAGGTTGGCCGGGCCGTCGGTCCGCTCTTTGCTGCTGACGGTGGCTGGAAGTCAGGATTGTAGGCTCATTCATGTTCAATGTTCAGCACGTGGATAGAGCAATCCAAATCAAGCAACCAGTGCGATGAGATTGGCGTCACTGCTTACCCGGAAGCACGGCATTGGACCTCTGTGATGACGTCAAAAAAATCGTGAGACTCGACGAAATGATGAAATCCGTGTTTGTACATCCTGTCTCTTGAACCGCCCGATGATGGCGGTGATGTCAACGAAGCGCGATAATCTGGCAGTAGAAGCGAGAAACAGAGCAGCTGAACCAAAACGTCGTAACTGTAGGCTTAGAATAGGTACGCTAATCAGTGCACCAGCCCCGTTTTCCCGTGGCCTAAAAGAGCGGGCATCCGCCGTGGCGAAGCCAGTCAGGAAACTCGTCTTCTGTCATAGTAGCCATCACAAGGGACTGAGTCAGACACACAAGTCCCGGGCGAAGACTCTCGCTTCCAACGCCCCGGAATGTGCCCCTCAGCTCTTCTTATCACTGAGCTGAAATGGTCACGACCACGACTCGGCTGGGCTGTGTTTGACAAGGCAGCCTTGGGGTGGCGCCGTCAATTGAGGCTGTGCAACCACCAGAACACGGCGAACTTACAACCAGAAAGAAGTGTTCTAGAAAACGCCTGCTTCGTCATGCCGTTACGCTAAGCTGTCGCTAATTAGAACAGCCCGTGAGCACCAACGCCCTGCGCCTGGAGCATTACGTGTGAAGGTGCGCTCGTGGACGTACAGCCTGGAGGGCGTCGCATAGGTAGATAAGGATGTGTCCCTCCCGACCTTCAGTCAGCGTTCATACATCCTCTCTATCTTCAAAGTTCACGAACCTCGCCAAGTTCGCACTCAGAATTTTCCAAAAACCACCAACTCTAGATCTTTCCCCACACGTGTCGCAACCATGTGTCTTCCAAGCCTCTTCTCGTGGAAGAAGAAGGCGCCCGCCGTGTCGGTCGAAGCCACGCAAGCTCCCCGACCAATCTCGTCCACCCACCTCCTCCAGAAGAAGTACGCCGGCCACAGTACAGCCGGCGACCCAAGCAAGTCATCTCAACGCCGGTACAACTACCAGCAGACGCAAGAAAACCATGCAGCAGCCGGCGCCGCGTGGGGCTACGGGGGCGCTTATGCGGGAGGAGCGGGATACGACGATGGTACGCACAGTGGTTCTCACGGGCATCATCACCACGATGGCTACGGACATGGAGGGCACGGGGGCTATGGAGGTCATGAGGGATATGGAAGCCATGGAGGCCATGGGGGAGGAAGTCATGGAGGTGACAGCGGCGGAGGCGGCTACGGAGGTGATAGCGGAGGCGGTGGTGGTGGAGGAGGAGACGGAGGCGGAGGCGGAGGCGGAGGCGGAGGTGGAGGTGGAGGCGGAGAATAAACCATGATTTGGATATGACTTTACGACGTTGTACGATCAGTTTGCGGGGGAGGGGGGGGTTCATTTAGCGTTTTGATAGAGTAGCGATGTGCAATATTTTTACGGGAAGACGTTTCTATTTCCCTTGCATTCTTACAAGTCGTCGATCCCTGTGCGACGTCACATTTGGCGAGATGGCAACAATCCGAGTCAAGATCCCCAGGTAGACGCATGTTATACCATGACGAATCAATCTACTTTATTAGTTACACTAAGACCTCAAGAGCCTCATGAATGCTGTCCTCTTGCGCCAAGCCTTCATGCTGCACTCATGCTGCACCCCCTGCAGGCGCCTACGCCGTCACGGAACACTGCATTTGCGGCTACGATAAAATCTACGATCCTCTTACACGGCGCCACTAGCGGAGTGTTTCCGCGTGTTTGACATCGGAGACACCAACCGTCATCGGATCCCCGCCCAACCCTAAGAAAGGATGCTCCCCGAAAATAGCGAAGCGACTGGGTATGAAAAAGTGAGGCGGCTTGGGCCTTGTCGACTTCCACTGAGCGATTTGACCACCCTACGGTGGAGCGCTGTGCCCATATCCGAGGCACGAGGCACCGAGCTGAAGTTTGGGTGGAGCTCGGGATCGACAGAGGGCACCTCAGCCGGGCGAAACAAACGGGGACGACGACCAGCAAACAGCCTCGCGAGGCATTCTGTAAAGCTCCGGGAACTCCACAGGTGCGGCTGGTTGTTTGCTGTCTGTTGTCTCGTTACCGAAGTGCGGTTTACAGGCGAGGCATTTCCATCGTTCTGGTGGCTATGCTGGCGTCGGAGTTCCGGGGTAACGCTATTGCTCGGGTAGGGAGAACCTCCAAATGTGATGATGCGTTGCGGATATAAAGAGGACGATATTCATGCTCCAGTCGAGAGATTTATCACCACCAACAACTTGGTTCATCAACCATCCCATCTTCAAGTCATTTACTCTATCCATATTCTCCCATCATGTGCCTCCAACTTCCAACCCGATGGTGGAAGAAGCGCCACGACAAGAAAGAGGCCCAGGCCGATCCTAAGACGGCTATAGAAAGCCCTCCCATGGAAAAGCCCGTGCCTAGACAGGAATCCCCTCCTGCTCAACCCGCTACAGTTCCTATTCCCCAGTCTATCAATCCCACGCCTGCAAAGAAGAAGGCAGAATCGGCTCAGACCAGCCCGCCCAAAGTGAGCAAGAGAACATATCAGACTCTATTAACTCTGAACATCCACTAATCAATCGGCACAACAGAAAACAACCCGGCCCACTGGTGGCCCGGCGCTCGGAAATTCCAGCTCCAATCAACCCAACCTTGCAATGCAGAACATGATGCTCATGTCCGCCGTCGACGACACAACAGACAAACCCAAGGACGATGACAAGAAACCCTCCGATTCTGAAGGAGCCAAAAGCAGCGCAGACACCTCCGCCAAGGCTCACGTTGAACCCCACACCGGTAGCTCGTCGCACGACGGTGGCTATTCCGGAGGTTACAGCTCCTACACTTCTCACCATTCCAGCTACGGACACAGCGGCAGCGGTAATCATGGTGTGAGCAGCGGTGGCGGAGGGGGAGGTAGCAGCAGCGGGGGAGGTGGAAGCTATTCGTACAGCGGAGGCGGAGACAGCGGTGGAGGAGGCGGCGGCGGCGGTGGCGGCGGCGGCGGCGGAGGAGGGGATTTCTAGTACACGAGCGATGATTGTGAGATAAATGCGATTGATTTTGAAACACCAGCATATAGAACAAGTACATATTTTCGAATTTCACATAAACGATCTTTGCCAATTTCGCTCACTTCGTCCGCCGCTCCGGTCCGTGAGAAACGGCCACGGGCGCCAGATCCGGAGGGGTGTGGGGCCGTTATCCGCCCACACGGAGTTGAGCGCCGAAGTACTCACACCGTCTCGTTTGGTGGCTTGCGCTGCAGACGCCACTTCAGCCATGGGAATCTCGTACATTAAACCCGACTGTAAAATCTCAACGGCCGAGGCCGATGCTAGTACTGACTTAGAAAGCCACAGCTTCTAGCCCCAGGGGCAGCAGGTCTATCGGAGGATTAGCTGGCGGCGCTATCGATTTTGGCAGGCGACTACTCCACACGAATAGCAACAGCCACGCAAATGGGATTGTTTTGGTAAGCGAAAAGGTCTCCTTGCTAGATCCATCTTAGGCTGGCGCTGGAACCGTAGCTGAATAGCTGCATTTAGACGGCCCAGAATTGCTTGACAGCGCAGACTATTGACAAGCCAGTCTGCTTTTCATGGCTATATCGCGAGGTTGGCGCCAGGGGCAATGGATCCATCAGGTCAGGGGCAGGTTTTCACGATGGCAACGATAGCCTATATACAAGCCGCCGTCAGCCATCGTCGTCGCTCGGTGCTTGAACCTCAAACTTCAACCAGCTCTTCAACATGCGCTCCGTCGTAGCCTTTGCGGCCTTGGCCCTCACCGCGCTGAACTTTGCGGCGGCATCGCCATGCAAGGCCAGCAGTTCCATCACCGACAGCTCGACGGTGTCCGGAACTGTCTCCAGCAGCGATGGCTTGACGACAACGACAACGACACCCTCGGCCACTTCGTCGAGCACCCCCGGGCTGGTCAAGAACGTCATCAGCAACGGAAACTTCGCCGACGCCGGCTCCGGCTCCGACGTGCCCGGCTTCCCCACCTCCGGCACCGTCGTCGTAGCCGTCGGCGACGGCTACACCGGCGACGGCAGCTCGGATACCAACTGCGTCAAGGTCAGAGCCGGCTTCGCGAGCCCTGCGACGGGCAACGCCGAGCGCTCGGATTTGCAACTTTCTGCCTTCTCGCAGGAAGTGCACGGCCTGGAGGTCGGCACGTCCTACACGGTGCGGTTTGCGTACGCTGTCGTCAGCGTGTCCGGCGCGGGCGTCTGCAGCTTGGAGGCTTCGCTCGGGGGCGATACCTTCAAGACCTTATCCATCACTGCGGGCTCAAGCCTGGAGTGGAAAACTACCGTGAACCAGGTTGACGCCACAGCCGCCACGGCAGATCTGAAGTTCGCTGCTGTCTGCCAGACGGGCGGGAGCACCGTGGTCTACATCGACTCCATCTTCATGTCCAACAAGGTCACGCCCGCAACCATCGACAACGCCGTGATCGACTACGGAAGCCCCAGCCTAACTTCGGGGATGGTTGCAACCCTGAGCACCGCGACGACGCAATCCACATCCTCGGCTCCGGCCACCACGAGCCCCCCGACAACGACCAACTCGCGTCCGGCCACAAGGACGCTCTCAGCCGGCACACTCGCGCCGTCAGCCACCTGTCCCGGCGGCGTGACTCCGACACCACTGGCGACATGCGTGCCTCGCACTCCGGTCCCGCAGGCGCCCACGACGTGCGCGGCGTTCGGCGTCAAGGGGTACACGTGGTGGGGACGGGCGCGGTTCGCGAGTCCCAACCAGAACTCCATCGAGGACTGCGCGAAGCTGTGCTACCAGCAGGCCATCAACTGCAAGGCGTTTGCGTGGTATGCCAACTTCAATGGAAGCCCGATCTGTGCACTGGGGTACGATTCACTGGCCGACGATGGCATCACGCTAGGGGCGACGGGCTCGGTGATGTGGAATGATCTCGATTGCTATAAATGCGATGAGTGCCCAACCGCTTGAGGGGATGGCAAAATCACACCCCTCATGCAGTTCTTTTCTTAGCTGAGTACAGCTCATGCTAACGTTCCCTCAGGGAGGCCAGGCAGTTGTTCAGGTAGATAGCTAGACTGGTCAAGTAAGCAGACCCCTCATAATGTTTCCCTTGTATATTACACTTACTTACTCGTTCTTAAGGACGTAATACATACTCTTTGATTCATTGCAGGGGGTTGTGAAACACAAGCGCTCAGGTTTAGGCCTGTCCTCACATGCCAAGAACAGCCAAATGCAAGGCATTATGAACACTAGTCTACAGCTCTCCGGGAAAAGCATCTCCGTCGTCTTTCAGTTCTGCCCACTCCTTCAGCCACGCCTTGACAAACTCGATTTCCTGCTTTTGTGCCTTCGCCACCGCCGGCGGAGGCAGATCTAGTGCAGTATCACCTGGCAACAGCCCATTCTCATCCCAATGGTGGACACCATGCTCGATGAGGATAAACGGCTCACTCACGGTCGACGCTCTCTCTGGGAGGCCAATGCGATGAGGTGTAGCAGCCCTCCACGGGTCCGCAGCTCCATCGATAAATGCCACCCGCGGATAGGTGAAGTTGATACCGCCGAGCTTGTTGATGGACTCGATGTTCGGCGGCGTCGTGATGTTGAAGCCCTCTCGGCAGTGGATGGTAGAGTACTCGAGGTCGATCAGGCGGGAGATGAGGGGCAGTTGGCCTTTGGGAACGCCGGATCCGGTCTGGAAGTATCCCCATCTACAGAGTTGGTTAGCATTCAATGGGTAGAATACGTCGGCAAGGGACCTACTGGGTGCATGTCTGATATCCCCAACTCCGGGCCATTCCTTGATCAAGATCGATGCGATCATTCTTTCCTCGGCTAGAATAGCACTCCTCAATGCTCTTATCCTTGCAAGACGTGCTAAGATCACTTCTGAGGTGCGACCTGATGTATCCGATGTAGTTCAGGACACGGTTCGTGAGCGACTCGGCCTGCGCTTTGTATCCTCCCGCTGACAGAAGGCGCTGCACGGTTGGAACCAGGTGGCGAGTGCTAGAGAAGAGCACATGGTCCGAGGAAATGCTACTGCAATAGAACCCAAAGTCGGAGCTGTCGTTCTCCGGATCCCAGTTCGAAGACTGCAGCCCCGAAATGCCCCGGCTGAGGGCGCTCGCGAAGTCATCGTCCTGGAGCTCTCCCAGGCCGAAAGCCTCCTTGAGCAGCTTCGCCGCATCCCTGTCATCGCCCAGCAGGATATTATCCACGAAATCCGTGAGCGTCTGCGTCGTCGAAGCACAGTCCCCAGGCGCAAACAGCCGCGCCGCCTCGTAGTACTCCCAGTAATCGACGATGACCTCGGTGACGCCCGAGGACGAGATGGCGCCCCAGAAGACGTCGGGGTACACCTTCCTCGCGAACGCCGCAAAGGCACCGGCATAGGATCCGCCGTAGATGATGTACGGCGCGCTGGATGCGGTGAGGTCGAGGTGCTCGAGGCCGGGGAACTGCACGTGTCGGGCGAAGTAGGCCGTGTCCGCGAGCGCTTGCTCGGTGGACAGGAACCGCATGTTCTTGGCGCTCAGGTCGGGAACGGGGAAGCTGGTGCCGTAGTACCGATGCTCCAGGACGACCGCGACACCGCCTGTCGCCTTGGCCAGCATTGCGAGGATGCCGTGGTCGAGAAACGGCAGCCTGTCCTCGCCGCTGGTCTCCCCGGAGGCGAGGACAATGACCGGGCCACCAGCGTGATAATGCTTAGCATCAAACCAGTACCTCAGAGGGAAGACCCCGTCTGAGTGAGGCTCGTAGATGGAGTCATTGTGGAAGTGGTCAATAGGCACCGAGATGTTGATAGCAGGCGGGGAAGCGTCGAAACTCAGTCGACGCGTCGCTCCACTGTGGAAGGCCTGGGTTTCGGTGTTGGCGCTGTGGATATGCGCTGCAGCGAGGGATGCCGCAAGGGCTATAACTGAACTTCTCAACAGGCCTGTGAGCGTCATTGCATGAGTAGTTGATAACGCAAGTGAGGTCGAGTTGTAGCTGATGAAGATGCGACCGTCAGTTATCAAGGGATATATGGTGGTTGGTCCATAGTCTCCACATGTCTAACCGTTTTTGTCCAAACAGCTACCCGGCATCACAGGACAACTGACGCGATGAATAATCCAGACCGTCCTGGTTTTACTTTTATTATTATCCAGATGCTGTCATTGTAATGTCATTTATCTAGCTTCAGATGTATGCTTTCCTAGTATAATTTCTGGTGTTGTGTTGAATCTCACCGGGGAAAGGGACACTCGCAATAAGAGACAATGCGCTGGTCGAAGTGCGTAGCAAAAAGCACATTTGAGAGAGATGCAAACGAGGTACCCGGAATACCAACGTCAACTAAAAAGATGTTTGTCGCATTCTACCGGAGCGTCAACTTGGCAGTTTAGATGCTACCGACAGGGTGTGGTCCAGTTTGACAATTGTCACGGAGAGTTTATCCCTCAACACAATACACAACAGTAGGGAGATTTCCCTTGAAGAGACGACAGGTCTGATGCAACGGCCGGGAGAACCGTAATCTCAGCAGAAGGCAGCAAGAATCGACGGCTGCGGATTAAATGAAGAAAGGGTTAGGAAGTTGATTAAAATTAGCTTCGTGCTCTCGACTATCATTGCTAGAGTGTTGATAGGGGCTCTTGATTTCACGGCTGGACTCCGTTGTCTCTCATATTAAGAATTATATATTACAAATTTTACTTAGGAGAAGTCACGTCGCACGTACGATCCAGTCGACTAGATCACATTACTTCCCAAGTCTTCGGAAGATTGATTCCACAAGCGGATAATTGTGTTCGCGGATGGTTATGTTTAACGCGTGTTGGCACTGCCGTCGTCGAATCCTTTGTTTTCTTGTTGCATTGGAGTGCCTTTCCAAGGCGAAACACGCACTAGATGGGGAATCAAGATTTCAATTGTATGATGTGAATGTTTGCCCAAGGCCGATCAGAGAAAATCCTGACACTCAATTGCATGTGTCTTGTTTGATGTGCTCTAGGGTTGTCGATGTTTCTTCTCGGAGCTGATCCATGCTGAGACGTTGGGTGGCATCCCGAACCACAAACGAAACTTGCGACGGGAGAGCGTCGCATGCCCACGAGTAATGGGTCGAAAAGATCACCAGTAGGTATATTGTGTGGTATTAAAGAGGGTCTAAAGTGGACGCAGAAACGTCCAAAACGTCTGTATTGTACCTCACGCTTTGACGTTGGGCTCCGACTTGCCGTCCCACCCAGCTTTGATGAGCCAGAACGCCGCCATCAAAGGCGTGGTCAACAAGCCAAGCACGCCGCCAAGAATGAACTTGAAGACTTGCGGCGTCCACCGGTCGGTGTAGGTGTAGTCGCCGCCAGCCGGTTCGCCGAAGGCAGTCAAGATACCTACACCGGCGGGCCACAGCAAGACGAAGCCGAGGATGGCGAGCAGGAAGCCTCGCAGCGCCTGTTGAAGCAGCGATGCGAGGCCTGTTGTAGGCTTGGTTTCGACGTTGGCCGCATCATCATCGGGCAGGAAGAACAGCTGTCGCTGCCAGCGAAGGGATGGCTTGGGGATGAAGCCAATGGGCTGCACAGACCGGCGTGAGAGGTCGTAAGCAACCAGGCCCTTCTCTACGAACCAGGTAAGGATGCACTGAACGATGATGGTGACGGCAGCGTCGCCGGCGAGGGTGTTGGGCAGCTGGAAGAGTCTGATGGGGTTCTTGACTGTGTCTTGGGTGGTGTACATGACTGGGGGAGTTAGGTCGGAATATACCAGATGGCTTTCACAGTGAATCTCGTCAACATACCATAAGCCAGCGCGAAGTTGACGCCGCCCGAAAGAACCATGCCACCGAAGCCATCCAGCACCAGGACGTAAAAGAGCTGGTGCCGGGTCAGTTTCTCGCTGGGTTCTAGGCGCCCGCTCTCCTCGACCTTGCCGCCAGATGCAGGTTTGTCGGCCGATTTGGCCTCGGGGCCGCGACCATGATTGACAGGGGTACCACCGTCGAGCTGCGAGCCCCTGCGTGGTGATGGCGGCGCCCCCTGTTCCAGGTCTGCAGGCGAGGCCCCGGCCTGCGTCTCACGTTGAGCCCTAGACCAGAACATTGGCGATGGCCTCAGTCCACCGTGTGTTTCAAGCGGAATGTAGGGAGGATAGGATGAGGAAAGGAGATCGGGGGGGCGCGGTTCAATTGCTTTTGGGAGGCGATAGCATTGTCGTAGTGCTGGGCAAATTGGTGTCTCGCGGGAAAAAAGGGGACTGTGGGAAATTGCGTTTACAATGCGAAAATTCGATGAGAAGCAATGTCGGGGAAAAAGCATTGAGGTCTGGGCAAGCGAGGAGTTAATCTCCCAGGGCTACGAGCATAGATGTAAGGTAGCAGTGCCTAGCGATTAGGAAGTAAGTAGGCAGACTATCGAGTGAGTTGACTGAAGCCGAAGACGAAGACGAGGACGAAGCCGAAGCCGAAGAGTCGAGTCTGAGGCTTGGGCTGTTTTCCGCGTCACAACACGCGATGCCTGGCAGTTGTTTGCGACAGGTGCCGAACCGTTGAACGTCAAAAGTGTCTCGTGGTGTTTCCATCTTTTCGCATCTCGCAAAGTGTCAAAAGATTCGCGATCGTCTTGGATCTTGCGGTGTGATCGTGTGTAGGTCAGCCGCCCTTCCATTATTTGATTCGCGACTGTTTCATGGGAGAGTGACCCAGGGATGAGGGGGTTTTGGTTCACCACGTGTTGTTGCAACACTGGGACTGACATGTTCCTGTTTTCTCTTGGACTAGGTTGTCTATGAAGCGTCATCTGTTGGAACCACGCTCTCAAAATAGGCGGCCATGTACAGATCATTCGTGTTGGAGTCATTGTGATGAGTTCTATGAGAGTCGCCATCCGTTCCACTTGGCCGCATCTCTTCAAGGAGCAGCCTCTATCGCAAACACCAAGTACACCACGGTCCACGAGTCAGTCTCGGAGAAAATAAGCAAACTTGCCAACCGCCGGGGCCTCAAACAAAGGCGTAGAGGAGGCGGCCAAAGTGTCCAGCGGAAAAATGGGCCCTGGCAAGCCCACCGCTTGGGGACCCACTGGAACCGCCTACAGGGGGCGCGGGTACCAGAGACGACTCCCAGCGGCACCGCACAGGGCGCTCACAGGGCTCTCACCCGGGGAGTTGGTGGAGCTAGTGGACGGACCCGCTGACACGCGCTGCAAGGTACCCGCCGCACCCTGTCATCCGCTGCTGACAACTGCATGTCGCCTAAGGCGTAAGGCACCCCCTCCATCCATCTCTGGGTGAGATTCTAGCCCTCCATCTCCATGATACATCTCATCCATGGATCTCCGTCATCCCTATCGTCTATTCTCCAATCCACCGTCCCGCCCGCAAGACCCCGGCCGCACATCTCTCTAGTTTCAGGTACAACTGCACTCGCCAAACGACCAGACCAGATATCCATCCTTGGCTGAGCGCTGTCCAACCAACATCTCCCTTTGCCAACATGGGATGAACTCGCCTGCAGACGAAGCAAGCGCCCTTTGCTTATTCTCGCATAGAAGTATACACGTATAGCCAGTCCCACCTGATCTGACTCCACTGTCGCCACGGAACGCACAGGCGAGATCGCGATGGTTCAGTTCGACTGTCTACGAAGCAAGATCCAGTTCCGGGTCTGAACGCCTTGACATGGGCTTCGGAAATCAATGTTCTCTTCTGGGCACACAAATCTCGGCCTTGTCGTCTTGGCTTTGTCGCGTGGGAACCGAGAAGTGCATGTCCAATACCCATCCAGGAATTGTCTGGGATGCCTCGATAATACCGACCAACTATGGCCGTGTCTTGGCTGGCCCATCGCCCCGGATGCTGAAACGGCGTGGCACACTAGCTGCTATCCCTTCACGGTATCTCATCCGACAACCCATGGACCCAGAATTAAAGACTGACCCGCTTGAACACCTGGGCGTTCCAGGTTCGGCTCTTTTCGTCTCTTTGTGCAAGCATGGTTGACAGGAATGACAGGGGGCGAGAGGCAGAGAGACTCAGAGAAACGGGATATAAGACAACTCTGCCATCCACCGTCTTCTCCCCTTCTCTTTTCTCTCCAGGCTTATTCCAGCAGCTTTCAATTCCACTCCCTTCTCCCTCCTTGAGGTTTTGCTTTCTTTCCATTCCATTCATTCGCTTCATTGATTGAAGTCGTTTCATTCTCTAAACCCGCTAGTCGGATCATCACGCACTCTTTCACCACCGCATCAACTTCTACAGATTCTTCAAGTTTACCCGACTCATTCAAAATCTCAACACCTCGCAAACATGCCTTCCTTCAAGACTCTTCTTCCCATGCTGGCCGGTGCCGCCACCGTCGCCGCCCACGGTCACGTCAACAACATTGTCATCAACGGCGCCTCGTATGCCGGTTACGATGTCTTCACCCTGCCCTACTCGAGCGACCCTCCCGTCGTTGTCGGCTGGGCTCAAGATGCCACTGACAACGGTTTCGTTGCCCCCTCTGCCTACGGTGATGCCGACATCATCTGCCACAAGAACGCCGTCAACGCCAAGGGTCACGCTGCCGTTGCCGCCGGTGACAGCATCTACCTCCAGTGGGACACCTGGCCCGATTCCCACAAGGGTCCCGTTCTCGACTACCTTGCTTCCTGCGGTGACGCCGGTTGCGAGACTGTCGAGAAGACCGAGCTCAAGTTCTTCAAGATCAGCGAGAAGGGCTTGATCGATGGCACCACCAGCCCCGGCACCTATGCCGCTGATGAGCTCCTCAAGAACGGCATTGGCTGGATGGTCCAGATCCCCACCGGCATCAAGCCCGGCTTCTATGTCCTCCGCCACGAAATCATCGCCCTCCACTCCGCTGGCCAGGAGGATGGTGCCCAGAACTACCCCCAGTGCTTCAACCTGGAGATCACTGGCTCCGGCTCCGACGAGCCCGAGGGCGTTCTCGGTACTGAGCTCTACAAGGCCGATGACGCTGGTATCCTCTTCAACATCTACACCACCCTCACTGACTACCCCATCCCCGGTCCTACTATGATCGCTGGTGCCACCGAGGTTGACCAGGCCATCTCATCCATCGCCAGCAGTGCTGATCCCACCACTGGCACCGCTAAGGCCACTGGTGCTGTCTCCGCCGTGAAGACCACCGCCGCTGCCACCACTGCTGTCGCCACTTCTGCCGCTGCCACCGGCGCTGCCACCACTGAAGCTGCTGCTGCCACCACTGAAGCTCCCGTCGCCTCTGCCACCAAGGCTGTCTCTGAGTCTGCTGCTCCCATCGTCATCGAGACCACCTCAATCGAGGCTGCCGCGCCCACTGCCACCCCCAGCGCCACCCCCAGCTCTGGCTCTGGCTCCGGCTGCAGCAGCCGCCGCAAGACCAAGCGCAGCAAGAAGGTCCGCCAGCACGCCCGCGACGTCCGCAATCGCAACGTCGCTCCCGTCCGTGCCTAAGTTTGAAGGGCGAAATGCCCTGAGATCCCTCCCACGAGTACTGAAGAAACACGTAGAGCGTGTGACTTTGTTGCAAGGAAGCCTTACCTTTTAGGCAGGGAGTGGTTATTGAATCTTCTGCTGTATATATGACCTCGCATTTAAATAAATAAAAAGCGACGCACCACATTTTGGAACTGCCAATACCTGAGATCCCTATTACGTGAAGTGATTTTTCCCCCAAGTGTCGTGCTTATATACATCGCAAGGCGTATATGCGAGCTGGACTAACAACTAGAGGAGTTTGAACATTACGACATGCGGAGCTGGTCCTTCCATTATGTGAGGGGACAAGACCATGTCACGGGCCTGATTCTGGGAGAAGCGGAGGCAACCTCACAGGACCCTGTGACACATCGTCAGGTCTTGTCGGCTCTTTCTCCTGGACATTGGCACATCCTCGGTGGCCTTGTCAACATGAAACGGGGAATCAGTTAAGGTGGCAGTTCCCTACGTTTCTGACAAGCGACATCCATGCACGGAACCATGTCCGTTTGTATGCTTAGGAGCTGTATTATACTGTTTGGAACAGGAAAATAGATCCATCAATGGGATTCGCAGTCCACATGCAGGTTTGATCCAGATTTATATGTCTATGGATGGATTCCACTACTGACTTAGCGAGTGTTGTTAGAAGCTAGCATTAGTAGTAAATGATATAGATATTAGTTGCAATTTCCAGGCTATATTTATTATTAGTTGAGGACTGAATGCACTTGACAAGAATAAGATTAAGGATCTAGTCTAGATCTTTGACTGACTCTTAGGTGTTTGGTGGCTCTCCAACCTGGCCATGTCAATGATTATTATTACCGTTGCTCTTACTCGGCCACATTGACACCTTGTGATGGAGGTTCGTGAACAACAGCATGACCAAGTTCGAGAACCATAAAGTACCTATGCTCCTCTTACAAATTACAACAGCTGTACCTGCATAGGCATTATGAGTCAGCTTGCAAACCATCGACCCTTGATGTGGCGATGCGCAGCTTCCCCCGTCAGTCCAGCTTTTTGGCTATACAACGAACGCTCGTATTGCCCGTTCTATGTTCATATTCGAAAACAGACAAGAAAAAAAAAATCATGTTATCCTTGTTCGGATTCAAGCGGTCCCGCTTATAAAAGACCCAGATCCGGTCTGGATCGTGACGTAGTCGGAACTCCGAATGACGTCCCCTGTTGAGATGTAGGTGACGATCGTGTTCGCGACAGGAATGAACTACACCGTTTGTGTAACGTCCCGCGTAAGTGTTCTTCTGGCTAGCGGAGTATTATCGTCAACGACGACCGTTTCGGTGGAGGTGCCGAAGAGCGTGGTTGCCCACGTACATGGTGATGGCAATGGATTGATACTGTACGTACTGTAATATATGTGTTGTATTGTTAGTTGACCTACTGATCAGATGTATTATATCCGAGAGCCGATGACTGAGACAACTGGGTTGGTGGTGGCGTTGGGTCTAGATTGATCGTGAGACTTCAGAGTCTGGTCGGCCAAGTTGTTGGGCAAGCAGCAAATAGGCGGGTGGTTCTGGCGATATCTCTTCAAAGATGTAGTGAGAAGTATGCATGAGCTACACCGGTACGAATATAGGGATGGAGATTGTGGTTGTCAACTGCCAACTATCTGTTGGCTGGTGGCATTTATGGCCTCAGTTCAGCCTCGATCGAGAATGGAATAGTCCAAAACATTCACAGTCAACCAGCATGGGAAATAATTGTCTCCTCAATGTGGTAAGATTTTGATAATTTCTGAGAAGATAGCTTCAATTATATCCCTTTGCTTTGGTATACCCATTGACTTATACATTGTGTACATCTGAGACTTGTCTGTCAGCCCAGCTCCAAATTTGCACGCCGTTTACTCCGTTGGAGGCATATTCTCAAATTCCTCTCCTCCATACCACAACAAAAATGAACAAGCTACCCAAGCCAACATCACGATCCCTCGCTTACATCCGCTTAGGATCTAGATAGGCCATCACCTCCTGGAACGCGCGCCGGATCGACCGCCCAATGGCCGCGAAGCAACGCAACACCATCCGCGGAAGGTAGACGATGAAGTCCAGGATCCCGAGGGCCATATACCACAATATCCGCCCCACACAGCCGAACAGCCTCTCCATCACCTTGCACGTCATTCTTCCGAACGACACTAAGACGTCGAAAACGGCCTGTGGCGCGTCGATGAAGATGGCCCGGAGCACGTAGCAGAAGCCGTCCCAGACATCCTTGAGCGTGATGCTGCGGAAGAAGGAGAGCACGGCGGAGATGGCCGTGTGCAGCAGTGAGACGAACCGGGCCAGCACGTTGAAGATGGCCTTGCCCAGGCCCTTGACTCCCCGGCCCACCCAGAGGAGAAATATCTCAATAACGCCAGGGATGGCCTTGATGAACCTCCAAAGCGCTAGAGCTGCCTTCTTCAAGAATTGAGGGATCTTCTTGACGCCCTTCCAGACGTTCTCAGCGCCGTGTTTTAGACGGGTAGGTAGCTCGATGGCGAACCGCTTGACACGCGAAGGCAGCTTCTTACACCACGCGGCAGCTCGGTGGCGACGCTTCCACACATCTTTACCGATCTCGACGGGAACATCGTAGATCATGAACTTGGGGATATCCCAGGCTAGGAAGCGTATATAGCGGAGGATCTTCTTCAGCGTTCGGCGCACGCGCTTCATCTCTTCCGCGTGCGCCGTCTTCCATCGCAGCCACGAGCCGCCTCGACGGGAGGGCAGGTACTCGACGACCTCGCGATGACCGTTCATGGCGGCCAGTCGCAGCGCCATGGCGCCGTCGGGGGCAATCAGGTTGTCGTCGGCGCCGTAGTCCTCCATCAGAACCCGAACGAGGGCGAGGCGGCCTTGCTCGGCGGCCAGCTGCAGCGGCGAGCGGTCGGGGAACTCGGTGCTGTTCTCGGCAGAATCTGGCGAGCAACCGAAGGCATCTACCGTGGCACCGAGAGCGACGAGCGTGCTGATCATAGGCGTCCTCCCAGCGCGCACCGCGGCAAGAAGCGGCGTCTCCTTGCGGTGGTTGGTTGTGTCCGGCGACACAAGGCCGCGGGAGACAAACTTGCGGACGGCATCATCGTGGCCGTCGGCTATGGCGTAGAAGAAGGCGGAGATGATGTCGTGAGCGACGTGGGATGCTTCGTCTTCGGCCGAGGGCGGATTGGCGCTCGAGCGGTACCAATACCAAGGGTCGTGGTCGGGAGCGTGGAGGATCGGGAGCTTCAGGGCCTCGGCCTGCTCGATTCGTACGAAGAGGGCGTCATCGTCGCATTCCGTGTATGTAGGGACAGAGAGCGAGGAGGAATCCGGTGGGAGATGAATTCTTGGAGGAGGAGGAGGAGGAGGAGGAGGAGTAGGAGTAGGAGGAGTAGGAGTAGGAGTAGGAGGAGTAGGATTAGGAGGAGTAGGATTAGGAGGAGTAGGAGTAGGAGGAGTAGGAGTAGGAGGAGTTGTTTTCGACGGACTTGGGATGGGTTCAGTATCCATGAGCGATGACGTAGGGGTGATTTGCAGTGATCAGTGAGGAGAAGCGTCTGGTGCTGTCAATCGAAGCGAGGCCAGAGCCATATTTGAAGCTTGCCGGATGAATGTGCGGCTAAAGTTGACTCCCGTTGTGATTGTGGTTGTGATTGTCATGTTACATGTTACCTCTTTATTGGGAAAGGTTGAACCTATAGAAGCCTCGCCTTGGCCGTGGGCTGACTCCAGGCTCCAGCGTCCGTGGCTTGTTCAGTGGTGTCGTGTGGAAGACGCCCACTGGAAAGCCCGCGCCATCATGGAGGTTTGGCGGTGGCTGAGCCAAAGGCCATTGGATCCCAACATGTTCTATTAAAATGCCTCGGTAGGCTAGTTGCACGTAGTATTTCTATTTGTTTGGTCTTTTCACATGTGATTTAATAGCCAACTTCTGTCTGCGCAAAGCTGTCCAGCTATCACCGAATGCCCTTCCGATATGAACGGCCATGAACTCCATAATAACGATGACATACAGAAAGGAAGCATGGGCCTCACTACGGGACATAGTCTACACGAGAACGACAATAGTGTCAAAGTGAGAGTGTTTGACGCTAATTGCAAGTATGTCTGATCTAAGATAAATCACCCTGTGATTGATTATTCCGTGTAGACTTAAACCCTCGCATTTTCCTGTCTTGGTAGTTGATAAGAAACAGCTCAATGCCGATAATTATCCCACATCCCACTCCCACAATGACAACATTCGCACCAAACTGAGAGAAACTGCCCCAACTTTGCTCCATCCATCCACTGGCGATGCGACATTCCCCAAGGCGTCACTTTGCCCCACATTCGCGCCAAACCCCAGCACGGCCATGATCCCGATTTGTCATCTTGATAAGGCCTCCTCATTCTCCGAGATGCGGTTATCACAGCCTTTAAACCCCGATCATCTCAGCGTCGTTCCGTCAAGACAGTTAACGGGGTAAAAGCAAACCACGCCTCCATCATGACGTTGATCAGGGTAAACAGCAACAAGACCCTCAAGGGGCACAAGGCCATCATCATCACCACCCACGCTGCGCCGGCCGCTTCAATTGAGGCCATTCGCAACCAGTTTCCTGATCTCAAGATCCAACTCTACGAGGTTCCCTGGGGCAGAGAAAAGATTGGTGGCGACTTTGATGAGGAGGAGTGGAAGGACACGACCTTGTTCCTCACGTCCACTGTGCTTCCCACTGTTGAGCAGGCTCCTCACATCAAATACGTCCAGCTTACCAGTGCGGGCGCCAACCACATCATCCCCAAGCCGTTCTTCTCAGAGACAAATATTCCGTTCTGCACGGCAAACGGTGTCCACGGGTGAGATGCTCCTTGGCCGTGGCATCCCATAACGTCAACATGCTAATGCCATTGTGTAGGCCCCAGATTTCCGAATGGATCATTACCACATTCCTCTCATTCCAACATCATTGTTAGTTCACAAAACGACCTTTAATGCCTCGTTGGAAACCACTAACGCCTTAAAGTGCCGGCGTATTATGAGATCCAGAAAGAGGAAAAATGGAAGCGTATTGCAGACAACCCTGAAAACTCAGAGGACGCAGTTGGCAAGCGAGTGTAAGTCTAGTCACAGCACTCAAACAAAGAACCTATCTAACACGTTCCATAGCGGCATTCTTGGATACGGCAGCATTGGTCGTCAGACTGCCCGCGTCGCTAAGGCTATGGGCATGGACGTCCATGCCTACACCCTGAACCCCCGTTCGACGCCTGAATCCCGTAAAGACCATTCGTACTCGCCCGCCGGGCTTGGAGACCCTGAGGGCGTCCTCCCGAGCAAGTGGTTCTCGGGCGGTTCCACAGCCGAGATCCATGAGTTCCTCGGGTCAGGCCTAGACCTGCTCGTCATCGCCGTGCCGCTCACCGACAAGACGCATCACCTGATTTCTAAGCCCGAGTTCGAGATCCTGTCCAAAAAGCGCACCTACGTGTCCAACATTGCGCGCGGCCCTATCGTCAACACCGATGACATCATCGAGGCTCTTGATACCGGGCTTATTCGCGGTGCGGCCCTCGATGTCACGGACCCCGAGCCGCTGCCCGACGGTCACCCGCTGTTCAAGGCGAAGAACGTCACCATCACGCCCCATGTCAGTGGCGCGTCGAATGCGTATTACCAGCGCGTGTTGGATATCTTCAGGCTGAACCTTGAGAGGTTGAGTGAGGGGCGGGATCTTATTAACAAAGTGAATCGCAAGACAGGATATTGAAATAAAGTAGTAAATTGTTCGGTAGTGACTGGAGTTTCTTGAATACTGTCACAACTATAAGCGACACATTGAAGACGGTGGTGATTGATGGATTCAAATGACCAAATGAAACCTTATCAGGACCTGTGTTGTCTTTCTTTCAAGAGAGTCTTGACTTCTTGTACTTCCACCGCCCCATAGGTCTCCTCCAGCAACTCAAAGACGCCCACCGCCGTAATTTCCGGATCCCAAGCATCTTTCAAAACCACGGCATAGACATCAGCACCGCCTGTTTCAACAAATAGTCGCACAATCTGGGCCCATCGCTCCGTACCCTGCGGATCAAGGTCATAGTGCTCGATCCATCCCCTTCGATGTGCGCTGCGAAGATGGCGGAGCAACGCGAGCCAAGGGGTCGTTGACGCGAGAGTATTGAAATCTGTGTATTGATGGTTGGGTCCTGGGTTGGCCTTCGAGGGGTGTGCGAGGAGATATTCCACGAGACGAGGGTCTGAAAGCGGGAATATGGTCTTGTTTCGAGAGCAGAGGAACTCTGTCGCGTAAGCTAATAGTGGCGTCGGACGCCGATCATCATCAGTCTCGTCCTCCAAGTCGTCGTCCTCTGACTGGCTCTGGGGAATCAAATTCAAAGTCAGTAAGTTAGGGTATTTATGATGGGTTAAGGTAGTTAGTGCTCGAGTTACCTCAGATATATGCTTAGAGTCAAGCTCCCCACAAACATAATTAGTCAAGCCAAACTTAGCAGCGAGAAACAGAAATGGGTGGCGGATAGGAGGAGCCTTCATGCGCACTTCATACGAGCCAAACGAGTTTCTCGCCCAGTGATCAAACGGATCTGAGAGCTTCGTAGACCAGTACCATGACAGGGTTGTGTTCATGGCATTCAGCAACGGACGCTGAAGATGCTTCGGATCATTGACGATGTATCTCGCGTGGGACATGGCGAGCGCAATGTCCGGATACCACTCATCCAGCCTTCGGTGATGCTCAACCTCCTCCAGCGGGTGTTTGAGCCGCAGCACGTAGGATCTCAGCAGACGAAGATGCGGATCAAACGACGGGTTTGCCATGCTTTGCAGTCGGGTGTACGCCCCGTTGGGATCCATGAGCCAGTCCCGCACAGTCCGGTGGATGTACTTGACCTTGTAACCCGCGAGGCTTCGTGCATCGTCTACTCGGTCATGTCCATTGGTGAACCTCGTCCGAAGATTGCCGAGTATCCGTTGTCGATGGAGAGTCAGGAGTCCAGAGAAGCGTGTATGCACATGAATTGCTGTTCCTTCGCATCGAGATACAATTTCGTCCTCTGTGGCTTCTTCGACAGTGCGCTCAAGTGCTGGCACGTCGTCGTTTTCGTTGAGAGAGAATGCAAGCTCCCATACCGTCAGAGAAGCTGATGACTCGTCTTTGATGAAATCGGTGACAAGTTCTCGTGCGCATATGAGCTGGAAGATAGCTGCAGCGTCCACAATCTGAGCCTCCTTTTGGTCTTCGAAAATTAGTTTGTTGAAGAACCCGTCAAGTTCCCTCGGGAAGCTTTCCAGCAATGTCTCCATGCTGTTCATGTCATCACCATTCTGTACGCGGCTTAGCATCCTTTCCACCGCAAGCCTCACCCAAAGAAACACCCCATCCGCTCGCTGCACTATGCCCTCAACCAAGCCGAGTCCTAGATCTGGGCTATTTTTGAGCAGTTTTCGAACGACCACATTCCGCCTCAGCTGATCTTTGGAATATCGGTGCATGTCCTCGTACGTCAGATCCTGCAGACGTGCGCTCGGAACACTGGCTTGGAAAGCGCCCTCGAATACAGCCCATGGGCGCGACGAGAGACACATCTTGATGGCTCGGCCGTTTTCTCCGGCGGAAATGGTCTTGAAGAAATTGACTATCTCGTTGTGGTCGCCGTCAAACTCGTCAAGCCCGTCGATGAACAAACAAATGTTCATACACGGCAACGCCGCGTCTAAAAGTGCATGAAACGCAGCCATCAAGTCTGATACTGTCCATTCTAGAGAAAGGTTGATTCTCTCCTTGGTAGTCATATGCCGCAACTTGTGCCACAAGACTGGAAATGTAGAAGGCATTAGTTCTGGATTGGCGGACAGCAGCTGATGAAGAAGATAACGCAGCAACCCCGTCTGCGATCTTTGCTCTTGGGAACCACTGGTCCAAAAGAAGAAACCGGCTGTGCAGACTGGACGATCTCCTGCCCAGTGTTGTAGATGGCCCATGGAGACAGGATGTTGAGAGAGGAACCTCATCAATGTCGATTTGCCCGAACCTGGTTTGCCGGTGATCCAGTAGATCGAGCCGAGGCTTGGCGTTCTCAGCCACGATGTGAACTGGTTACTGAAATCTTTTTGATGGGCATCGCTTAGTACGGTGTTGTCGAAGATCCACTCCAGAGTCTGGCTGTGCGCTTCTGTGACTTCGCCTTCGCGATCGAGCATGCTTTTGTATGCGAGGCTTTCGAGGATGAAGTCATTGACAAGTCCGGCGGGAGCTAATCTCGACCCGCCTCCGGGAATAGTGTTGGGTACACTCGTCTTGAGCAGCATGTTTTTCGGATTATCGCTCTGAAGAGGTTTCGAACTTTCCACGCTCATCAACCCATCTGCAATTGCTGTAGAAGACCCCACGTCTTTGCTTGGAGTTTCGTCGCGAAGAGACAACAGAGACATAGGTAGAGCCTGCCCGAGGCCAATGTCAGCACTCCTGATAGCAATGGATGTTAGCTAGAGTCAGGGTTGAGGCAAGACATAATGGCGATAATACATACCCGCAGTATGACGACAATTCCTTCCATCGTGAAATAAGTTCCGACAGGCGTGAACCAAGTGCAACGATGTTTTCACGAGGCCAAAGGACACAGAGTTTGGCAGCATCGACTTGGGTGGCATGAGGCTCTGACCACGATAGTTGCGCACGCTCGAGATGCACAGAGACGTCTTGTCCGATTTTGAAACAAGCGCGTAGTAAATTCGAGACATCCTTCGCGGAATTTGCGTTTGCTTGTACGAGCTTTGCCATCTGCTGGGTGGAAGACGTCAAAGCATCGGCACAGCTTGCCAGGTCGCGACCCGAAGCTATCGACTCGGATGAGGAGTCAGCCCAATGAATGGCGGCTGCGATTCGATGGACGTCAATCGCCGTCTTCAGAAAGGCCGCGACCGTGTCCATGATGGACTGATCAAGGGTGAATGCAGGTGCAGCTGGTTCCATTTTATAGCATGTAATGGGCGCAGCGCAGGTTTAATTCTTTGTGTCTATGTCTCTATTGAGCCTCCAATCATCCTGTTCTGTCTTTGTGGATGCGGCTTCTCAGGCTGTTTCTAACACAGATACGGAGAGTCGGTAATAACGAGGAAAAGAGAAATTGGACGGGTGAGGGGTTACCCGAGGTTTAAATAAGCCCTGCGAGTTCACGTGCTCTGAGTCAGGACTGAAATGATTGGAACGCAAGCTTTCAAGTCCATCCCTGCTTCAACTCAGAACTGTTATCAGTCAGCGCTTGCAACGACCTTCCAGATATGGCCCCGTCAAGCTGATACGATCGTCTCCACAACCTTTGATGGCTGAACCTCATGCATCGCTCTTTCAATTGACTTGCAAAGTCTAATAAGTTGCCCTTTACTAGCATTCCTTGTCATATCCTACCATGGCTCGCCTTTCTCTTGTTCTACCATTCCTCCTACTGGGATTGCCCAGTCTTGGAAGTCCCTCGCCCGGGTTTCCAATGGTCGTCAACACATGGGGAGGAGACTTCACAGCTGCGACAGACGCTGCTTATTCCGCTTTGCAACGCGACACAACGTCTGCACTCGACGCCGTTGAGATTGGGTGCATTACCTGCGAGCACAATCAATGCGACGGTAGTGTTGGCTACGGTGGTTCTCCGGATGAGAATTGTGAGACGACACTTGATGCAATGATCATGGATGGAACGACGATGAAGTCTGGCGCTGTCGCTGCACTCCGGAGAGTGCGAGATGCCATCTCCGTTGCGCGGCATGTCCTGGAGCACACCACGCATACATTGCTGGCTGGAGATTTAGCCACGGACTTTGCGGTCCAGAACGGCTTTAAAGCTGAGAACTTGACGACAGACGCATCAGCTAAGCAGTGCTTGGAATGGAAGGAAGCCCAGTGCCAGCCGAACTACCGACTCAATGTCAATCCCAATTCATCTTCATCCTGCGGCCCGTATTTGCCACAAACCGGAGGCAGTCTTGGTGAACACACCAGCCAGGCATCCCACGACACTCTCTCTATCATCGCACTGCACGCTGATGGAACCATGGCGGCAGGAACTACTACAAACGGCGCTTCGCACAAGATCCCGGGCCGTGTAGGCGATGGGCCGATCACCGGGAGCGGCTCGTACGTTGACGGGGACGTCGGTGGCTGTGGCGCCACTGGTGATGGCGACATCATGATGAGGTTTCTACCTTGCTACCAAGCAGTCGAGAATCTAAGACGGGGCATGTCGCCAACTGAGGCTGCAGAAGATGCTGTTCTCCGGATGGTGAGGAAATATCCACATGTTTCGAGCGGTATCGTCGTTGTCGACAACAAGGGCGAGCACGGGGCGGCTGGGAGTGGCTGGACGTTTACGTATGCGTATAGAGGTGGGAATATGGAGAGCACAGAGGTCGTGAAGGTTCCGCCAGTACATGTGCTACCACAGTTTGAGTTGTGACGGATGATATCTATATGTTGTTGCCGCTCTTGGGATGATTACTTCTACAGTTAATCCTCTGAATATTTGGTAGGGGATCACCAGTTAAACTTCTTGATGTAAAAGCGGATTCCCATAAGATTTAACTACCTAAGAAGTGTGATAAAGGTGTAACGTGAGATCAATGCGAACCATGTTACCGCAACATTTTGCTTCATCTAAAATTAAGAGAATTAATAGTGCCGGGCGTCAGCCTACTGCGTCAGTTTAATCTATGATGTTCTTAACAGAGGCAAAAGAAAAATGTAAGCAATAAGTATATGGACTACATATAGACGTATGCAATTGCTATGTCTCCCCTTTAGAGGCTCCAATGACTAGGTTACTGCTGTTAGTAAAGGGTCTTTGGCATTCTGCTCACTGGCTATGAAAGCAGTAAACAGATTGAGTTCGAGGCGGTCAATTGTCGTAAGGCACGGGCCACGACACCATAATTTGTCTTCGTGGCCTGTGTGCTTATGGCATTAATCCCGAGTTTCCCAGCCACAGTGCCCTCAACTCAATTTAGCAAAATCTAAGGATTCGATTGTGATTCCTCATAAGATTGAATTACTAACAACTACCCTGTCTATGGAAAACTATCTACATCTGTGACAATTACCACGCATCAGCCGCAATTCCCAGTTTACTAGGACCCCCGAAATCCAACCTGGCGAATGAGCCAGCACACTGATATCTCACCAACACGCCACATTCATTGTTATTAACTTCGAACAGTAACCATTTTCTCGCGATTGGGATCTAATTGACATGTGAGAATAAAACAACATAGAAATGCAGGTATTAAGCCCATGAATTCGCCCTCGGCTGTGAGTGGTGCCTCTTCAAGACTAGTTGTATTTCTACCTCTAAAGGAGGGAACTGCATGCAGAAGGCTTGCATATGACCCAATAATACGAAGCTTGCAGCCGTAGAGGTTGCAAAACTCGGCCAATGGGAATTCAAAAAATGCAGCCAGTCTTAGATATGGAATGTCATAGAATCTGGGATTGCCATAGCCTGGCCGCTTCTGCCCAAGGCAGATTAATGATTCTCATGGAGCATTATTTAATTCTGGTCAGTTCCTGCATGATCACCTAAACTTGGACCTTTGCGCTGCTTGCCAATCCTGTTGACTTTCTGTTTCAGAATGGCAGATCCTATGACTTTAACAGCCAGCGTTGCGGCCTTTATCCAACTTGCACGCTATGGCCAAAAGTTTGCAAAGGCCTTGTACGACGTTTCCCAGGGCGCCGGATCTGTAAGAGAAGATATGGAAAGCTTCGCCAACTCCGCTAAAAACTTCTCGCTACTGATTAATATGGCTCATACCTCCCTCGCCAAGCATTACAGGAGCCACAAAGACTCGTCCGTTCTCGCCTACATAGTCAGTGAAGAAGTACTCACAGACATGAAAAAGGAGTCTCAAGGTATTCTCAGACGCCTAGAAGAGGCCACTGAACGAATAGTAAAAAGCACGAAGAGAAACTCTAGGGTGTTACTCGTGATGAGCTGGATGTACCAGAGAAGCTCAATCAGGAGATTGTTTCCCGAGATGAACCATGTCAGAGGAAATATCATCCTGATTTTGTTACTTGCCAACTTTGAAGTATCAAATTTGGAAAAGACGAATTCGGCATTGGAACCTGAAGAGAAACGAGCGCTTCGGGCGGAATTGTAAGTCTATGAGCAACAAGCAACTATGGAGGCTCTGATTCCTGTTCTTGTACTAAGCTTACTGACATTTTACAACTAGGAAGCTCCAAAAACGAACGATCGAAAGTCAACTAGACCATATCGAACGCTTACAGACTCAAATTAAGCGAAATTCTGCGCCTCCCTTTCAGTCACTGAGCTCAACAGAGTCTGTCAACCGTAGAGGAGGTTATCAAGCCCTTTTCGATCTGAGCCGGGTCATGCTTAGAAATGGCACGGTCCCCAGGACTACCAAAGATTCGAACCCGCGAAATGATTCAGAAGACGAAGAGCCTAGCCAGCGCGGCTCTGAGCGTCCTAACAAGGACACGCCGACTAGGACAGTCCTAAGAGCGCACGTGAGCTCCTGGGGCAAGAACTTTAGCGGATACGTGAGGTCTCCGAATGGCCAAACAACATATGCCACCGCCGTTGTTGTTAAAGAACTAGAGGGTAACATCATCTCTCTCCCTCAGGTGGTGAAGCTGGGATTGGAGGTTTTGTGTCCGCCGGAAGATGAACAGGTTTTGCTGGACTTTGGAGAAGGACAACCTGAGTTGAGCATGGGAAAGGTAACAGTCGACTGGATGCGCAAAGATCACGAAACCCCACACAGGCCGCCCATTTCAGTCCAATGCGAAATAAGTGAACACTGCCAGCGTGCTTTCTTACTTGGGAAACCGTTCCGAGATATGGTCAAAGAGCGCTGGATTCGAAAGAGAGATTAGGGGGTGACATAGTCTAGTTTGAAACAGTAAATACGTGATGATACCTCAAGATTAGAAGCCATTCTTATATCGAATGTGTCTATTAATATCATGCAATTCTGAGGCATTAAATATTGTAAAACAAGTTCTAATTCGATAATCCATGCTATGCTTTGGTTAAATGTCACGACTACTCACTTCTTTAGTTAGGTCAATTGTAAACGAGGTAAGACATCGTAAGTCATTTTGAAAGTCCACTGCCTAATATTTACATTAGTTGAAGAAAAAAATACACCAGAACTACCAGATCATCTCCCTGCCCTCAATCTTAAACCATCGTTGATACCGATTCATCCATCAATTTTTCCTCGCTCTCCAAGCATGCCAGGATAGGATGATGAAGCCCATTTAGGCATTTGGTAATAGGACCACTAGACCGTATGGCACAATGGCTCGTAAACGCAGCATGTCGATTATCGGGAAACTTATAGAGGTCAAGATAGCCTGGATCTATCCACCTACTGGTCTACAAGCATTGCCAGTAGTAGTCGTTCTGCTTGGTACATTTGTAAGAACCCTCGCAGACCGTCGGTCCAGGCCAGCCCACGCCGCCGCACTGCTGATAATGGCTGGCTGTTTCCGTGATGACCGGACCATCGCTAGATACCGACGAGGGCGCTTCCGATTTCGTCGTGGCCGAGGGTTCCGGCGCTTTTGTGGTTGAACCGGCACCGCCGCCGCTGCTGGCCGAGAGCGTCACTTTGCCGTAAAGGACGCCGCGCCCATTCGTTCCAACGTAGACATAGTTGGCTTCGTTGGCGCTGCCTCCCAAGCGACAGCCATCAATCGCGCCAAAAGTCTGACTGTCACCCTGGATATCAGTCCATGAAGACCCTCCGTCAGAGCTGCCATACAGTCTGTCCCCGTTACTACCATCGCCAAAAGCGTAAAGGTTCCAGGTCGAAGATGAGCTCTTTCCTAGAGAGATTCTATGGGTGTCTGTAAGTGCAGTCGACACTTTGGTAAAGCTAGACCCATGGTTGGTACTGTGGAAAATGCCGACGTCGGTGGAGACATATAGTTCGCCTGCCTTTGTGGGATGCGCCTCGATATCACGAACAGAGCCGGCTCCACTGAGCGCACCACCCTCCGAGAAGCTTGAGGCAGTGTTGGAAGACACGTAGAAAGTACCACCAGAACCGGCGTAGAAGTATTTGTTTTCGCGTTTGTCTGATGCAATAACGGCACCCGACGGAAGACTGGAAACGGCAGAGAACGAGGCGCTGTTTGCGGACCGAACGACTCCATGAGATGAAGACGACCAAAGGATGGTATCGGCATCGGCAGAGTAAGCAACCTCGCCGCCGTACTTTGAAGTGTCGGTGGCGTAGTTGATGTACCAAGACGCCCCGCCGTTGCTGGACATGGCAACCATGTAGTCTCCGGCCGAGTTGCCAACGCGAACCACGTTGCTGACTTTGTTACCGGCATAGTCGACACTGCTTGAGGTGGTCCATAGTGGTGTGTTCCATGCTTCTTCGGGTGCAGTTCCCAAGTCGGACTTGTCCTGGAAAGTGAAACCGCACTCATCCGCAACGGCGGCAAGGAGTTCAGTTCCCCCGGGAACGGACTTCACTTCCTGGACAGCGTACTCCTCGATGCCGTCTGCGAGAGACTTGGTAGTGATCTTGGAGGAAGTTCCCCATTTTGTCAGATCATGACCGCCGTAGATGGTCAATCCGGTACCATAGAGCCAATGGTCACTGTCGTGAGGATCAATCTCCAGGCTTTCGATCATCCAGCCCAGCCACTTCGAGTCGTTGTCGAGGAAATCGGTCTTGATCCAGGGGGCCAGGCTCACATCCATAGTATGGTCGCGCTCAACTGCTCCGCTCGATCCGAACTTCCAGATTGGATCCCAAGAAGCGCCAGAGTCAGTAGATCGGAATAGCTGGGCATCAGGCCACCACGAATTCAAGCTTGCAACAACGAGGGTTCCGGGTTTTTGCATGTCGACCCCAAGACCTCCGAAACCAAAGTAAAGCGAGCTTCCTGACACGGGAGTGATGTTGTCCCACTCACCCGACTCGATATCATAGCGGTATACAGCGCCCTGAGTGCCATCATATGGACCCGTGCCGTCTGAGTAAGTCAGGTACAAGGCCTTTTCCTCAGGTTGAAGACGACACTTGTGTGGGAAGAACGTGTCGGGCTGGTCTTTCACAGCACTCCAAGTAGACCCAGCATTCTCGGAAACATAGACAGATGCGGTATTGTTGTCAGCGGTTCCAACAAAGATGCGAGAGGTCGCACCTCCAGTTTTGCCCGACGTCGAATCGAAGGTGATAAAGGTAAGACCTTGAATATCGCTGTTGTACCCGTAGGTGTCGCTGGGATCTGGAATGAAAGTTCCGACGGCTGTGAAAGAAGACACCTTTTGAAAGCTCTGGCCGCCATTGGTGCTCTTCCAGAGTCCGTTTCCGCTCCTGGCCCCGAAGTAAACGATGTTGGAGTTCTGAGGGTCGACTGCAAGGCGTTCACCCATGCCTCGGCCGGGCATGTTGCCGCCGACCTTGAAGGACAAGTCGGTGAAAGTCCACGAGGCACCTTTGTTGGTGCTCTTCATGATGGAACCGTTGCTAGGGTCCCAGCTGTTCGTGTACATACCCACAGCCGCGTAGATAACATTGGGGTCTTGAGGGTCAAGCGCAAGAGCGTCGATGCCCCAGTTGTGCCTAACATCCAATTCTGAGCGAACGTCTTCGTGCATAGAAAAACAGACAATCTTACCAGTTGCTGCTATCAGCAATGCCATCGGTGATTGGTGTCCATGAATCGTCGCTATTTAGCTTGTAGATGCCGCCAATGTCGGTTCTTGCGTACGCCAAGCCCTTCTCAGTCGGGTGGAAGACGATACCGGATACGAAACCACCACCACCTCCAATGCGCACATTTTCCCAGTTGGTAGCAGCCTGAATAGGCGCCACTAGTGCGGCAAGGAACTTAAGATACTTCATCGTGAGACGAATGGAGAAGTTGGATGCAATTGATCCAGCATATTGGTGTCAAACAGCGTAGCATTGCCATGCCTTTTATACTCTCACCCGCCTGTCAAATCCACTAGCCTAGAAAACTGTCATTGAACTCGCATGTCCTAGACCGGGTAATTGGATCTTGTTCTCAGTAGCTCTGATTTCCCGCGAATCAATTTGAGTTTGCGCGGACAGCTCAGACCCGGGAGGGATACCTTTCTGATGCAAATGGAACATCAAGCTCCGACGAAAACCACTTGGCAATGGCTTGACGGGAGCTCGCGGCGCTGCCGGAAAGCCTAAAGGGGGAACTGGGGCCGAGCCCCATTAAGTCACGTTGGTCTGGATCGGAACCCAGGCCCGGAGGAACCCCTGCTCATAATTTAAAAGTTCTCTATTTTAAGCATGTAGAGAATTTATTAAAAAGATTTAGGTCACAAAGCCTGGCATTCTCATGAGCTTTCACACCTCACCAGGTACGGAACTCATTAATACAAACAAGCTCATGATAAGGAGAGCAAAAATACCACGCCGTGAAACAAGACTCAGTGTTGTCAATTAGAGTGCACATTTTTATAATAAGGGTTTAGTATCCTGGTTCATAAGGCGTCTATCTTAATACTAGGCTAGTAGTTAGTATCGTCCTGACATAGATGGAGAGAGTAAGACAGTCGTCCTAAGCGTATTACATCTGATCTTACGATTGTTGAAAGGTGCATAAACTTGACAAGGTATGAAATAAATTAGACGGCATATCAGGTAGAAAAGCCGCGCTGGGTCATGGATCTCCCCACAGACATCCGGGGTAAGTAAGAATTACCGGTAGTTTTTCCCAGGGTGGATGGACAAGGTCCACGTCATCTTTTTATTCGCACATGACAAGAAAGCTAAGACAAGGACTGGGTGAGAAATCCACTCTATCTGACCATTCTCATGAACAGTCATGGTCCAAAAGGGCAAGCGGGGGTTGAGCTAAATGCCAGAATTCCGGCTAATATCAGCTATACCCACTCACGCGTCCCAATCAAGCTCGACTACCTAGGCCAGGTGATCAACGAACCCCTCACTTACCAGCAGAAACGAGCACAGTTCCAATGGATACCTAGATTTGGGTCTATCGTGCTAAGGGCTTAGGCAGTCTGCTCCTAGAGCGACCCTTGATATTTAACAATCTACATTATCGAGATGTAATACTTCATCATTCTCTTCGAAGGTTTGAAACCAAGTCTCTTTGCGAGATCATGGTTTTCTTTTCTGCAAAGATGTCTGAACCTCGCTGGAGTCTTACCTAATGTTGTATATGAAACAATAGCAATTTTACGAGATTGTTAAGTGTTCGAATTCTTGTCAGAGGTCCCTTCAACTAAGCGCAAAGTGTTACTGACCTTGGAGTCTAGATGAAAACCTTGTAGCCCTTCAGCTTGATAGTGTCTCAATTACGGACTGAAGAATCACCGCTGGATAGGTATGATAAAATTGCAACCACACAGATTTGGCCCTAAGACTCAACATGCTTGTTCTCGCTTGTACACAAGATGCATAAGGACTTCACTTCTTTCTATATATTTTTTGAAACGACTAACATATAATCATGAGTAGGGCTCGTAATTATAAACAGCTGGTAGCATAAATATGTATGCATAATCGTCTGCCGGAGAAGCTATCGATTGGGTGGCCTTGAATGCTATAAAGTCATGGCTCGTAGGACAGCTCGGTATCTACGGTACAACAGTTTCTCTAGTAATGAATGAATAAATGAAGGAATAAACAGCAAATTGTGGATAGGGTAATATGATATCCAGTCTTATGATGGGTAACTAGGTTCCATGACCATCAGCAAGATGGTAACTTTAGTAACAGATGGACCATTGAGGCAACACGATTTAACCCTCGGACGGGGTCACAAATGATCCACCGTCCTTAAATCTTTTTATGAAGGCCAATCCGTTGGGATAACATCGATTCAATTCTTAAATCTTCAACGCCTGATTTCCCGATCGCCTATTTATTTTGGGCCGCAACGTGTATCCGAGGACTGCTGTTGAAAGGGCCCCTTCTCATATTGGAAAGCCCTGTTTCGCCAGCTGGCATAAATTAGAGCAGCAACCCGGCAAAGAAACGCCGCCGGATGATTCAAATCGCCCTAAGTGGTCGATCCAGAAGTATGACATAACATCTGATGCTGGCGATCCTGAGGTACGTTCGCGCCCTAGCTCCGATAATCCAAAAGACGACGTAGCCAGCGCGAGAAGATACGATGAGAGAAGTAACAGACTATATCGAAATTCACAGTCCAATCACCTCTTCCGCCCGACACACCTGATGCTAAACGTGCAGAGGCATGTATCAGCCACCAGAAGGATGAGATCATTGCGCAATATGAGGCAAGAGACGACGCTTTCGTCATCCCACCAAGCTTTGATGCCTACGAACATAAGCTCTTGGCTATCTGCCAGCCTGAAGATCAATGGAACCAAGAGGGGAGTTTTCCTCAAGTGTCATTTGGCGCACTTCTAGAATCGCCTGATCCTTTTCATCCGGAATGGCATTGCGAACGGCCAAAGGTTGACATCGACCTGTTTTCTCGTGCTGATCTGGTGAAGAGGCAATCTGAATGGAGGCAGCACGCTGAATGGTTCATAAACAATCATGTGTAATCTGGGTAGCTTACTGAAGATTAGATTGGGAGTGGTGTAAACGAGGGCTTGATTAGGACGAAGATATGATTCTAGAAAACAGACCAAACGCCTGAATGAATTGTTGAACCCTCTCGGTGTCGAACTCATCTAAAAGAATATTGTGGACCTAGGTACCATTTGGCATCCTACGATTTCCAACATAAGTGCCTTCCGTATCACTTAGCCATTCAAAGAAAGTCCGTCCGCTTCAGTGAATAATGAATAAACAACGCAATCAAATTTATTGGAATGTCGTTAGGCAGGTTGAGGAAGCAGACGGGAATACCGAGCTTTTACGTTCGAACATCGTGGTTGATTTTGGACTGACCTTCTGAACGTGCTTCTCACTTTAACCCTAACCCCTGAGAATCGTGTAGCTAAACTCGCCTGTACCTGTAGCCTGAGTGGTGGCTGCAGTGTTTTCGGCTGTCTGAGTGCGCATAGGGTCTTCCGGCGTCTTTCGAAGCGTCGCCGTTCTCCGCAGTCGCAGGTGCTTGATATCCGTATGTTTCCGTCGCCATGAATCACCTTCGCCTCGTAAGATGTCTACTAGCGGTTTCTAGATTGTGGAGGACACTAGCGCCTTTTAGAGTGTGGAAGGCTTTGCACAGACTATGGCAGAAGCTAGTGATGCGATACTGCCGGCTGGAGTTGTTCTCGTGGAATCTTACTGTCCTCGATCTTTGTTTTTCCGCGCGAGAGGTGGGCGCAATGGTGAAGATGAGATAGATGACGCGAAATCTGGCCGGTCGACTGGGTTTATGCAAGTGCTTAGAAAGGTCAACGGAAACAATAACACCTTGAAAGCCTCACAATGTCGTCTGCGACAAGAACTCCAATTTTCTGGGCCATGCTGCCTTACACTCACAGTCACTGCTCGACACAGCTGCACAGGCATACTTATGGGAATGGAAACGATACCAATTCAATTTACGCTGATAGAAAATCTATGGAGTACGCAGATTCAGTTGCATATAGCATCAGATTTTAGTACAGCGTCTCTTGAATTGAGTGTTGCACGCCGGATAGCGACAGCCAAGATTTGCGATCACCGGGTGGATCTACGACTTGTGTGAAGGTTTCAGAAGCGAAATTTGGTTAGTTTGTATCGTCTATATTTTATGCTTTTTAATAGCATCGGTTAACACCAACTCTATTCTAAGCGTTATTGGTGGCGTCGAGGTTGGGTTGACATAAGTCGTCTTCATTACCAGTAGATACTGGCATGTGGAATCGTGGAACTGAGCAGAAACTACTTGGTAGCACTAGGCATGCCTTTTGTATTCTTAATATAACAATGTTCAAGCATTCTCAATTCATCGTAAGAAACCGTCTACGTGTTCACTCGAGAGCCAAAGTGACTTATCACCGTGAGTTCGTAATCTGGCCAAGCCGTAAGCAAAGGCTGGCCTGGTAACCTGGATTGCCTGCTATCACATTGTGATAGTGGCGTCAACGAGCGCACATGATTGGATGCTTGCTGCACCTGAAGCGAAAAGCGCTGAAGGTATCCTTGTCGGTTTACACCAGGCAGCCAATCAGTAGGCTGTGATGCCAACGTATCAGAGCGCCGCCTGGTTGACCCAGGCTGTCGGTATCCTGAACCAACCAACATAAAAACAAATTCTCGCCCGTCGTTCCAATTGCTCAATCCGAGACCTGTTTGTATTGGTCCTTCTTGTTATCGCCTGAATGGCCGCAGCCCAACCCCACTTTCTGACGGCCACGTGACTTGGATTTGCGCAAGAGCGCGCAGCGAGAACGATCGCAACCCTCTCGACTCTTCAACTTCACTCTATAATGCCAGGCGCACTCTGCGCTAGCTGGGAACATCATGGACGACCCGCACCCCTCCGCGGCGCGTCAGATCAGCAAGGCTGTGTTGGCGTGCGCGTTGCAGTCGGACCAAGCCTTGGACAGTATCAAGTCACCCCACCATCTATACCGAGAGCAAGCGGAGGCTCTCGATGAAAAGGCCAAGCAATACGGGATGCAGCTGGCCTCCAATCCAAGCCGTGAAGAGTCAGACGCCCTCATAAAGAGCATCGTGCGGGTTGGTCGCCAGCTCAGGGACTTGGAGATCGATCATGCCGCTACCATCGATCGCGACGCCGAGACTTACATGCAACTGCTCGACGCGCATGTTAGGACTCTGTTCGACAACATTATCGACATATTTGGCATCGACGTGGCCGTACGGCGGCTTCAGCAACGCCAGACCAACCTCACTCAATTGGAACCTCCTGACGATGCTGTCCCTGCTCCTTCAGCTTCAACGCACTCTGCACCGCATCAGGCTGCACAGTCGGAATCTCACCACGCCATCGTACAACCAGACGTGCAGATGCAGGACACCCATGTACACAAGCCTGACGACGTCACCACACAACCAGATGCCCAGGCTTCTTGCGGAAGCGTTCCAGAGCCCGACAACCCCAACACGCTGCAGTCTGACGAGACGACCACGCAAACAGATGTCGAAATTCTTGACACAACTGTGCCAGAGCCCGACGACACCAATGCACCGGAGTCTGTCGACGGTATCTTACCGTCGGATGTTCACATCCCGGATGTCGACTTAACAGAGGATGAGGACACCGTTGAACAACCAGGCATTCAGATTCCGAATGCCAACCTACGAGAGCCTAAAACCACTACAATCCAACCAGATGCTGGAGTTCCTGAACGAGGCGTGCAAGAGACTGACGACTCTAATGTGCCAGAGGCTAAAACTACCGCACCAGCCAAAGTACAGACTCCCAAAAACACCGCGCCAAAGTCCAACACTATGAACCCACCCGCGTCCACGCCTTCCGTGAGTTCTCAACCCCAAACGTAGCCTCTTCATGTCTTGGTCCTCCCTAATATGTCTAGAACAAAAGAAAGAAGGCCATTCATTCAAGCTCCAAGATACCCCCAAAGCGCGCTCGGACGGGCCGAGCGCAACCTTCACAGCTCCCCAGAACCATCGACTATGAGGAAGTCTTCCAAGACGGGAATGCCGCGATCAAGCACACCATTGTCCGTTTCGAAGACGAGTGGTACATTCTCAAATGCGACGAGCACGGGCTCAGCTTCAAAGAAAAACCTATCCATGCGGCAGCGAAACATCTCAGTGGGAAGGCGCACAATGGGATGTCGAGAGAACACTCACATGCCATTAAGCACCTCGGTTTTAAGGTACTCAATTGCAGTGAGGAACTTGCAGGGCAGAATAACGAAGTAACCACTAAAGCGCTTCGACAAGGGTACATTCCCGTGACATCAACTGAAATGGCCAGACGATTAGGTCTTCAAGCTGCTCAACACTCGTCGCTTGACCAGTTCGACGAAGAGGAAGTTCCTTCTTATAAGGGGAAAGAGGCCACAGGGGTGAGTAGCAACGGCCGGAATGCTCGAAACAAACCATTTGAAGGAGTCATCAACCCGACGCCTGGTCATATTTACAGTGGCTTCTATTTCAGGCCCAAGGAATGGTATGCCGTCCTCGTCCTCCCTGGTGTTGCCACTGACAAGGACGTCGACATTGGCCTGTCGGGTACAATCCAGGACCTGGGTCTCACCGACCCACTCCCACCATGCTGTGATTTCGACGAGCAAACCGGGGTTCTCTCATGGAAGAAGGACTACGAAGACGGCGGGCCTTGCGTCTACCAGCGCCAGTTTCCTGTTTTGTACTTTGATGGCCTGGCCTTCCCAAGCCGAAGTTCTGTCGGCTGGCTGGAAGCCAAGGACCTAAAACCCTTGGATGTGAGCAGTTCCAGTATCCAGCTGGTTCCACACTATAAATCAGTCCTCAAGTATTTGGAGAGCCGTGCGGCAAAGGGGACTGGAACCACACTGCTTGGAAGTACAGGGCCGACGGATACCACCAAGACTGCTCCAGCAGACACCGAGACGGTCGACGAGGGAGAGACACATGTGACGGATGGGGCTGCACCAGCCGAGCAGGTGCAGGATGTACGGACAGAGCTTCCCCAGTCCGACATAGCCCAAAGCGAGCCTCCACCTTTCAACCAGGAAGTGACAGATAGGACTGTACATCCTGAACACGGGCAAGATGAGCATGCAGACCATCCCCAATCTGACACGACCCAAAAGGACCCTCCTCAACCAGAGAACCAGGAAGTGGCAGAAGGGGCGCTATTTATTGGGCCTCTCCTATCGGATGGGCTACTCTTACCTCATGGGTTGCCTACGTCTGACGAACTTGGTAATTTATCTGATGAACTCACTCCCAGTGATCGAGAAATGCTTTCTTATGATGCGGCGTCTGACCTGCACCAAACAAGTCTTGAGACTTACTTCGTTCTGAGAGAGGAACAAGCGGAACAAGTACCACCCACCGATGAATCGTCTGTGCCAGCACTAAACAATCTGGCGACGAGGCACGAATCTAAGCCTGGTCCAGTAAGCAATCAAAACTATCAACCGCCCTACGCCATGTCTATTGGCAGCGACTCAACTAGCAGATCGAGTTCCGCGGCGCCGGAGCAGCCTCCTGCAACCTTCAACAAGCCTCCAGTACCCGATTCACCCCCAGCTGTCCCAACGCAAACCAGGAAGGAACCTACGGTGCTCGACGAGGTCCGATTGATGGAAACCGCAATGGAAATAATAGGGGCTGTGCTCCCTGACACCGAGTTCTATAGAGAAATCAAAAGGCTCGGCCCATCTCCACGGGAGGAAGTCAATCGTTGGGGCGACAGTCAAACCGCAGAACCGCCTGGTCAACCTCAGATAGCCGGTCAACTCCAAGAGACAAATCGACTTCCAGAGACCGAGAGACCATCCAGTGCGGCGCAAACATTTGAGCAACCTACAGATACTGCCCAGTTTGCGAGTACTCTTCGACCCACAGATACTGCTCAACCCGCCAGTACTGCTCAGCCCATGGATGTTATTCAGATCAATGCTGCTCGACCTTTAAATACCACTCAGCCTACTACTCAACCCAGCACCGGAAACGCGAGCCAAAATGGGCACGCCGACATGGACAGGCCCCAGCCCCTGGACAGACAGCCTATGGACAAGCCTCCGCCCGTGTCCAACAGCCAAGCGTACGTTTCTTATCAGACCCGCCCCCCGGCAGACACAGGGTCTATGTATTACGAGTACCTCGGAGCACGACCACCGCAGCAACTTGCCTCAACTTCAAACTCACCCCATGGCCTCACGCTGCCTTCGCCACAGGAGCTCAACTCGGGCCAAATGCGTTTCCAACTCCCACCCCTGAACCCCATGCCGCCGAACACGAACAACATCCAGCCATCGCCACCAGTCGCACCCTCACCCATCCCTCCCAACATCCCGCCTACCTTCTCACAGTCTCCACGGCTGAACCACGTCCCCTCGCCCGCCCCCTCGCCGTCCTTGACCCAGTCTCCGCGGCAAGCACCCGGCACCGCACATGCACCCCCCTCGGGCCATCCCAACACCGGGTCGTGGACGCCGCAGAACCACATGCCTCCAGATGCGAACTATCCTGGGTATACAACAGTCCCACAAGGCCAGCAACACTGGCCGCCGCAAGAGAGACAGTCCCAGCAATTCTATCAACCGAACCCTGCAGAAAAAGATCCCCCAATTCCTCACCGTTGCCCTCATTGCACAAAGAAATATCTCAGCGAGGTGTGGTTGGAGAGGCACATTCGGAACTTTCACAGAAGTCACTAAAATAACTTACAAATGGTGTTTTCTCGTCATCTTTTGTCATGTTTAGTGTGTCACTGCTAATATTATTGCGTATGGCTTGTATCAAGATGGATGTTTCAGCAACGGTTCTTGAAGGGGTTATAGGTTCGGGACACTTGATCATTGAGTTTTCGGGGTCTTTTAAAACATCAATGCTGTATTATCTTTCATGTTATCGTTTCTATTGCTTTTGGGTCGTCCTCCCTTTTAATCTGTTAATCAAGTTGGCCAACTTGAGCTTGATAGCCGAGCCCCCTCCCTCGTTGGCGCCGACAAATCTTCTCACTAGAATGTTGTACAAGCCTCCGAAGGCCAGCGCAATCGCGGTCGACGTGAATATGATGACATTGTAGGGCATGCTAAAGTCGGGCGTAGGTAGGTACAGCAGCAAGGTGGTGGTGCGGAGATTCATTTTCTTGGGCTCCAGCGTGGTGATGACGGCGGCGGCAACGTCGAAGCCGCGGTTGGCGTCGGGCGGGTACTCGGTGTACCGTAGGATGGCCTTCTCGAAGTCGTAGGTGAGGAAGACGGTGCAGTGTGGGGGGATGCGCATCAGGAGCTCCAGCTGGGTCCCTCGCGAGCGGTCCAGCGCCGGGCGGTAGTAGATTTCCTTGATGATGTCGGTTGAGTTGTCGGCTAACGTCGAGCTGGAGATGCGCGCCGAGAGCGTGTGTAGGTAGATGCGCATGAACCACGGTAGGGACTCCATGTAGACGAACTCGACGTCGCCGTCGCTCGGGTTACTGAGGATGGCCTGGACGCCGCCGTGCTGCTGGCCGTGGCCGGTGAAGCTGCGCTCGGCGTAGAGCAGCGGCGTCTCGGGCGGGGCGAGGATCTCGAACTTGCCGTCCTTCTGCTCGGGCTTGGTCAGCACGAGGTGGAAGTCGGCCTCGGGGTCGTCGAGGTGGTAGCAGCGCGAGCTGCCGTCGGCGGCCTTGATCTCGCGCGCGCCGTGGCTAGAGAAGACGTCGCGCGAGTCGGGGACCTGGACACACACGGGGGGAACGGCCGGGTCAGTCAGCGGGCAGGTGCCCTTCATGGGGCGGCCGAAGATCTGCGAGATGGTCCAGTCTTGGCCCTCGAGGTGGTCGGCGGGGAAGCAGACGTCCTGCGAGTGGTAGGGCTTGGACGTGTCGCACAGGAGCTCATGGCCGGGAGGAGGGCGCGGAATGGGGTTGTCTGGGGAGTGGTCAGCGACAGGTATCGTAGAGGGCGGATATCAGATATTACCTCGGGGTCTCTTGGAGCGGTTCACGTCGATGACCATGTCGACGGTCTGCTCCATCTCGAGGACGCAGTGGCCTTCTGTGTTGCACTTGGGGCGCACGTCGATGGCCATGCTCTGGAAGGACGCATCGAATAGCTTATGACCGTCTAGCAGACTGGCAATGCCGGCCTTGCCCTTGCAGGGTAGGAGCTTCAGGAACGGCGTGAGATTCTCCGTGCAGACAACCTCGTGAGGCAGGACTCCGTGGAGCAATCGCGTGTTGGCGAGGGTGGTGTTCGGGTGGTCCCCATCGGGCTGGAACGACATGACGGGCCTGATAGTCCGCGTCTCATCGATGAAGTTCAAGCTGGCGCAGAACAAGCCGGACAGCGCATTCGTCAGCGTCAACCACTTCTCGTCCGCCTCGTCATCCGTCTCGGCATCCAGCCACGCCCACAGCTCGACACCGGTGCCGCCCTCGCGGGTGCCATCCCACGGCCGGGCGCCCCAGCGCTGGGCGTCCCAGCGACCGAGGGTAAAGCGCAGGTGCAGCTCGCGGGTGCCGGCGTACTGCAGGATCTGGCCGAGGGAGCGCGGGAACAGGTGGAAGTTGTGCGCCTCGAAGTCGGCGACGGACGTGCTGGCGCGGAAGTTGAAGCTGGCGAGCAGCGCGGAAAGGGGCAGCGGCCGGAGCGTCAGCTGCTCGTGGTAGTCGGAGGCGGAGTCGGCAGAGGCGAGACCGAGGATGGCCAGGAGGAGGAGCGAGAGGAGCCGGCGCATTTTGGGAGGGTGCGTGGTGGGTGTGGGATCCGGGTTGGATTTCACATCATCTCGCGGAGGCCTGGACGGGGAATCAATTGGCGTAGGGGAGCTATCTGTCGATATCTGGCTGGTGGTGTGGGGAACATCGCGACGTGGAGCGTGAAGCTCCAGGCGGTGAGAGGCGGCAGAAATATATCCCATGGCTTTGCGACAGTTCGGCATCCTCCACATGCCGCCGGCCGAACCTCGAATTGCACGGCCCAGGCTTCTTACCTTCTTCACCTCCCAACCACAACTCACCTCTCGAAACACGACCATGGCCGCCGAACAGAGGAAGCTGCTCGAGCAGCTCATGGGCGCCTCGGCGTCGACGCGCGCGGCGCAGCTGTCCATGACGGACCCCAAGGTCTGCCGGTCGTACCTCGCCGGCACCTGTCCGCACGACCTCTTCACCAACACCAAGCAGGACCTCGGCCCCTGTCCCAAGGTGCACTCCGAGGGCATCAAGACCGAGTACGAGGCCCTTTCCGACCGCGAGCGCCAGAAGTACGGCTTCGAGTACGACTACATGCGCGACCTGCAGAAGTACATCGACGAGTGCAACCGCCGCATCGACGCTGCCCAGAGGAGGCTGGAGAAGACGCCTGACGAGATCCGCCAAACCAACGTCCTGGTACGAAGCTATTTCCCCCTTTTTCTCATGTCCGTTGCTCTTTGTGAACTAACTATCCCCCTCGCGCACAGCTCAAGGGCATCTCCGAGCTCGGCTCGTCCATCACCAACGGCCTACTGGAAGTCGAGATCCTCGGCTCCATGTCCGAGGTGTCGCGCGCGCAGGACGAGCTCTTCCGCGTGCGCCAGGCCATGCAGGCCAAGTCCGACCGCGAGAAGGAGCTCAAGGCGCTGTCGGACACGTCGGGCCCCTCGGGCCACCAGAAGCTGCAGGTCTGCGACGTCTGCGGCGCCTACCTGAGTCGCCTCGACAACGACCGCCGCCTGGCCGACCACTTCTACGGCAAGATGCACCTGGGCTACGCCCAGATGCGCAAGACCTACGAGGCCTTCCCCAAGGACATGAAGGGCCGCCAGCGCCCTGCCATGGACGACGATGGCTCTGGCATGGGAGGGTCGCGGGGACCGAGGGGCCAGGGCGGATACCGGAATGGTGGCAGAGGGGGCAGGGGATACCGCGGCGGATGGTGATGATTCTTCTCCCGCGTCATGGAAAAGGGAATAAAAAAGAAAGAAAGCTGTTCTAAGGTCCGCATTGGCATTTTGGAGGCGTTTGGGCGCGTACTGTACCAGAAACCAGGGCAACTCTGGGCGTGGATAAATGGTGGGCATTCAAACTTTGGGGGAAATACCCTTTTTTTCTTTATTTTTTTTATTTTTAGAAAACGAACCACGGAGGCCGGAAGCATAAAACGCAGCGGGCTCATCAATCTCGCTTTAGGTTTGCTCTCTATCCTATACCGGCCTAATCCAATTTTTCCAACAGTATGTTCCACTCGTCTCTTGCCCCCGGATGCTAGGAGTCGTTGGCTATTACTTTCCCCTCTCTTTCACGGGCACTTACACCTGATGCTCGCTGTTCGCTTCTGTGTCGTAGGTGGTTCAGGGGCTATGCCTGGTTCTTCTTCATCTCATCAAACTCCTCCATCTCATCGCCCCACTTGCCGACCTTCGGTGGTGACAGTGGCGGCGGCGGAGAGGCCGCCGCATTAGGCTGCGCTGCTGCTTCGGGCTTCTTCGCGCCGTCCGATGGCAGGGCGGGGAAGTCTTCGGGGGCGGGTATCGCCTGCTTCACCGGCGCTTGGTTGTGAGACGAACCCTCCAGGCCGCCGCGTCCTCCCCGGCCTCCCCTGGCGCCGCGACCCCGTCCACGTCCACGCCCTCGGTGCCGCTCGTCTAGGAACCTGTCCACGTCATGCTCCTCCGCATCGTTGGAGGCGTAACGACTAGTACCCAGGCCGCCACCACTCTTCGCGCCCCTGATGCCACCGTTGGCGCTGCGAAATCCACGGTTGGCCTCCTCCTCTACCAGGGCCTCCTTGCCCTCGTCCCAGCCGCCCTCCTTCATGCCCATGGCCTTGAGCTTGCGCTCGCGGTTCTTGGCGCGCTCGTCCTCCATCTTCTTACGGTCCTCGTCGCTGCGCTTACGGCGCTCAGCCTCCTCGGCACGGCGCTTGCGAGCCTCCTGCATGCCGCGGGCGTAGGCCTCGGCGTGCTCCTTCTCGTCGCGCTCGGCCTTTTCGAACTTGCGGGCCTTCTCGGCGGAGAGCAGCTTCATCTTCTCCATCTTGGCGGCGAGCTCGGTGTCCGTCAGCTTCTGGCGCGGGTTGGCGCCGGACCCGAGGCGCGAGCTGGCGTTGGCGGCTGTGTTGGCGGCCGCGTGGGGGGTCTTGTCCCGGGGCGCCGTCGGGGCATTAGGCGGCGCGTTGGACGGCTGGCGAGCGGGCTTGGGGCTGGCGGGCTTGTCCGCGAAGCGGGAGTGGGCGAGGGTTTTGGGCGGCGGTAACGAGCTCGTGGGTTGCTGCGAAGGCGAGGGCGAGGGCGCGGGTTCTTGCGCCGCCGCGGGTTGCTGTGCGGGGACAGGCGGCTCTGGCTTGGGAAGTGGCTGGGTAGCTGGCTCAGGAGCTGGCTCCTCGGGGGCTGAGACGGGCGTGGCTGCGGCGGGCGTCACGACAGGCTCGCTGTCGACGGGCTCGAAGTCATCGTAGAAGAGATCGTCGTCAGTGCGGCCTCCAAACTGGTCGTCCATGACGGGCAAGAAGAAGCGAGATCGAGATCAAGACTAAGCCTCAAGGTAATAATATCTAGCAATCAACAAGTAGCAAAGTGAGTAGGTGTAAGTGTGCAAGCAAAAAGTCGGGTTTCAGAGGAGATTTGAGCAAAGGTTTGAAAAGGTTGACGTCGATTGAGAGTCGCCATCAATCGAGCTTGTTTGCTAGTACACCGATACCCCGCCACAGTCATTTACAGGTGGGGGGAGTGCGATGGGGGCAAACACCAGGTACCGGGTAATTATCGGAGGTGCTGTGTCCTCTGTACCCGCATCTCGGTGAGGGCCCGGTGAGCAGCATAGGCCAGATTCAGCCTTGAGCAGAACCTGGTCAGTTGATCTTGGAGACAGGGATACAGATACAATAAGCATCACCCATGACGTTACATTGATTGATTCAACTGGGCATTTACTCACACTCCATCGTTTGTCTGTCATCCATCACACATGTTGCTCAGCCATCTGACCCAAATATCTCACGAAAATATCTATCCCGCCGTCTCACTCACACAGCGTATGCACCATCAACCTCGAGCTCCCTCAACCTATCCACCACGACCCTCCGCAAATCCTCCTCGTTCCGCACAAACGGCGCATCGTACTTCCTGCAAACCGCCTCCACGTAGCCGCGCTTGGAATACCCGTCCAGCGCACACGCAATCGTCCTCCCGGTCCTAGTCGACATGCCCAGCTCGGCCAGGGCGATGGGCGCCGTAGTGACGCCGTGGAAAAACACCACAATCACGTCCGCCGCGTCCTGCATGTCCAGCTCCCATTGGATCTGCTCCGTCCACCGCGGATCCGAAAAGTCCTCCGTCCACGTCGAGTCCCAGTCGTCGCGCTTGGGGTTGAAGATGGTGACGTTGAATGATGCCAGGCCCGCGATTAGTGTCGCGCGCCAATCGGGTTCGCCTGTTGCGCTGGTGGTCCCTGCGAGGAATATCGACACGCGGTGCGCCTGCCTTGGCCGCGCTGGGGCGTCGATGACTTGTGCTTTGGGTGTCATTGTTTTCAATTCTCGCTTGCTGCAATTCTTTCCTCAAATATATGAAATACAAGAGACAATCCGTCTTTTCAGTGTAATGTGAGAGTCAAGTTTGTCGCAAAGCGGCCTCAGAGCTGGAAATCAGCCTTTAGCCAAGACGAGGCGCATTTCCTGGAAGTAAGTCGCTGGCTGTGATTGGCTGCGCATGCTGGCTCGTTACCCAGTGTGGCAGTGATGGCAACACTCGCATGAACACAGAGTCATTGCAGTACGACTCAATCACGTTACATATTCACAGACAATTTCTTCTTTGCCATTGTCCAAATGCCAAACGCCCATTCTCAATCCTAAATACTTGACTTATTATTGATTGTCTTCCCCTATATAAACCCTCTCCGTCGTCCATTACTGCCCATCTTTCATCTTCACATCCACTCACTCATATATACGAAGCTGCAGGTGGTTGCTGCCTACAGTCCGGCGTAACTGGCCTGTCCCAACTCTCCTGTCCCAACTCTCCTGAGTTCAATTCCCTTCGCAGAGCTTTACACAGACTCCCACACAGTCACGAAGGATTCAGATTACTATACCAACCCAACTTCTCCATGGGGGAGTATGAACGTACCGGATCTCGGCCTCAGTGGCCAACAAGCCAAGACCACTCTGATCAGCTTTGGGAAATGGAACTACAAGCTGCCGTCATCAAGGGCTGAGAGGGGGGTGCCGGCAGCACGCCCCTCGGGTCGGAAGGAGCCCCCCCCATTTGGGGATTCTGGGGGTTAAAACGATTCCCCCCCCCTTTAGCTAATTTAAATGATGAACCTTGCATCCTACACGATTCACACACCCGATCTTTATAGGGCCATTCTCGAAACGAACGGCAGAAGAACACCTATACTCGTCTTACCTGACAAGAGGCCCACTCCTACCACGAGGCAAGCTTTCAACCTTGCCAACCCCCGATCATACTTTCCTCGGTCTGGGTCACGTTTGAGCTCCGGCCTGAGCATACCCCTGTATGTACCTGGCCAAGGACAGACTTCACTGGCTCTCCGGACCATTCTGGGGCTATGATCCCCAGCTCTCATCTCTATAGATATCAGCTTGATAGCTGATTTCAAGAAGAGCATACAACCATCTCGAGCCACCATTACCGACCATCAGTGTTTTGCTCCTCATGTCTAGTTCTGGGCTGGGAGATCCGGCAGACCTATACACTTCTAAGGAATACACCACTAAGGAATACACTTTTAAGAAGTGCTTATGCCGCCACCCACGCAATGCCAAGCATCGATCCACGGCCAACCTAATGATGTTTCAACGTATTCAGGTTGGGCTATCACCATCACAGATCACAGGGATCAAGCCACGGGGGAGCTGAAACGCCTGCTTCGATCCGATCAAGCACGCCACCGATTATTCTTCTGCTCAGGCAATCTTACAACCACCTATGTTTTCTATTCAAGGGCTCAGTGGAGGGAGACGGAAAGTTATCTACCGTCCAACAGGCTGGATGCTACCACGATCACATGGATTTCTATATACCCCGGATATCCGGATTCATGCGCCTCACAACAATACGTGGGAGATAATGCGGACCCGCAGAACCGACCGCGATCTATACAAGCTGCTTCTAATATATCTTGGCAAGAGCCAAATGGGTCAAATGATATATGCGATGTGATCCATATGTTGTTGATCAAGATCGAGAGGTTGCTCATTTGGACAATGGTTGCCGCCAAGTTGGAATCGCCAGGGAACACCGCGACCTGCAAAATGCGCTGGGATTTACATTGGGCTCTTAATGGTCAACGTGCCAGCGACTTACCATGTTGTGGATGAGATGATTCTCTTCTACGGCGAGTAGACAGTTGGCCCAAAACTCGCTTAGCGCTCCAAGTGGAAGATGACTTGGAGAGTCTATGTGAACGCATTTTCCAGCGCTTATATAAGGGAGCAATTGCTCGGCAACTTTTCTGGAAATGAGCCACTGGGGATCAGCGATGAACTCGAAAACCCAAAGCTCCATGGGTATGATATAGGTGGAAAGGTGAGCCGTTGGGCCGCATCATGGATCATGTGACGATTGCGTAAGCACATCACATGATCCAACGGACCGGGCCTCTTAAAGGTCTCGGTCCGCCGGCCAATTAAAATGAAGGATCATCCTTCTTTCCAACCAATACCCTCACTCATTGTGACACAACCCAATTCTGCATATCAAATGGTAGCAATTGCTTACCATCGTACAACCAATCAGCTTACGATTCACTTCGATTAAGCACCAGGCGATCCGCCAACCAGATCGTCTCGATCACCAGGTCCATTGACCACCAGGCCCCGGCCAATCAGCGATTTCTCGAGGCACGACTAGCCCCGACCGATCGCCTAAGACCCCTGCAGCACGACCAGCCCCAGCGGACCCTAAGACAATCCGAGAGCTCTACCTCGCTCTTAATCCCTTTTCGCTATCTTTATGACCGCTCCGCCTACCCAGCATACCTGGACTAGAACCGATGGCGGACGAGGTTTATCAGAAGAGCGATAGTTAACCCTCTAGCAATATTAATGGGCCCATCTTAAAAATTCAGGAAGAATTCAACCTGGATGCAGGGGAATGACCGCTACCACGCCCTCGCCGCCCAAGGAAGACACCGCCTATGTCACTCATTCTATATATTCATCTCCAGCAGAGTGGAGGCCAAGACGTATAACAACTGACTTCCTGCCCCATTCTGTCGTGTTACCAAAGCAAGATACTGATCACTGGAAAGGCGCGGACCGTCTACTGGCCCGACTTTTGACGTGTAGCGGTAATGTCAATTTACCGTGAATAGGCGGAAGACAAGGGTGTTTCTCTTGGGCAGTGGCTCTTCCCTTTGGGAACCCAGATGACCCCCGACGAGAGATGTGCCGGTATATCTCAGTCGGGTCATTTATGTCCTCGGGGATGCTGCCGATGCTATCGAGGGGAGGGCCTCTTCTATTACTCCCCCTTGGTGGAGAAAGGGGTAATGGTCAGTGACGCCAATCCTTCATCAGCCCTCGAGCAGGAGAACGCGCGCTCTTGAAGAAAATGTCGTGGCCCTCTACAAACCCCGAATTCGGGACTCATTCTCGTATAAGCTGTTCTGGCAAGAGATTATCGGTTACGAACCCTGTGTGGAATATCGGGGTGTCGCGGCGTACACCAACCTGATCATAACCGACAGGAGGATTGCTTCAGCACAGAGTGAGGCAGACTCAAGAGCTCACTTACCATTACAAACGCTATTGTTTCAGGACACTATATGACTTGCCAAAGGTCTGTACAGTTATGCCGCCGAGGAGTACGGACTTACTCTTTCTACCGTCAGAGGCTACATTCTCACGATGTGTCTACGAATGAATGGTACACAGCAACCCGCCCATATACGGACCAGAACCATGAGGACAACCTCATGGGTGTAGCATAATGACAGCCAATCACTTTTAATGCGTCCTTGCCCCCCATTGCCTCCCGGTTACAGTCATCAGTACGCGGCTCACCCATCATCCGGCATGCCGTAATTTTACGGTTCATATAAAGCCCCAACGCCCAAAGACTACTGGGCTAGTTGGTGTGGTTGCCCAGGCAGCAAGGACCCTAGGCATTGCCGTTTGGCCTTGACGACAAGGGCGCAAATACGACCAACGATCAATCGGCCTTATTCATTAAGCGCATCAAGTCGCTAAAGTACGGGACGTACCTGAAACGATACCAGTTAAGGTACTACCAAAGCCAATTGTATCGTGCTTCCTAGAACATGTCTCACAGCACTCTAGCTCACGGGCTGGCAGTTCAGCATGGCATCAAGGAAGACGCGTTGAGGAGACACGGCGGAGACAGGCTCAACTTAAGTTGTTGGAATACACTCTCCCGTACAACGCAACCTGGATCAATTCGACGTTAACATTGGGATTGGATCTCATTGCCAAAAAGAAACAAAGAATCAGCAAAGCCCGGTGGTTCTATCAAGTGCCATCTAATTCCCCACTGATGAAAGACTGGCACCAAATGACTCAAAATCAAGCAACAATGCCTCGATCGTACAGCCGCCTCTAGTACACTACATCCTCTGGAAGAGCTGTTGTCTCCCGGATCTTTGGTCTTTTATGATATGTTCCCGTTCAAGTCTTCTCCCCTCTGCATTAATGACATAACGTATATCTCATCCCGGACATCTATGACCCTAAGACCATTTGCTTCGTCTCATAATATTATGAGTCGAACTCATGGATCCCAGCTTCCGGGCTTCACTGAGTGGAAACTCAAATTTATGTTTCCCGTCCTTCTACATCAATCGCACATTCTCATTTACCAACTTGCAATCCAAACTGAGGGTGTACGTGAAACCATCTCGATGGTTTCATTATTTGATCCTACTTGTACGCTCGCGTCGATCTACGCCCTACTATATATACACACGCTGCTTTTCGTCCCCCGGTACAGACGATTGACAACCTGGTCACAGCTTGGCGTTTGGTACTATTCTTAGACTCTTGGAGAGTATATACTGTGTTGGGGATTTTACACACAAGGGGTTGGATGATTACCAGGGCTAGCTTGATTGGTCTATAGTATTTAAGGGACAGCCAATCCACTATCAGGACACAGCATCATCTTTCCCCTTCATTGAATTTTCATTAGTTATTTTGTTTTATACCCTTCTTTTGTCTTTTATCTTATTTTAGAGTGCACTGCTACAGCAGGAAATTTATGTCTTAAGGGACAAGGTTTTCGTTGATATATTCTTTCTAGGCTGATCAAAGCAGGATCAAAGATAGTTCTGAATCCAAGCTTTAGGGCTTGCTCAATCGTTGTTCTTCATTTTTCCTGACTCCTGTGTTTGCCCGTGTGGCGTCTTTACACTGAGGTGTGCTTTCCACCACCAACAAAGTATCAGGCGCATCCCCGCGTTTACTGGCGTCTGCAGTGACCATATATGACACTGAGGTGGATAAATATAGTCTTTGTTCCGTAATCCAGCCGAACACGGTTTGGCTCTTGGCTTCCCAACTCACTCTCGAGACTCAGGGGCTAGCTCTACCAGTAATATGTCTGGATAAAAGCCCAGAAGTAATCGTCACTGGAAGGCCGACGAAGAGATACAGAATAAGGAACAACATGAGAGGTTCTTCCCTGGACAGAAAGGAAAGTGGCCTCCAAATTGGCCAGTAAATTAGTGCCATAAAAATAGTGACGGGCCATCGAATCCACCACCGCTCGTCTTTGGTCAGTGGTACTGCCTCGAACTCGCCTGATATTGCTCTGTTCTCGTTTGCGAATCCTGACTCCTCTTCTCAAGGATTAGTTTGATGAACGAGACGTCTCCTGTTGTAGCGGGAAATTGGGCTCTGCGTACCACGGGTCTCTCTAGGCCACCGGCTACCCACAATCATTCGCGAACGGCCTTTTGCTCTGAACATGGCAATTGGCAGTTTCAACTCTGCATCGTTGGAGGTATTTATAGAAATTCAAACAAAAACAGGTCACAGTTTTGATGGGGTCAGACCGCAGTTTGAAAAGGTCTTTCACCCACCCAATGATTCTTTGACAAGAAGCCAAATCACATGTAATGAGATGAGGCTGATCTTCTGCATGTCGTACAAAAAGGCATCGGCCCATCAATACTCCGGCAAGGCGGACTCGAGGTGAACATAAATAAGAGAGCCTCGTTTTGTTCTCGTAAATATCAGGCCACACCTTCAATCATTCAAACAAGATGGTTGAACTCGCTGCGATAGGCCTCGCAAGCAACATTCTCCAGTTTTTGCAAACAGGAATAACCATTTTCTTGAAAGCTCGGGAAAGATACAAGTCTGCTTCAGGTTCTAGCGCCGATGGAGAGGAGCTCCTTTCAGGTACAGAACGTCTGAAGGCTCTGCTGCATCTTACTCAGAAGGAAAATTCAACATCGGACGCAGAGACTGTCGCCGCCATTAATGCCAAACTTCACAATATTTCCAAGGCCTGTGCCACGACCGCCACCAAGCTTATCAAAATTCCCGAGTCTCTCAGTGTTAGGACAGGACGGAATCGGCATGTCGAAAGCTTGAAGAAATCGATATATCACAAAAGTGAGATCAAGGACATAGAGGACAAGCTGGAAGGCTTAAAAAAAAGCCTTACCCTTCACATTGTTGCTGCTTCCAGGTAATTAAGTGGACATGGAGATCATCTCATTTATACGGATTCAGGCTAATACAGAACAGCAATCGGCAGTCTATGCTCTTAGACTTTGTTCAAGAGCTAAAAAGCCAGAACAACAACTTGGAGGCAAACACAACGGCTGGACTGGACTCGATGCAGTCCCTCATGCAAGACACTTTCACGTCCAGTCAAGACACAGCCAAAATTATCATGCGGCTCGATCATTTCGCAGATGAAGCTCGTTGTATCAAAAGTCAGCATCAAATCTTCAGCACACTCTTCTTTCGAAAGATCAAGCAACGGCAAATCGCCATCCAAGAGCGCCACAAACATACGTTCACTTGGACCTTCGAAACGCATGAGACAAGTTTTACCCAATGGCTACAGAGTGAGAATGGTCCCTTCTAGGTACGAGGGAAAGCAGGGAGTGGGAAATCAACGCCCATGAAGTTTCTTGCCTCCTACAGTGACACACGGCGTTTGCTAAATGCTTGGGGTGGACAACGCCAAGTCATCACGGCCAGCCACTACTTCTGGAACGCAGGAAACCCTATGCAAAATTCTCTCAGGGGGCAGTTGAAAACTCTTCTATCCCAAGTCTTGAGAGAGTGCCCGGAGCTCATTGAAATTATCTGCGCATCCCGTTGGACTGCGCTAGCTAATTCTGCAGCCAGCTTTGTGCATGCGGAAGACTGGGACGATACCGAGCTGCTCTTGGCTATCAACAAGCTTTCCAGGCAAACTTCTTTGCCATTGAGGTTTTTCTTCTTCATTGATGGGCTTGATGAGTACACAGCTGGTGCAAAACACTACAGAGGAACGTTCAACGACTCATTGATCCTCTCAAGCGCCTCGCTTCATCAGATTCAATCAAGATTTGTGTCTCCAGTCGACCCTTGAACCTTTCAATAGCTCATTTGATAGTATCAAATGGCAGATTCAGCTTGAGGATCTTACAAAGGAGGAATCAGGCGGTATGTCAAGGAGGAGCTGGGAAGTCTCTCTCACTTCCAGAAGATATCTCGAAGTGACGCTCGCTGTACTCAAATATCCGATACGATTGTGAAAAGAGCTCAAGGAGTGGTTCTCTGGGTGTTTCTTATTGTTTCATCACTAAAAAGGGGGCTATCTCATGCGGATGACTTCACGGACCTCAAAAATTGGCTAGACAAATTGCCCAGCGACCTCAAGGAGTACTTCAGAAAAATGCTTGAACATGTTGAGGACGCCTACTAAGACCAGACCTCTAGGCTCTTCAGGGTCATTATCGATGCCGAAAATTTGCTTCCCTTGTTAGGATTCAAATATCTGGACCAGGAAATGGCCGATCCTGGCTACGCAATTGACATGCAGACAAGCACCCTCTCTACGGAGTCTATCAAGACTGACTGTAAGCGGCAAAAGAAAAGACTCAACATATGCTACGAAGACTTGCTCTATGTCACTGAAAGCTTTGAGGAATTTTGGATTCTTCGGTTCCAGGCCGACTCTATGCACCGAACCGTCAGGGACTTCTTTGTCGATACTGAGGTGATGGACGACGTCATGAGGAAAAGAAAGACTCCCACCTTCCATCTCCACCTGTATCTTTACAGGATGATGCTAGCTCTTAGCAAGATTCTGGACACCACTGATTCTAATCCTCAAGTCTACAACCAGCTCTTCACCTTTGCGGAAAGTCTCATGTATTATGCACAGAAGATTGAGCGTTCTTGTGCTATCGAGAATCAGGAAAGTGAAGACAGTGCAACCTTACAAAGCCTCCAAGACGTTTTCAAGATTCTGGACGAGCTGGACCGGTCAAACTCGGAACGATTCGGTCATCTCAACTTCCACTAGACGAACACCAGGGATCTGCCAAAAGGAATCTCCCAAGAATATCAGTAGAAGACCTTTCTCTCAAGCGCCATTCAGGCAAGGCTATAGTTGTATGTTGAGGAAAAGCTTGCCCAAGACCCATCGCAACTCCGGTCAACAGGCTACGTTCTGCTCATTGCCACGGCTGTACTGGAATTCGAACATAAAAGCACGGGTTAACGGGTCGAAGTTGCAACAGCAATGTGAGAGAGTGGGGCATCGGGCAGATCTAAGGGCCGAACCGGACCAATTCAATCCGAGAATCGTTTGGGATGGGGCAATAATGATCTGACATGCAGGGAGATATCGGGGATAAGAAATAGAGAAATATTTGATGGAGCTCCAGAAACATACTTTCAGTCTTTGTTGCTAGAGGCTGAAAACGTACACAAAAGCACGAACAATTTCTAGACCCGACAACATGTCTGACATCATTTTGCACAACTTTGATGCCTCGCCGTTTGCCGAAAAGATTCGCCTCATCCTTGGCTTGAAGGGCTTAGCTTGGCTGTCGGTGGATGTAGAGCTTGTCTTACCGAAACCGAAGCTTACAGCTCTGACAGGAGGATATCGAAAGACGCCTGTTATGCAAATAGGCGCAGATATCTACTGTGACTCTCGCCTGATTGCAGAAGCACTCGAGGAGAGATGTCCCGAACCCACGATATATCCGAACGGAAGCCGCGGGCTGTGTCTGGCATTATCAGGATGGAGTGATACAGCATTGTACATCTCGAGTTCTGGTCTTGTCATCGGCGTCGGTAAAAGCCTGTTTCCGGAATCTCTCATGGCCGATCGTAAAAGTCACTTCGACGGCTTCATGGATGTCGAGCACTTGGATGCCGAAATACCTCATCTCACAACTCAACTTCGAGCACACGCCAGCTTAATCGAACAACAACTATCCGACGGCAGGCTATTTTGGCTTGGCGGCGAACCAAGTTTGGCCGATTTTCACGCTTATGTTGGCATCTGGACTGCAAGAGCCTTCCTACCTTTTGCCGAAGATATTTTTAAGATCTTCCGCCTCATGTATCAGTGGGAGGAGAGAGTCAAGGCCATAGGCCATGGCCAAAAAACCGTCATAGACGTGGAAGAGGCACACAACACCGCATTCAAGAGCACGGCCTTACCCGGTCGTGGGATAGACTCAGATGATGTCCTCGGGCTATCCGAAGGAGACATGATAACCATTACCCCTGACGACTACGGTCGAGAACCTGTCCTCGGAAGACTGGTAACATTGAAAATAAATGAGGTCGCGATCGAGCGGCAAGATCCGATTGCAGGGAAGGTGGTTGTGCATTTCCCACGCATTGGCTACCGTATCACCAGGGGCTAAAGCTAGGATTGCACTACCTCGACTCGAACTCTGTCCTAGGTTGAAGCTGAGTTTCGTTTCACGCCGTCTTCAAGAGCTACTAGCAGGAATCGCTTTTGTGTATATATTTTCTACAGTTACAAGAACGAAGGGTCAAGTTTTTACATGGCTTGAAAATCGATCATTCAAAGGCTTGACAGCGAGAGGAAAACTGGTTACGGTATTGAAGGTCGATCATTCTTGAGTCAATTATTCTTAAGGCCGTTGCAAAAAGTCAAAGCAAAGTTTTCAACTGCAACGCCGCATTATACGGTGTCCAAATGCAAAACCACACGTACTGAACACACGTACTGAAACAAGGGTTTACCTTGACACCCGCCAAATAACCCAAATTCTTCGTCTGTGACGGCCGACTCATCAAATCATCAACCAGCGTACTTGTAACCTTCTTTCCCTTGAACAAACTCTCTCTTCATAGACACAGATCTAAGAGATAATCAAAATATCTCCTGTCAATCGAAATTTCGCGAGTCCGGCAGTCATGAAGAACCTTTGCCACGTATCGACGACTTTTTTCCGTCTCGTTCGGGTCTCCTCGAAACTTAACTTTTGCAAGGCGAATGTGCTTTTCTGCCAAAACGGCCAAGGCATTCTCCCGTAAAGTTTTGCCAATTGTCCAAGTAGAGGAGCTATAAAGGCCAAGGATATGCTCCTTCGCCTCAAGCCATTCCGTCGACTCGATTGCCCGGTCCCATTGATCACAGAAGTCCCGCTCTTGAGCCTCGCCATGCCTTTTCCCAAAAGTCACCAGTACCTCAGGAGATTTTTCATGGTGTCGAAGATCTACCTCAAGCATTGGGCGTAAGAGGTCTATGCCCCTGTCTGAAAATCGCTTTGCCGCTTCGAACAGTGCACAGGCCCCGGACAAGTCCTGCTTCCTTGGGACGGCTCCATGGCGTAGCAGGGTGTGTATTGTTTCCAAAGTATCATTAGAAACAAAGGCCTTTGATGTGACTACAAGCAGTAATAGCGTCCGGCCGTGCTGATCTCGTTGGTTAAGGTCATCTCCATTCTTTAGGAGTCTCTCCGTCAGCGCTCGCATAATTGTCTTCTCAATATACTGCGAGGGGTTTAACAACTTCTGAAGGAGTGAGATTGCACTTCCTTGGGCTTGACCAGACGGAAGTAGCTCGCAAAACATTTTTGACAATACGTCATCTTGCTTCCGAGTGGACATCCCAGACACTTCTTTGATGTAATGGAGGACCAGTGGCTCCCCAGATGGCATCAAAGTAACGACTGGGGCTCCCCTGTCAAGAAAATACTTCAGGGTCGTATTCTCCGGGGTGTATCTCTCGAATGGTCGGTCAGACACTGATAGTGTTCTTGACAAGAAGATCTGAAAGGTTGTTCGGCCATCGAACAGTGGCTGGGTAGTACTGGCACCCAGCATTAAAAAAGAGCGAATCGACTGGTGCACTTCCGTTGAATATGGTCGGTTCAGGAGCCTTGAGAATGGGGTATCTCCAGCATTGTTTGCTTTATTGAGGTCAGGAAATGTATCTAACAAGACGCGGATGACCGCGAAAGGAACTTTGTCGTTTGGCTGTGTCGCTGTGTCGGAAATAGTACGCAGCGCTAAATGGAGCGGCGTATCCCCGTTATCGTCTTGGATAGAAGAGTCAGCACGCTCTTTGAGAAGAGCCTTGACCAAATCCAAGCTAAAGACGGCGAGGTGGAGTGGCGAACGCCCCATCAAGCCTTTTTGATTGACGTAGGCTCCAAAATCGAGAAGGAGTTCAGTAATGTCAAGCGCATCAGCGAGGACGGCATAATGAAGAGGGCTGTTGCCAACATTATCTTGCAGATAGACAGCGGTGCCGGCGTGAAGTAGGGCTCTCACTTGCACGGTGTCTCGGGCAATAACCGCCCGATGAAGATATGTCTTGCCTTCGACATCTGGTGTTCGGAGATCATGCGCGGCTGGTACGTGAGTTGCTGGTTGCAAGATACTGTAGCCGGCTCCAGAAGCTCCTGCTGGGAAGCGTAATCCATTGATCGGGGGGTTGGGCGGCGTTGGCAGAGTCAAGGGGAAGTCAGAGGCGACTCGAGACGTTGAATCTTGGCTTGAGATTGACGAAGAGGAATTTTGGGGCGTGGACTGATTTGGTGGAACCATACGATGGCGGCTCCGAGGGAGCCCTGGGGAGTCCTTCGTTCTGTATTTCAAGTAACCCCATTTCTTTAGTTGACTGTGATATGCCCGTTTTCTGGGTGGTTTGAGATCAAAATCAGTGAGTGGAATCTCAGGGACTGGCGGAAATGGAGCTCTTACGACGCAACGAAGTCGTGCCTGCCCCTCATTAGGCGCATGACATCCTCAAGTTTCAGGTTGTCGTCATGGTATAGTATGCGGATCTCTTCTTTCCGCAGCTCCCAGTCTTTGGTCATCTTCGGTGCGGTCGCGCGGTGGTAAAGAAGAGGGGATTTGGCCTGCAGCCCACTGCTCGCAGGCTGAGAACATTTGAGAAAACGAAGGACGGAGCGGTCCAACGGCGGGCTGTGAATTTAAGACTGGAAGATGTGGTAGAGACGGTCAGTGGATGACTGAGACATGCAGCCGCTAATGCAGCTGAGTGTGCTGTGCGCTGTCTGAATATGCAGATTGCAGCCAATACTGAACGATCTTGTTGTCTCAACCACTCGGAACAACAACAACAACCGTCACACAAAGTTATGAATCTGCACAATGGCGCTAGGTTGAATGTGCAAGGTGCAGTTTATGAAGGGGCAAGCCGCCAGCGGCCATGTCACTTCTCCCACACTAGATTTCATAGGCTTTGCACAGTGGCACTGGTTTGAATGTGCAAAGTGCAGTTAGTAGCACTAACACGGGTTCAATACCGTTCCATCGACAACAAGTAAACGAACTCCCGCAAATCTCTGCGCTTTGCGTTAGAGCTGCATTGTGCTGGGGCATACCCCACGATCACTATGGAGTCCAAGATCTTAACCAACTATAATGGGACGTGTTTTGTGTGGTCGAGAGAACATTAGCGTTGGTTAGCCTTGTCTTAACTCAACTGCCTAGCTATTTTGTCATCACTACCCTATACGAATCGTCACCAACACCCCGGAAATCCCCTGGACAAGCGGGTCCTCAAGATACAAGGCCCTGGACTGGAGTGTGAAATAGTATTTACTTGAAGACTCTCTTTGGCCATGTTTTTAACTCATCGTTTTCGCGAAATTCTCCCTTTACATGCTATCTACATGGGTGTTGTGCGACTGCGCTCGCTTTCCGCTCTGTTAGGACTGTTCCGGCTAAAACATGGCCTAAGCGCTGTCTCCCTAATAAGCTCAGATGACCAAGGTAATAAGGGCCCATCTAATTCAGTGATCACTTGGTCTCCGAAGTCACGTTTCCTAGCACCGTCAGATCCTTTCTTACTTCAATCATCTTGATTTCTGAGGAAAAGAAACCAAGATGCGACTTCCTCGAACGCTATCTGCCGCCGACCAGCCTTATCGCCCTCGGATCATCTACTACCACCAGACGCAGTACTCCGATGAGAAGTACATCTCCATCCTCCCCGCTCTCAAGCCGACGGCGGGGGTCACCCACGTTATCGTCGCCGCAATCCACCTCAACGCGCCCGACAAAATCACCCTGAACGACGATCTCTATGACTCCCCAAAGTTTGACGTACTGTGGACAGAGGTCCGTCAGCTCCAGGCCGCGGGCATCAAGGTGCTCGGCATGCTGGGCGGTGCCGCCCAAGGCTCGTACACCAGGCTCGACGGCACGCTTGAGGGCTTCCATAGGTACTACCAGCCACTCCGAAAGATGATCGCCTGGGCGGGACTTGACGGCCTCGACTTGGACATTGAGGAAGCCATGTCCCTCGGGGGAGTCGTCCGCCTCATCGACCACCTGAAGACGGACTTCGGACAATCCTTCCTCGTGACACTGGCGCCCGTCGCACCAGCCATGCTCAACCGCCAAAATCTCGGCGGCTTCAACATCGAGGAGCTGGAGAAAGGACTGGGATCACGAATAGCCTGGTACAACACCCAGTTCTACTGCGGCTGGGGCGACATGAGCAAGCCCCACGGGTACGATGCCATCATCGCACGAGGGTGGCCACAGGAGAAGGTCGTTGTAGGCCTGGTGACGAATCCGAAGAACGGGGACGGCTGGGTGAAGGACGACGAGTTGAAGGCGTGTCTGAAAGAGCTGCTAGGAAAATACCCTAGAATCGGGGGCGTGATGGGGTGGGAGTACTGCAATGCGATCACGGAACAGCATCCTGAGGAAGGGAGCCCCTGGAAATGGGCGGAGATGATCAATGAAATCTTGAAGTCGGATCGCAAGGAGATTTGAGGCTCTGAGGACTATTTTTGAGCAGCATTTATGCGCTTTCTTTCTTGTTTAGATGATAGTAATACGGCATGATCAAAAGCGTAGAATTTGCAACCTAATTCATCGTATAGTGCACGACGAAGCGAGACTGGAACTGACATGCATGGCCCAGGCCAAGCAGGGGGCAGTCTGAGTCCATCTCTCTCTCGACCTTCAACCCGAAGAAAGGATAGACAGTAGAGTTCTGGATATCAGGGATTTGGAGTGAACATGTTAAGGGGCATATAGTATGCGTGCATAGCAGAGTATGTTGTCCTATGCATGAGAGTTGGATAGAACCCCGATCAATAATCCACGGGACCAAGATCACCGCAACAATACCGACCACTAGCTCAAACAGCTTGGCTCGGAGATTGCTTCGATGGGAAATCATTCAACATGAAGGGAGACATAGTTAGGCTGCGTGATAGGCGAGCTTCGTATGGTAAGGCTACTACAACTCCCCAACTGAGGGATAGGGGCATCACCTCCCGGACTGGGGACAATGTCAGCATTCTTTTGAACATCCCAAGGCCGGACTGCAAAACTAGAAGAAGTTCGGTTGATTGGGTAATGGGGGGAGCTCCCAATAGAAGCCACGGATACACGCGCATCGTTCTCGGAGACTAGTGTTGCGGCATCACGTTGTTAAGGAAGATGCCAGATGCGATCGTCCAACACAACGAAGAAAACAGCCCGCTGCAAAACGACAAACTACCAAGGATTTCGGCAACTACCAGTACGTAAGCAGGAAATCCCACGAAGGAGACCAAACCGACACGCCTCACGAACACCAGGACCAAGGCACAACATCACAACGTGTGGTGTCATCGCGTAGATTTATATTCTCCTTGCGTGGCTTGTGTGACTTCCGGGTGGAGTGACTGCTCTTCTCGACTTCCGTTCGGCGCTTCTGCTGCTCAGTGTTTGGTACCAGGTCATCAAAGTTGTCTAGCAGATACAAGTAGAAGAAAGGGGCAGATAGAAAAGTCTGCAAGGTTTTCACCTAAGACAGAAATGCTGCCATTGCGTCTCTAGTTCTCCAAGTCCCATGGTAGCGGATGCCTCTATGGCCAACTCTCCCGCGCTGACGACAGGGTCAACCCACACATTGCCAGCTACAAGCACATAATGGCAAAGGAAGATACCTTCGATGGATTGCGGGTCCGCTTGGCCCACGTTCGAGCGATCTGACAGGCGGGGAGGCGACCCGGCCGCCCTAATCTCACACGGCTCCGCGGATACGGGGCCGCCAGCAAGCAAGACATTTGTTGCCTAACAAGCCTAGGCCTCGTGTGCCTTGCGAGGCAGCAGTAGTGGGTGGGTGTTTCAGAGTGACTCGGTGTGCTTGATGCAAGCCACCTGGGTCTGATTCGTGTCGGATTTCCATCTCCGTGTCTAGGACCTTGCACAGAGTCTCTCGTATCCCCCAACTGATGTATCCGCAACTTTGGAAGCAGAAGGAGAGGGCGACAGCTTGTCGAGTTGGGCTTATTCTGGGAGCAACGACGTGGCGACGAGGCTGGCTCTGTTCAGAGCCTACAAGGTCCAAGTGTTCGGGGCTGATCACTCTGACCGTCCATGACGGCTTTAGAACCTCTTGGCGTGGCAAGGACCAATCTCCAGTCACTCTTTCTCATCGGATGCAACAGCATGTATGACATGAGGCTTCCATTAGCGCCCATAAGTAGAATCGTGGTGGAGCGGTGTGGGATGCTTTGCCTCCAATTATGGGGGAGAGTTGACTCAAGCCCCTGACTAGCTTTCTCCAGTTTCCTCGCTGTTCGGCAGCTGGAGGAAGGCCAGAACAACACGGCTTGGCATGTTTCCACATGGCCAAACTATACACCGCGTCGCGTTCCGCGTGGTACCCCACCCATCCCTCAGACCGAAACTTGAGGGGCGCGAGTACCTCGTGCCTGGAGCGGAGGATGAAGCTGTCATTTCTTGCTACGACTTGGAGACCCTCTGTTGCAACTCCTTCAGTCTTTCGATGACCAGTAGCGAAGAGAGGGTCGTAAAGTGTGTCTACAGGATCAGAGACACTGCGACGCAAGGCCAACTCACTCGTGGATGGATCTGTGGCTGGGCCGGTGACTCGGGGCTGAGCTGGGGACTCGGAGCTGGTGGGCCGGACTGTCTGTTGCAGCCATCGAGATCTACAGCGAAGTCAGAGAGCCTCGTTGGGTACCTGCCACAGGCGGTGGATCTTCCAGAAATCTCACCGGGTTGCAGGAGATTGCGTCTGTTTGTGATGCGAGAGATGGTGTGGAGAAAAGCGCACGCGATCACCAGCGACTCGGTTTCTTCCGCTTGGTCGTATCACTGAAGAAGCAATCCAACATTTGTTCGTACAAGAAATACTTGGTTCCGTCGGAGTTTGACGCGTCTCATGCTTCGAACATAGCCGTTGCGGCCGCACGCATCCCCTTCTCCCGTTGACGTGTTGGAAACTCCAAGGCGAGAGCCGGAAGCGGCTCGGAAATGTGGCTTTAGGCATCTTCCGGTTGATCCGGGCAGTCTGGCGCTTAGTACACTGGTGACATTCTCTTCTCTGCTCAAGGCTCCCGGCGTGTATCGTCAATCGTTGCCCTTCCCGTCCCCTGAACGAGTGAGCACCCGCTTTTCCACATGGCGCAAAGCACTTCAGCTAGTAACTCACCCGATCAAACAGAAAAAGTCTCGTGCTTTGCTTTTCTTGGTCTAAACCAAGACCCTACACGAGTGGCAGCTCGAGAAGATGGTGGCGGGCGCTGGAATGCTGCCACCTGTCTCCAACTCACCCTAACCAAAACCGTCCACTCCTCGATCCGCCGCGGGTTGGCCTCTCCGCAAGACCTAAGCTATACCGGGATCCGTCTTCCGGGCGCCTGAGTCACTATCTCTTGTCCGCTTCACTCTCACACTCGGAGGCTGCCCGGCTGCTGGGGGCCGTGGCGCGGAGGGGGCGATGGTGACAGGCCAATAATAGTGGCTCTCGCACGAGGCGTGAGACTTCTGGACCGGTGAAGGACCTTACCTTGGAGCTGGGAGCTAAAAGTGGGAAAGGGAGTGTGGGTGTGGGTGTGGTCAAGGTGAAGAAGGCTCTCGTTCCTCGGGCTGCTTGGCTCTGTTGGTTGTTTCTCCCACCTTCTCCGCAGAATAGAGCTAGAGTTCCCCTTGAATCTCACCAGTGTTACTACTTCTACTACTCACACCCCCTGTGGCAATCAGGGCGTCCCGATCGCCATCCACGTGCCTATCAGCCGGGCTTGTGTCACCGATATGCCCTCAGGAGGTGGATGCTTTACGCTCCCTCCGACTCCCTGCATCCAGCCGCTTCGCACCTTATCCTCCTCATGATCCTCGACCCATGTTACGCTCTCTTCTCTCTTCTCTCATATCTCCTTCGTCTGCAACTGTTCTCTTAGGATGTGGGCGGTGTGCCTGTTTGTTCCCGGTTCCGTGCCAAGACGCACCTCTGTGGCCGCCACCGTCTGCCCGGTGTACTTTCTTTTTTTCTTTCTTTTTTTACCATGGGAATCACGATGAAGACGCGTGCCGTTGACGCGATGGTCGATCCTGGGCGTCTTTCGTATCACGCCGCAACGACAGCCTGCCAGTTGATCTGTTGGAAAACTTGACAAGGGGACGGCAGCGGCCAAGTCCACCTTCCAGGCCTCCAGTACAAAAGCCAGGAGTTCTCGTGCTCAACAGACGGCACAAATGTCCTCCCCCCAGTCTCAGCCTGGTCCCAGCCTCGCAAGCACACTCGACGCACTGTACGAAGACGGACCTCCCACGCCGGGCTTGCTTAAGAATGATGAGTGTAATGGCAGTCGAGCAGAGCGACGACAGCGAGTCAAGGTGAGCCTCCCCCTCGCCCTCACCAGTTTACCATTCTTCTTGCCAGCACGGGGTCCTTGCGAACCTTGGGCCTCTCTGACCGACTGTGGGACAGCGGTAGCAACAAAAGCCGGAACAGCAAGAGAGTTCCATCGTGGCGGTCGGATGGCTCCTCCACCCCCCTGAACAAATATGTGCACGACTGCAACGATCCCATCAACGCTCGCATGCAAGATCCGCTCCGCCCCGATGCCTTCGGCCTATTCCGCTGGGTGCAGCTAGGATCACCGATGTTCTCTCTGGTCAATACGATGGTAACTCCCATCGCCCATGGAGTCTCGTCGCACCCTTGCTCGGGGTTTCTCCTCGGATTTGGGGCGCAGTTCAACGCCCTCCCTTGCTCGGGGTTCCTCCTCGAATTTGGGGCACACTTCGATACTCTCCCTTGAGCAAGACTTGTGTCTGAGTCTTGACAAGGACGGTCTAACATGGCTATTCGTGGGGCTGGTTCTTGTGAGTTGATACACGATGCCAAGCTGCAACGTTCTAACGTTGGAAGTAGTAATTAGACGCAACCAACTACTCAAGCCTTGCAGTATATTTACCTTCTCTTGTCGACCAAACTTGGGCCGCTCGACTTTCTCCTACGACTTCAGTCCCTTGATCTCGAGTCCTCCCTTTGTGTCGTTCTTTAACCCAATTACTGCTTGGGGGAGGTGGGGCTCGATCATTCGTTTTCTGGGGGAGACACGTCGTAGTAACCCGTCTTGTGGTATTGGGTTAATGGAATGTGGCTTAAGGAGAGGGGGGGAATCTATAAGGAACCATGTCGAAGTTGGGAGACAGGCTTGCGCAACTCACAAGGAAGCATTAGATGTGCATGGGGCTCGAACTTCCCGATACCTCGTACGATGGTAGTAGTTCTTCATCCACGCCTCATGTATTCCATTGCAGGACTCCACACCGCCACTGTTTGACTGAACTACTCTAGCTTTGGTAAACCCGGCTTCCAAGCGTAGACCTCTCTAACAATGGTGATCATGCTTATGGAATCGCTGTATGGCCCCCGTTGAGATTATGTTTACCGAAAACGCGAAAATGCTCTGTCCAGGTTCATTCCTGTCCTGCTCCATTTGATATACACGGATTTTCGAGCCAGAGATGCTGATCCAAGTTCTGGAGTCCTGGAGGGTTATGGTGGCCTTAGGCACTAACAGCCAGGGTTGAGCCTTGAGACACATTTCTTGGAACCCCCAAAAATAAGCATAGTCGCTGGCCAGCTCCTATCTTCCAAAACCACCACCAATTCTATTGCATTCATCGGCCTGCTCGAGGATGTCTCCCGAGTATTATGTGGAGTGTTCAACATGGGGACCCGACGGACTCACTGTCCGATTTCGTTGGAATCATGCAAGGTTGAATGTCAATCTTGACACAAATCCTTGCCTTGACGCTGCGGAGAATCAACTCATCGAAAAGTACACCGCCGCGAGCGTCAGTGGCAATTATGACGAAGAGTTCGACGTTCAAGGTGAGATGATGGATGCCATCGCTGCAGCCGGCGCACCCATTCTCGACGAGATCGCCCCGCCATCTACCCCAAGGCCAACTGACCTCCATTCGATCCTATTTCCACGGGAGTACTCCTTCAATCTCGTCACTGTAGCTGGCAAACTAAAGCTGCTTCCGGAGAGACCGGACGGGCTCCAAATGTCTGCAAATCCCAGCAACGGCTACGAAGCGGCAATTCCAGATCCTAGCTTGCAGTCGATACAGCCGCAGTTCTCTACGCCCGAGTACGAACTCGATATCAAAGGGGGCTTGGACGTGAAGAAGCACCATACCACAGATATCCAGATACTTGAAAAGCTCCTTGGCGATGGCTACGTCACGCATGGTTTGGTTGATGGACGCGAAATGTGCGCCAAGGTTGGACGAGACTGGTATGATTCCAGGTCCATTCAAAGAGAATTCGACTGCCTTGGGAAGATTACAACCCACGCCGCCGAAAGCCCAGTACCAATCAACGTGCCGAAGCTTCTGGGTCTTATCAGCATGCCCGGAGATGGGAAGGTCATAGGCATATTGGAGGAGTTCATCATGCAGTCCGAGACCTTGGAGTTGTCAACACTAGGGATGATAGAAGACATGTCTACAATCTCCAAGAATCGAAGGGAAGCATGGGCGTTACAGATTCGACAGACGGTCGATTGGCTACATGGAATCGGTGTCATCTGGGGTGATGGGAAAGCGGGTAATATTCTCATTCATCCCGAAAGCGACGAGTGATGCGTGCAGCCCTTCGGGCTGCAGTCGCAGAATAATACGATGATTGCATAAGCAATCATATGGTCCGATGGACTAGGATCCTTAAGGTCTCAGTCTATGGACTAATCATAGTAAAGAAATCATCCTTCTTATAACCTTTTACCCTTACCTTTTATGATTAACCTTTTTCTATGTATTAAATAGTAATAATTACAGCTCTATTATATACATTAGCTTTATAATTTAATTCATTAGAGTATTAAGCTTATACTAATTAGGTCCTCTAATTACTAAGTTCTAACTAACTAATGATTTATTATAGTATAATTAGCCTTAATTAATTACTTAATACTTCTATAGTATAACTAGCCTTAGTAAACCCTATAATAATTTAAGAGCTTTACTTTATTCTTAATCCTTTCTTATTATCCTTATATAGTAAGAAATATACTAAGTAAGAATACCCTCTAAAGGAACCTTATAGATAACTCTCTTTATATATTACTTTTATTTATATTACTAAAATCCCTATTATATATAATAATTAATTAATCTTATATAAAAAGCTTAGTTATAAGCTTTAATTTTATAATATTCTTACTTTTATAAATTTTATATACTAATTATAAATTATAAAAATTCTCTTAAAAATAATAAATTAAATTCTAATCTTATTAAATTCCCTATATATAGACTACTTATACTAAATTTAGAGCTTACTTTTATTACCTTAATTATAGAGACTTAAAATATTATATTCCTTACTAATAATTATAATTATACCTTATTATATTAATTATAATAATAATTAATAATATTTAAATAGTAAAAAAGTAATAATTTACTTTAGCTTATTATTATTACTTAACTATCTAGATTCTATAGATTCTAGATATTAGTAAATTAATTAGATTCTTATAAATCTTAAATTAAATATTATTATTTTACTTACTAGTAATTTTAATATAAAGATAAAATATTATAAATAATAGATTAATTCTCTAGAAATATATAAGTTTATTCCCTTAGTTAACTAAAGCTAAAGTAATTTATAAATCTTAAGCTAAGTATACTTACCCTTTAGAAAGTAATTATACTTTACCTAAGGGTAATAATCACTTAACTAAAGAAGTATAAAAGTATAATTTTATACTAAGTTAAAAGTAATTTATTAACTTAGTTATATAAAGCTATTCCTTAAAGAATAACTTAATTATATATAAGTAAGACTAATAAGCTTAACCTTAAGATAGAACTAAAACCTTAAGATTAATTTACTCTTTAGTAATCTTAATATTTAATTATATTAAAAGTAATTAAGAATATTAACTAAGGATTTATTAATATTTATTTAAAGGAATTATAATATATTAAGGTAATTAGCTAAGATATTTATTATATTAGACTTATTAGTAAATTAGCTATAAAGGAAATTCTTAATACTTTTATACTCTAGGACTTTAATATTACCTTTATTATTATAAACTTTATTACTTAATATACTACTTAAGGTATTAATACCTAGGAGTTCCTTAGCCTTCTATAAGCTAAGATAATTAATATAATTTACCTTAACTAATAGTATAATATTACTATAAAGTGATTTAGATTTAAGGCCCCTAATAAGTCTAATAGTATAAAGCTTTTAATAGTAAAAAAAGCTACTATAGAGACTATAGAGAAAACTTCTAATAGAGACTATAGGATTCTTAACCCTTAGAATATAGTAATTACTCTTAATCTAGCTATATAAAGTAAGATAATATTAAGGATAAGCTATAGAAAGATATAATATTAAGCTTTTAATAATAATAATAATTCCTTAGAATCTTCTTCTAATAGTTCTAATAATAAATAAGCTAATATCTAAGTATACTAAGAATAAGATTAATCTTAACTTATAATAATCTTTACTAAAGATTCTTAGAAAAAAGTTAAGAAAGAAACTATTAGTATCTTTAACTTAGATTAATATAATCCTAAGAAGACTAATATAGTAATTATATAGAACTATACTATCTATACTAATATCTATTTCTTCTATAAGTATATATAAGTCTTTAAGTATTATAGTAATAATTCCCTCTAAGATTATTATATATTAATAATTAGTATAGATATTATAGGATAGCTTATAGGAGAATTAAGCATAAGCTAGTATAAGAAGCTATTAAACTCTATAATTTCTAGATTTTACTAAAAGCTTATAGAGTATTTTAAGTAACTTAATACTAAGATCTTAGAGGATCTTTACTCTAGAAAGTATACTATAAACTTAGCTACTAATAGTATTTCCCTTACTTAGTAAGTTTAATATAAAGTAAGTTATACTAAGTAGTTAAGTATTATAAAGGAAAAATACATTATTTAGACTATTTTCCTTCTTATTAATAGTAAGATTTCTTATTTTCTATAAGTCCTATATAAGTAGATAACCTTAGTAAACTTTATATAAGAATATAAAGAATAATAACTAATTATTAAAGCTTATATTTAATAATAGTATAGCTACTATAAAAATAATTATAATAACTAATCCTAAAGCTATTAGGATTATAGTCTAGATTAATATAATAATAACTATAATTAATAATATAATAACTATTAGAGTAATAATTAAACTTAATAATATAAAGAGTACTAAAGTAATAACTATAACTATAGTAAAAACTAAGATTATAATTAAGATTAAGACTATAATTATAAATAAGAATATAATAACTATAAGAGAGATAATTATTCTTATAATAGATAATAAAGTTATAATAATTATAATAACCCTTAGAATTACCCTTATAAGATAAAGAAAATTACCTTTAAAAGTAAGTACTAAGTTATTAAGAGTAAGCTAAATACTAATTAAAGCCTTTATAAGGCTAATAATAAAGATAATACCTTATATTTAGACTCCTTTACTTTCTCTAACTAATCCTAAAGAGTCTACTTTATAGCTATAGCTATTAAGGATTTATATATTTTAATTAATCTTACTATTAGATACTCTATATATACTTAAACCTTCCCTATAAAGTCTATCCTATAGGAATATTAATTTACTAATTACTATATTAGCCTTAAATAAGCTAACTATAAAAAGCTTATAAAGAAGACTTTTACCTTTTATTATAAGAAATATAAGAAAGTCTTACTAAGCTATAATAAGCTTTTTAAGCATCTTAAAGTCTATATTAACTTTAAAGCTATTACTAGCTCTATTAATTAGGAAGCTAATATTATATTATAGCTACTTCCTAATAAAATAGAATATATACTAATAGTTTAAAGTTCTCCTTTATTAAAGCTTATTCTCTATAATAAAGGGAAGAACTATACCTATCTATAACTTAATATAAAGATAACTACTAATAACCCTAACCTTATTAAGATTTATACTAATTCTAGTTATAATTAATTCCTTATTAACTAAAAGTAACTTAAGACCTTAGAGTATAAAATTAAGAAAGTTAACCCTATAATTATATATAGAGTTAATAGGGCAAAAGCTTATAATAAGTAAACTATATTTACTATATATATTAATAAGTAATATACTAATAAATCCACTACTAATACTATAAAGCTTACTACCTTAGCTTAGATCTAGGATAATCTTAATGCTAAAGTTCTACTTAGAATAGCCTTCTTTACTCTCTATATTTATAATCTCCTTATTACTAAGAGAAGAATATATTAGAGCTTCTTAAAAGACTTTTATATCCCTTTTAGTATCTATTTAAGCTAGAAAAATATTAATTAATATATTATAATTATTAGAGCTATAATTATATTAATAGGTAAAATTATACTAATCTTAGTAATATAAAAGAAAATCCCTAAGGATTATAACTTTACTTTCTAAGGATTTATCTCTATAGTAATATATACTCTAATTAATTCTAATAATCCCCTAGGTATTATCTTTATAAATAATATAAGGGAGAATATTAAATTCTATTAAAAGTAAAAGATTAGTAATATCCTTAAATAGGAAAGAATTTACTTTTTATTAATATAGACTATAGCTTTTAGTACTATAGTAATAGTAATATCCCTAATTATTATAAATATTCTAAATATTCCCTTATCTAATATTACTATAATAGCTATTACTCTAATAGTCTTTACTAAGTTCTCCCTTACTAAAGATATTAAAACTATAGCTAAAGGAACTTATATTCTTAACTAAGTTCTATTAGTTTTTATACCCTTAGACTTATTAAGTAATACTATTTTTTAAGATTACTATAATATTAACCTACCTTAAAAGTAATACTATAAGATAACTTTCTTAATATTTACTTTCCTTACTTAAGATAATAAGCTAATTAATTTACTTCCTAAGATTATTATTAATAAGAGTCTTAAGCCTCTAAAGATTCTATAGTAAACTTATATATAATATACTCTAGACCTACTAAAGGATATTACTAATAAGGGTATTTATATTTATAGTAAAGACCCTAGCTTTATTAAGAAGGTTAAGGAACTAATCTTATATTACTTAAAGCTCTAGATAGATATAAGCCTTATCTAAGTACTTAAAGGGGAAGAAATATAGGTACTACTTATTAATAATTAGTATAAATACTATATAGCCTAAAGACTCTATCCTAATAGTCTTAAAGACTAAAACTTTATTAATTTAACCTTTAATATATTATATTACTAAGGCTAAATAGAATAAATTAAAGGATTTATACCTTTCTTAGTACTTATCTTTATAGTCTAAAAGTAAGTTAAAGGGAAACCTAAAGACTATATAATTATTAATCTTAGAATATTAAATAAAATCTTAATACCTAATAATTATTTTCTTCCCTATTAGGAAAATATAATATAAGCTCTTTATAGGGCTACCTTTATTATAATAATTAATACTTTATCTTTCTTTTTCTAATTTAAAGTAATCCTTAAATACTATAACTACTTTATAATAACTAGCTATAAAAGCTTTAAAAGGTTAATAGTAATACTAATAGGATATTATAACTCCCCTACTTATACTTAATACTATATAGATAAACTACTTTATCCTTACTATACCTTTTACTAAACCTTTATTAATAATATTATAATCTTCTCTAAGTTTATAGCTAAATATCTAAAATACCTAGAAACTCTCTTTATACTCTTTAATAAGTAGAATTTTACTATTTCCCTAAAGAAGAACTAGATTAAATACCTTAGTACTTAGTTATTAGGATTTTATATAAATACTTTAAGGCTCTTAATAATAACTAAGAAAATAGTTATATTTATTTACCTTAATTTCCTTAGTTAACTTAATAGTCTTAAGTAATATATTAAAGCTATAGAATATATTTACTACCTTATTCCCTATTATACCTAACTATTAGAATTTCTATAAGCTTAGAAAGTTATCCTCTTAGCTATAAGATATAAGAAAGAAAGAATTACTAATAGTAACCCTAATTAATATAAAGTATATACTTAGATAATATACTTTATACTTAGTAAGAGTAAGGAAATTACTTTCTCTACTCTCTAAGTAAAGATTACTTTAGAATAAATATTAAATTACCTAAACTTAGCTAAGTAATTATTCCTCTAGATTAATATAAGCTTAGAATAAAACTTTAGTACTATACTCTATTACCTTTATAATAATTATACTTAGGAGTTAAGATCTAATATATTTATAATTATAGTATAATTAATCTATTTTCTTAGTTATATTTTAATATCTACTAAGTAATAATATAAACCTATAGAGCTTAAAGTTATATATTTTATCTAGGCTATAAAGAGACTTTAAATATCCTTATAATCCTTTAAGCTTTCTATAGTTATACTAATTAATTACTTTATTATTAAATAGATTATTAAAAAAATATCTCTTAAGACTTTAAGTACTAATTAAGTAAATTAATAGTTAGTTATAACCTTAATATACCTTTCTAAGTATAATCTCTATATATATTACTTCTTAAGTAAAAAGAACTTTATCCTTAATACTCTAAGCTATATAATTACTCTAGAAATTAACCTTAATTTACTAAGGCTTTAGTTAGATTATATAGTATTAAATAATATATTAATAGTATCTAAAGCTCTAATAGTTAATAATACTAAGTAATACTTTTAGGTTAGTTATATAATAAATAAGTGTTTTTCTAAGGTTATTTCTATAATCCTAGGGAAGGCTTTTATAATAAGTAATTAATTAGCTAGTAAGAATACTATTAGAGCTTTTAAGCTTAGTATACTCTTTATACTCTAAGATAGATTACTATATTATAATAGTATAGATAATTATATTAAACTCTATATACCTTATAATATAAAGAAAGAAATCCTTAGGATAGCTTATAATAGTTATAATTACTTTAGAATAAAAAGAATAATATAGAAACTATTAAAACTCTATATTTATAACCTTTATTATAAAGTTAAGAAATATATCTATAAATACTAAACTTACTACTTAGGGCAAACTAATTAAAAGTAAAAGATTAGTAACTATAAGCTTATTTACTCCCTAGTAATACTAATATATACTATTATAATAGACTTTATTATTTATTTATTCTTAGTCTCTATAAAGAACTTACCTTAGGTCCTTAAAGACTTTTCTATTTATAATACTTTTTTTATAATTACTTATATAATAAGTAAGAAAGGTTTCCTTATTCTTAGCTATTTAAAGTATTTAATAGACTATTAGGTTATTATCTTAGTAAAGTAATTTATACTATTTAACTAAGGTATACTAAAGGTTATTATTTTAGACTATAATTTAAAGTTTATTTCCCTATTCTAAAAGACTCTATAGATTACCTTTAGTATAAAGCTTATAATAATTATAATATATTACCCTTAAGCTAATAGTATTTCTAAGAGATATAATTAGACTATAGAAATTACTATAAGATTTTACTATATAGAAAACCCTAAATCTAACTAAACTTATATCCTTTTAGCCCTATAGTAATACTTTAATAGTATTTATAATATTAGTATATAAATCTTAACTTATAAGTTCCTTTTTAATACTAACCTTTATAGTCTACTAGAAACTATATAACTACTTAATTAGGAAGTTATTAATTTATTATTCTTAAGAAAAGCTATATAAAAGGAAGTATAACTTATCCTAGACTTTACTATTACTAAAGCTAAGAGATAGTATAATAATAAGTACTAACCTATTTAACTTAAGGCTAAAGATTAAGTTTACTTATATCTTTATAATAAATATAACCTACTTAGTATCCCTATAAAGAAATAATCCTAATAATATACTAAACCTTTTAAGATGAAATATATAATTAATAACCTAACTACTAAGCTTAAATTACTTCCTAAATAGTATATTTACCCTATTATCTTATATTAATAATTAGAACTTACTTATAATAATAACTTTTAACCTAAGGAGCTAAGGCTAGTTAAAGAGGACTCTAGGAAGTATATTATTAAATGTATCCTCTGCTATAAGGTAAGGAATTAAGGTAAGAATACTATGCCCTTTAAAGGCTTCTAAATCTAATAGAAGAGCTAGGGCCCTAAATATAACTCTTAGGAGAAGACTAAGGATATTAATAAGGAGCTTATTATAGAATTTAAGACTATTTACCCTAAGGCCTTTAAGATTAATAGCTAACCTAACTATTACTATAGTAATAATAAGAAGACTTAATAGCTTAAAGCTAATAAGGCTATAGATAAAGAGACTAACTAATAGCCCCTATGCTAATCTTTATAGAAGAAATAGTAAAACTGCTTACTTAACTATATATAATGGAAAAGATTAAGGAAAATTACTTAGAAATTAGGAATAGTAATTAGATAGCCTAGAATAGCACTGAAGGGAAATTATAACCTTAGAAGGATCTATGTATTAATTAATTACTAGGGATAGTAAGTCCTAGCTTTTAAAGCTAGGATATAATGTATATAGCCCTTTGGGCTATAGTTATAGAATAATATAATGATTGCATAAGTAATTATGTAGTCCGATAGACTAGGATCCTTAAGGTCTTAGTCCATGGACTAATCATAGCAAAGAAATCATCCTTCTTATAACCTTTTACCCTTACCTTTTGTGACCAACCCTTTTCCGTGTATTAACGAGGCGTGGTTGATAGATTTCGGCGGGAGCAGGACAGATGGTTGGATTGACAAGGACCTAGAGGAAACTCTTGAAGGGGATGAACAGGCAGTAAAAAAGATCATTGACTTTCTTCGAGTTACTTCGAAACGAACCCAGTCAAGAGCAAGCTAGAGTATGTTCTCCTACAGTAACTACGCAGAGACTGAACAACATCATGGTGAGTAGCGGGAGTTAGCTTAGTTCACACAAAGAGACAAGGGTATTGCACATATTCGAACCTGCTACGCAGTGAATCCAAGTTGACCGCAAATTTTCGAGGTCCAGGCCAGCATGGTAATGGAGCTCCGGAGCGACAATTCTCGATGCCCTTTTGCAATAGCTGCAAAGAGTTCAACCAAGTCTGTGTCACAAATTACACAGTAAGCTTGAAGAGAAAGGGGAAAATAGTTTAACTTAAATTAATTCCAAGCCATCTTGTCGAATCTATAGTCTGGCACCCTCATTGTTACATTACCACTATCTGACCACTTCGCTCTCTATTTTTCACAGATAATCCTCAACAAACTAAGAAGACAGCTTCCGGGTCTGGATAAGACCCTTTGAAATTAGGCTTGGGATTGCTTGTTCTTCTGCCCACTCAGTGCACTTGATCAGCGGCACACGAGGTTCTCCAGGCTCGTAGAAGACCAGAGGTTCCCAAGATTTGACAGGTTCCGTCTTCATAGTTTCAATATTGAAAGCCTTCTGCTTCGGTGGTGGAGGGATAGTCTTGAGGTGATTGTTCCATGTCTCTGCGTAGGTGGCCGTTTTCGTGTAGCCAATAAGTTCCATTGCGGCGAAATTTTCAAAGCTCTCCGGGTTTTCGCACGGCTGTGCCTCGTACTGCATGCCTTGAACGAGATCGCCGGTGACGTGGTGCTTAACACCGCTGCCTGGCCCTTGCCCGTTTGTCTCGACGAAAATGACGGTGTGGAATCGGGGGCCCGGCATGTCTGGATCTTGCATGTCAAGGGTGCACTTGAGTTTGAAGACTCGGTATGACTTGGAGCTAGACATGACGGAAGTCGGATTGGACAAGTTGGGTGGAGGTGAGATTGATGAAACCAAGAGATGGGAGTTGCTGAGTTGTCAACCCGCTTGAAGTATGATTGGTCCAAAGGCTGACTATGATACAGGGGCGACCGGCTTTAGTATTGTTCCGGCCTGGTTTCTATATCAGCCAAAGCTATGCTAGACTCAAGGTTTTGTTCTCTCGCCTCAATGCAATGTGGCAGGGATATGAGAGGCTATGTAACGTCGTGGAGCATGCCTGTCCAGCAACTCAGCCACGTTTGGCGGAGATGTCTCCATTGTAGTGCATCCATGAGAAAAGTATATTATTTTTGATCTCCCTGAATTAATCCATCGCTAAGGACCTTTAATAGCGTCTTTGAGTGCCTGAAAGTGTCACCATCTATCTCAAGTCAGGTGTGCAAGGGCATCAACCCGGAAGTAGGTACGTTTACCGCACGAATATCGTGCAGTAATCAGGCATCTTTACAGTACGAGAAGTGTCCCTAGACTCGCGCTTTCCGTTATTCATATAGAGTTGGCCTCCGTTTGTCAACCGTCGGGCTCACCTCCTGACAGTTTTCTAAATAGCGTGCCAGCGACCTGATTAGTACACGTCTTTACAGTCTCATGGATACGAGGTTACTGAGACCGTTACCAAGCATTTTATGGGAGAAACTACAGCTATGATTCTGTTGTAGAGTTGCTCTTTTAGAAATGTGAATGTTGAAAGGCACGAGTCTTTGCGATGGATGGGATAGAATGCGCTCCACCTGGAGCATTTTATGCCTCAGGCCGCACTAGCCACCACCTCGGATCGCAAGGCAGGGATAACAGCAAGTCACGCGTATTTCCTGTCACGCCTGCGTAATATTAGGACTGCGCTACCGTACGGAGTATTTTCTCGCAAAGCTCCGGCCGCTGGGGAAAGCGGGATTGGCTACTAGCCATCGCTTGCCATCTGGGGATAAACTAGCAGGGGTGATACAGCAGGGATTATCGACCCTAGCATATATATATATACCTATGAAGCACCCTTCTTTCTTTGCAACTACTCTTGCGGTGCATTTCTCCTTCACTTCTTGCTTTTGTCGACGCACCCTATTACCTTTGCATCGGATGAAGCCTGCCTGTCTCCAACTGCCTCTCGTTGGGTCGTTCTTGTCTCGACGGATGTTATATGTTAATATTCCGCCGCTGCGATTACAGGACGGTCCAGACTGGTGTAATGTTCACGGCTACCGACAAACACGGAGGCGCCGCAATGCGCTGATGAAGTGTACCCAGGGGGACGCAAATCTGAGTTCAACTCCCTGGTCTGGACCTGATTTGTTTTTGTTTTTTTTTGGCTCTGCCCATTCATGTCTCTCGGTGGATGTTCTAGGTTTATCTATTGGTGTTCCGCCGCCCCAATGCAACAAATCATCCAGACTGGTGTAACGGCAACACAGCTACTGGCACACACGGATGCCTATTATGCTGAAATGTGCTCCTTCGAGGGACAGCTAATCCGGGTTCGAGTCCCGGGTCTGGGCCTTTTCTTTTTTGCGCATTATTGTTTCTCGAACTTTTTGCTTCAAATCGTAGATTTATACTTCTTTTTTTTTTCTCGGCCCCTCACTTAATTACGTATGTATGGTCTAACAAACCGCGTTGAAAGTGATATATGATGGATTAATTGTGCGAAAGCAGTCTTTATTAAGTTCAGCACCTGCTCTCTTCTCTACGTTGTTATGGAACATGACCCACATTATGCGACCAAAATGTAATCGGATGTGATCTTTGACATCCATCAATCACAGGAACCAGGTGGCACAGGTTTTAAGTAGCCCGCCTCAGGCCGGTTTTTGGCTTTCGAGGGGTGATTTGAATACCGTGCTTGGGAGGTAACTTGATTTCGATTGCAAAGAAAATTGCAAAGGAAATTGCAGTTATCGTCCTAGTAAACCCCGTATTCCACTTTGTCAGCCCCGGGTTTAAACTCTACCCCCCACGCCTCCTCCAGTGATATGCAGGCGATGCACTTCAGATTGCCCTTGGAGTCAACGTGAATCCGTTCCCTCTTGTATTTCTTGTTGCAGACTCCGCATTTTGCCGCCAGTTTGCGAGCGGTTCCGATCCTCTCCATGGTCGCCCCTTCGTCTTTGATGTGCTCGAGGAAACAAGGCCTGCATCGAAGGTCGTACGCGAGGTAGCCTGGATGCTTCTTGCAAGCAATGCAGCTATGAATCGACGTGCGTGCGCCAGCTGGTGTCGACATCTTGAGATGGTGATGTGGAATGTGTGTGGTGATGTGGAATGTGTGTGGTGAAGTGTGCTTAGATAGGAACGGCTATTTCCTGGCTGTCGTGGGTGGTTTTATAGTCACTTGATATTAGTGATGGGGCAGTATACAAGCTTAATAGCTGAGAGAGAGGGTGAGCAGTGTGACTTGCTCACAAACAAATAAGAGCGTCAGTCCGTGATAATCAGTCAATCGGCATTTAAATATATGCATTCAAGCTACTCAAGAGGCCTCAAGTCACTGTTATTCTTAGCCATATCACAACGAACTCATTGAATGCCATTGAGATCTGGCTTCCCTAGATTATCCGTAGCGTCTAATACACCCGCTTTGGCTAATAGCTCCATGTGCGGTTATGCTTCACTGCAACGTGAACCAAGACAAGAGTTTCCCCATAGGTGATAATGAGCTGCCTAGACCTGAATGCCCGTAGGTGTGTCACACCTCATTGTGAATCGGCATGAGCAACGTAAATGAGGCAAGAACACTTTGTATGCAGGAGGTGAGAGGCAACACTGTCCAAATATCAACTAATTCGAATATCTGCCATTCCGCTCTAACAAATAGCTGGCTATCCTTTGAATTCAGGTTTCTGTCTCTCTATCTACTCAATTCCGGGGACCTCAACATGACTACATAGTGATAAGCGTCTCAATCTCTCGTATCTGATCACTTATTTCCCGCTCCAGTGACCCAATAACGGATTCAATCAGTCTCGAATCTCAGCCCTAATCCTAGCAATTTCCTCCTTACCAGCTTTGACATCTTCATCCACTCGCCTGCGAAACGCAGGATCCTGCTCGCTCTCCAACGCCACGTTGTCGCTGAGAATAATGTCCAAGGTTCTATGAATAGAAGCAAGATACGACGCAACGGCAGTACTGATCTTTGTCTGCGCTTCGTTTGCGAGAAGATGAAGGCTTTTCTTAAAGTCTTTCATCAAATCACGAAACAGGTCGTCGCGTGCAAGGGCGTCGTTGATAATACCTTTTCGTCGAGCATCACTTCCTCGTCCTAAGACCAGCAAATCACGTTAGAAATGCGTACAAGTATTGTCGTACAAGATGCGAGATTCTATTTGCTGCGTTGGTGTACTCACCGCTTTCTCGGTTGCAGGATCTGTAGGCGCTTTCCATCGCCTGTCCTATGAGCGAAGTCTGAATTCCGGACATCACATCCGTACGCAGAGTCCTAGAAAAGTGTCAACTTTTAAATACAGAGTGCATGTCGACGTGTGACCCACTTTAAGCTTGCTCCAAACTCCTCGTAGACTTGTTCAATGCTGCCTAACAGAACTTGCTGCTGCGATTCAAGCGCATCGACCAGGGGGTTCGCTATCTCCGGGATGTCCAAGTCATCCTCTAGAAACTCAGTCAGCATGAAAGTAATGAACAGCTGTGGTATGGACGCAAGATTGCCACATGTTATTAAAGCCTCACGAGCTTACAAAGGGGCCAGTCATTCCCGGGACAAGAACTTACCTAAAAGCTGAGTGGACCAGTCGGTCAGGTCTTCAAGCAACTCTCCAGCCTCAACTTCTCGGTCTTCAACACAAGAACACAAGGCTGCCCATGGTCTCTTCAGGTCCTGGACCATTTGGTCGATGGCCTCTTCGTTCCAGTTGTGCTTTCCAGCCGCTGGAGTGCAGTAATCGCCATATCTTCGACAAAAGGCAGCATAACTTGCTGTACTACTGTCAGCCATGTGTGCCTAACTGCAGGGAAGCAACCTGATTGGGTTGCCTTGACTACTTACAATGATGCCACTGATAGTCACAGACAGGTCAGTTTTAACTCAGTCAAGATGCTTGGGGGGCACACTTACTCCACTCCACTCATATCCTGCCTCTATTGCCGCCTGGCTCCACTCGGAAATTTGTCGATCTTCAGGGGAGTTATTAGTAATCTTGAAGAGGAATTTCATAGGTAATGCCTCCATAAACATGAATGTGGATAACCAGTGAGGACCTACTCTCATAGATTTCTTCCGCAAAGTCTTGCTTGATCAACTTGGCAACTTGATTAACACTAGATTTTTTGGAACTCAGATCCTACACAAGCATGTCAGTCAACCCAGCCATCAAATTGAAAGCAATTTCTGTTCGGCACGTACGTACTTTCTTCAAGCGATTTTCAAGCTTTTGCAGCGTAGAACGGACAATCTCCTTTCTCTCGGCGTCAGCGCTGCCCGCGCCAGACTGAACCCACAGCTGAATCTGAGCATAAAGGTCGGGGATAGTGTGATTCATGTAGCGACTAGCGATGCGGCGCTGGCTGTTCGCAACGATCGAGATGCAGTACTTTCGTACTTCAAGGATGCCGCTCAGATGAAGGTAAGGGAGCGCAACATCGCTTGGTTGTTCTCGGTGATCCCAGTAGTTCTTGTTGCTCACACAGAACACCTTGACCTCGCCAGTCGGTACTTTGCTGCTATACTGGAGTTGTAGTTTTCTCTCAATGATTGAGTTGCGAGTTGTTACAAGATAACCGTGTAATCTAATCCAGGGATCATGCATTAGTATTTAGTCTCATGACAAACATGAGCACAAAGGGTGCCGGGATGCGTACTCAAACTCGTGGACGCCTCTCCTCTTACTAAAGTGAAGCCGTTAGCATGTGTCCAAGTATTGAGAGCTCTGTGAACTGGAACGTCAACGACGAGATCTACTATACTGACCGTATAAGGCGCTGACGAGAGTGAAGTTTCACCATGTCATCTTTCTCGTCATCTGAGAGATCATCATACTCATCGTAATCGGCAATCTCGGCTTCAATGTTAGCTTCATCCCGCTTGTCAGCGGCAACCGCGTCTTTGAGACGTTGGATGTTCTGCGATTTCTGTCCTTTCCAGTCCTTCTTAGCCTCGTCGGCTTGGATGTCCTGTATTACATGGTTAATACCGGAAGGCAATGGCTTACATCCTTGGTAGGGATAGTTGTCATTACTCACGTCAGACCTGGTACATATGATTCCCACGTTGGATAATTGAGCCTTGCGGGCCAACTCCAACACGGATTCGACTCCCGCGTCAGTGACGGCACGCCCGATGTTACAGATGGCAAAGATCTCATCGCATTCGAGCATGAAACGCTCAGTGATTTGCCTCCGGGCCAAGTTCATGTCATGGAGACCTGCCAAGGTAAGCTCGCATGTCATTTCCGCTTCTTGCTAGACTGTCGGCTCAACATACCTGGAAGATCGACAAGGACAAGACCCTTGCTTAAAATATGGGCATTGAGAAACAACCTTTGCAAAGCGTCAGCTGTCGTTGGAAAATAACACCTTGCGCACTTACTTCATTTTTCTGATGAACGGCCACTTTGCCGGATTTCTCCTCGAGGCTGGCTCGGAAGAGAGCTCCATTAATCTGGCAGAGCAACTCCTCAGAGAGAGCCCAGATTCGCGAGACCTGATTTCCGAAGGTCTTGCATCTACCGCCCACGAAATGAGACTGCGGAGAACCTCTTGTTCCGAGTTCTCGACCAGAAAGTCTTCATCCTCCATGCGATCACAGAACATGGACCGGAAAGTGTCTCGCGCTCGCTTCGCAATTTCCTCCGTGTCCTCTTTCTCGGTAGGCTCCATCTCATCCTGGTTGAAGTAGAAGTGTCGATAGGACCCAAGCAAACTAGATATTTGGTCACTAATCTCATCCATTGAAAACAATTCGACTTCAATGTCAAAAGCATCGTTCTCGTGGTAGTGGTACTCAGTGACAACACATGTGCACGCCTCTCCACTATTGCTCTACCATAGCGTTAGTTTTCTGACGGGAAGTCACTAGATGAATGAGATGCTGGACCTACCGTCCTGGCAAGACCTTGAAAGTCCAGGAGAGAGTTGAGAAGACTGCTTTTTCCTGTAAAAGAAGAATCATCGATTGGCGGCAATTCTCAATCAGTGCGACGGGGCAACTTACCAACTCCAGAGTCACCGACGAAGCCAACAGTACGGGTGGAAGGATAGTTGAAGCAGGCCAAGTTCCCAGCTTCCACGTACAACCGCTTCATTGTTGAGTCTGGGTCGTTATGCAACGCGTTACTCCCAAGCACATCTCGGGTGGTTGACATGAGCTGCTTCGCATTCCGGAATGCGTTTTGGAAGGATGGCGAATGGAATGCATCTTGTGGAAGCTCTTCATCTTTGACATCATGGGGTAGACTGACAGTTTTCGAGCTCGATCTTCGCCTCCGATCCTTGCGCCGAGGTGTGCCCGACTTGTCTCTGGCGTTCGAGTCCTCCGGGGCGAGGGACACGGAGCGACTATCTGATCCTCGAGCCACGGCGTCAATGGCATCATTCACATCAGAGAGGTTTTCGATTCCTTCCGGGCTCGAGAGACGCATGCCCTTCAGGGCAGACTCCATGCCGTGGCTTTCCGACCGCGCCTGGGCATTTGTTCCGTCACGTCTGCCATTGGAAGCAGAAGACCGAGCACGTAATGCAGGGGCGGGAGGGGTAACAGACACGGAGGGAGTTCGGAGATGCGAAGAACGACTAGATGTCGTGGAAGTCGTGTCAGAAGCAGAAGTTGAAGAGTCGCGATCCTCGATTGAAGGGATGGGCGAGTCTGCGTTGACGGGAGACGAGCTGACGTCGTCGGAAGGGGCGGCAGAGCCTGCTCTGCCGGTCTGTCGCTGCAAACCGGTTAGATCATCCGGAGAAGAGACGAAGATCGAATAGAGTGAGAAAAGCATACAGGGACCTTCATGGTTGAGAGATAAAATCCAGAGTGGATGGTTAACAAGAGACACAATGCGTTGGGACGGAAGTGTACCTCAAGCCAAGAAAAGTTGATCGTGAGTTGAAACAAAAACCCTGGAACACCGAACGGGAGAGCCGGGAAATTATATATTTCGGGCGGGACTCGGGCACCGAATTTGTGTTGGTTGTGTCGACCTTCCCTCTCTTGTCAGAGAATATGCTGTTGGTTCTTAGTGGGTTACAGCAGATGGCCGGCGGTTATCAACTCCAAAGGCTGTGTTGCTCCCCATTGCCCAATCAGCTCGAGCCAAGAAGATGGCCGCAGCGACCGAGGCTGTGCAGTGCTGTCTATGAACTGTAATTCTCTTGTCTCGTAGTATGCGTGGCTGCGGCGTCTGTTGCAGAGGCCTGGAAGGGGTCGTGATATGAAACCAGTCCATCTTTCAGCTGGCCAAATAATCCAGGCTGCGACTGGTTGGCGAGGGTTGCATCCGGGGATACCCAGCGAACAAAATAGGTAGTGATTTTCCACTAAGCCGAGGCAGGAATTGCGTAAGAGTCTAAAAATAAACTTGCCTGTATCAGTCAAGTTCGCTCACTTTGATAACTCTACTCACACCAGCAGGTATGAACTTGTTATTGTATGTACCAAAAGTTGTTGGTGCGCCTAGCAAGACTCTCACAAGGCATACGAAGTAGGTAGAAATGAAGTAACGATGTTATTGATTAATTCGCTATTATATATCCAGGGAGTCTTTTACAGACAGAAACGCAACTATATGTTGGACTTAGTAAATAGTATTTCGCCAACGTCACGGTCCCGCGATTCAGTCATGGCCAAGTTAGATGCGAGACTTCGCCTCGGCGTCGGTCTTGAAAGTCTTGAACTCGCGGGCGGGAACCTTCTTCATGAAGAGCTCATCCAGCTCCTCGTACGAGCGACCAGCGGTCTCGGGCTGGCAGAACCAGAGGTAGACAGTGCACAGCACGGCCAGGCCGCCGAAGATGAAGGCGACCTTGGCTCCGAGGTTGGCCTGGTCGGGGTTGAACAGGAAGGGAATGACAAAGGCCCACATGGTCTATCGAGATGTTAGTAAATGTTTCAGAAAAGGATATCTGGAGATGGAAACTCACGAATAAGCCGTTCTGGAGAGCGAGCGAGATGGAGGCGGTCTTGGCGCGAAGGCGGGAGGTGGCGACCTCAGTGAGAAGCGCGTAGGCGGTAGCACCGATAGTGACGTTGTAGAAGTAGCAGTAAACCAGCAGCAAAGCGACAGTGCCCTTGGTGGCCGCAGGAGTACCGGTAACAGCCAGTCCACCGGTGACGAACAGGATGACGATCAAGATAACCATTCCGTAGATAGTCAAGGGTCGGCGGCCAACTCGGTCGATCAGGAACCACGAAGTGATGTTGCCGAGCATGGACAGAACCTGCTGGATGATGCCGAGGATGAAGCTCATGTCGGCGGAGTAGCCAGCCAGCTGCTGGTAGTAGGTCGAGTAGGCGGCCACGAAGAAGACACCGCACAGCGCCTGGATGCTCATGGGGGCGACGGAGATCATGGTGCGGCGGAGGTTGGACTTGCGGAAGCACTCGAGGAAGCTGGCTCCCTCGGTCTCCTTGCGGACCTCATCCAGAGTCAGGGAAATCACAGCCAGGCGCTTCTCGGTCTCGATACCGGTGTAGCCCAGACGCTGCAGAGAGCGGGCAGCCTTCTCCGGCTTGCCGTGGTCGAGCAGCCACCAGGGAGACTCGGGCATGAAGGGGAGCGCAAGAGCACCGACGCCGCTGACGACGTACTGCGAGACGAAGATGGCGCGGTAGGCCCAGCGCGTGGTGCCGCTGCCGGTGCCCTTGACGACGAGGGAGACGATGAAGGGGCCGACGGTGAAGGCGATGGCGGCCGCAGCTGTGAGTGTTCCTCGGAGGGCTAGGGGAGCGACCTCGCCGATGTAGGTCATGCTGACGGTGATGAAGCCGCCGACAGCAAAGCCGGCGATGAACTTGCCGGCGAAGAAGACCTCGTTCGTGGTGCTGATGGTCTCGACGGTGATGGCGGCGAAGATGATGATGTAGCCGATGATGTAGGTGAACTTGCGGCCGATCCTATCGGCAATCCATCCAGAGCCAAGAGAACCGACGACAGCCCTATTCGCGAATGCCAATTAGCCTCAAGTTTAAACATTTCCCAAAGCGGGTTTTCCGAGTCCACTTACGATGCCACGGGAGCTCCGCTATATGCGGACTGCCACTTTGCGGGGAGGACATAGTCGCCGCCAAAGGCGGTTCCAAAGTCCTTGCGGAACTGCGGGATACCGATGACGATGCCGCCGGCCTGGTTGTCGAAGCTGGTGAGGATGAGGACGTAGATGGCGTAGACACACCACAGGAACGCCATGGGGCGCTTCTTGATGGCCTGCAGGGGCGACTCCTCGTGGTCCTCGGCGGCGGCGGCGTGGCCGATCTGCTCGACATGCTCAGGCTTGGAGTCGAGGTCGACGATGACGCCGCTCTCGGTCTTGAGGTCGCTCATGGCGAACAAGTTGGAGGCGACTGTTCTAGGGTGGAGGAGGAGGAGGAGGAGGAGGAGGAGGAGGCGAGTTCTTGGCGGGCCGGGGAGAGAGAGAGGCCTGTTGTTCAGCCCTAATTGAGTGGGAGAAGAGGTAGATGGTGATGATGATGAGATGAACAGAAACTCGATGATGGACGTTGCAAGACCTATTTAACCAAAATCCTCAGCAACGCCCATCCCTTCCCACATCATGCTAGCTCTCTCCAACCTTTCCCCACGGGGTCGGCTGAGCCGAAAGGTTGGAGAGCGACAAGACGCCGCAGAGACCCATGTTGACTCTAGCGGGGGGGGGCCCATGGAAAAACCAACTAGTTTCTCGTGGTAAAAGATAGCCAGGATGGATTTGCCGAGCTGTGAGAACAGTTAGTACATACGTGACCCCAAAAAAATCCCATCGTCCGGACGAGTCTAGACCGGCTCTAGTCCTGGTCCCGGGCCACACACCGTCACACGCGCCAAGAAGCCCAAGTTGGAGAAAACATGGAAGAGGAGAGCGCGTAGTTTGGCCTGTTTGAGGGGCAGGAGGCAAGGATGGGGGGAAATAGTGGTGGTCATTGAGATTGGGATTTGACTCGTGAGAACGGCTGACAGCTTGGTTTGGCCTGCGTCTAAGTCGTCGAGCATGCGAGTCTTCCATTGCCGACAGAGACACCACTCTTCGCTCAGACTCAAAGAGTCAGGACATGTTTTGCACCCACAATGGCAGTGACACATCACAACCTCCGCTTCCAGCATGATTCACGACATAGTCCTCGACATGCTCGGCCCACCAATATCCAAGGTTCTTCCCCCCCTGCGGATCCCCTCATCCCCACACCCGGCCATCATGTGTCGTCTCCATCCCGCCTACGACCCCCCCCAGCCCCAGCTTTGGCTGTCACCAACGCGGATCTACCCCGGGGTCTCCAGACTTTTTGGCCCGCCCACGACGGTTAATTGGGGTACATGCGTCCGGCCTGCGAGCCAACTGCCCTGTTCCCCGCCGCCACGAGGTTGCGCGCACCTCGCCACTAAGGCGCAAGCGGTATGGCATCGGCTACTCTCGACGCCTGGACATCCGGTCTTCACCCGGAGTTGTGCCTGCTTGTGCCTCTTCGGGATGCTGTGGTTGGTCGTGTGGCGCCTGGACCCCGGGCGTGGAAGGGGGGACTATTGCCTGATCACCCGGTTCACGGCTCCGATTGTTGGATTGTTCGGTGCCGCTGGCTGCGTTTCGGCGTATTGGCTGCCGATATAGGGTGTGTTGTATGGGTGCTGTGTGGTTTGTTCCCGTGTTAAGACCCCGCTGCTTGGTTGTATTCGGGCCAGCCTTGGCCGTTTCTCGTGCTATCTAGCCCCGTCGTCTTACCCAGCCGGGGTTTCTGGTTGTGCTGGTTGGTCGAGTTTCCCTCTCGTCAGGCCTGTCTAGAGTATGCAGTTGGCACCTTCAGCTGAGACTTTGCCAGAGTCTTGCCAGAGTCTTGCCAGAGTCTTGCCGGAGTCTCGCCAGAGTCTTTCCTATTAGTCCAATCATCCTATACGTCTTCCCCAGGTTTCAAGTCCGAATATCAAACTCGCCAGAGCCCACCCGGATAACTAACAACCGACCACCCACCCACCTACCCTGGCAACTCTTACCACCCCGGGCCTCATCTCGCCATGGCCGATGCTACTGATCCCCAATACGTCGAGCTCGTCCCGACAGCATGGAACCGCGCCTTTGAAAAAATCTCGGACCACCTGCTCCCCAGCCTCGCGCGGTGGCATCGCTTCCCCCAGCGCCTAGTCGCCTTCGCCCCTGACGAGCACAGCTACTTCGGCGTCCGTCCGGGTCCAGCCCGTGATGCCATCGCCACGCTGCCGGGTCTGGCCTGGGGCCGCGGAGACGAGTTCGTTCTGGACTTTGGGCTCCACATGGTTGGCTTCGTCTCCTTCTCGCTCGCCTGCGTCGGCGTCAACATGGACGCCCCGTGTCGGCTGCGTCTGACCTTTGGCGAGTCGCCGCTGGACGTCACCATGTCCATGGACGGCGTCAAGACCTAGATCAGCACCGCCTGGTTGCCGGACGAGGTCGTCAACGTCGACGTGTGTCCGCAGGCCGTGGTCCTCCCGCGCCGGTACTCATTCCGTTTCCTCCGCGTTCAGGTCCTCGACACCTCGCCGCAGTTCAAGGTCGCCTTCTCCGACATCCGTTGCCAATGCGTCAGCGCCGTCCCTCCAGCTCACGAGCTCGACGCCGTGGCCTTCGCCAACCCGCTGCTACGAGACATCGACCACGCCAGCATCTCCACGCTGCGCGACTGCATGCAGGCCGTCTTCGAGGACGGGCCTCGTCGGGACCGGCGCCTCTGGAGCGGTGATTTACGCCTGCAGGCCTTGGCTAACTATAGCACGCTTCGTGACTTCAACCTCGTCAAGCGCTGCGTGTTCCAGTTCGCCGCTGTTGTCCGTGAGGACGGCTCACTACCGGCGTGTATCTTCGAAAAGCCCACTCTGGCGCCCTCGACCGACTATATCGTCGACTACGATGCGCTGTTCAGTGCCATCGTGCTGGACTACGTTGTTGCTTCAGGAGACGTTGCTGCCGGACACGAGCTCTGGCCAACGGTTCTCAACTGCGTGAAGCGGTCTCTGTCACACGTCAACCCCGAGACGCACGTCTTCGAGACAGAGCGCTCCAAACACTGGAAGTTCCTGGACTGGGCTCCCACCTTGGACCGCAACGCTGGATCCCACGGTGTCTTGGTTTACTGTCTCAAGGCTGTTAACAAGCTGGCGACGGTCTTAGATAAAGAGCCTCCTCACCTAGACATGGTGAGTAAGATGACGGCTGCTGCTGCGCATTTTGTCTCCGAAGAAAATGTCTTCATCTCAGGGCCTGAAGCCCAGGTCAGCTACGCTTCGGCAGCATGGCTCGTCCTAGCAGAGGTTCTCCCTACCGACGTAGCCCGAACAGCCTTACTCAACACAATAGCACATCCAGACGCCGTAAAGCCCCTGACTCCATATCTATGGCACCACGTGTGCGACGCCCTGGTCACAGTAGGATGCTTTGAAAAATGCATAGAGATCATCAGCGAGTACTGGGGCGGCATGATCCGAGCCGGCGCGGATACCTTCTGGGAGTGCTACGACCCGAAAGATCCCCGGGCGAGTCCATACGGCGATGTTAGAAACAACAGCTTCTGCCATGCGTGGAGCTGCACCCCGACGTATCTGCTACGGGGGAAACTACTCGATGCGGCTGGAGGCAAGGTGACTGGAAAGGTCACCATGGGCCAGCTGGACGATCGATGGGTTCAGCGGAGTATCAGCTAGACCGAAAAAACCAAACGTGAAATATGAGTTGATACTCAGATCATGCGCAGTGTTGACTTAGAGAACCTAATTTCGGAGAAGCGGAAGGGCAGTTTCCGATTTTGAATCTATTACCCACACTGTTCTCGGCGTGTCTACTACACGTAGCCTACTATCGCCTTGGACGTAAACGGCAATCTCTACCGCTGGGACTAGTAACTTAGGGACTGGCGGGGAAAGGGGCATGGCCGTCATCAGTCTGTAAGCAATAACCACGTTTGCCCAACCTAATATGTCATGTGAGTCTTGATAAATATTGGACAGCGTTTTTGGACAGCGTTTAAGAACTGATCGAACCCAACATCAACTGCAGGACTTACCAAAGGGAGATCGGTTAGATGGGATAGCTACGGTATTGACTCCTTTGCCCGGCTTGAGTCCGCTGTCAGGGTACATCCCATCATCCAAAAGGATGATTTTGCACCGAAATTCATCAAGTAATTCATATGAAGGAACAAGAAATCTATCAAAGATCCAGCTCTCGACTAAGAATTTCGGTAGTCAGGTGGATATAGAATCGCCACATCTGTATCCATAGGAAGTGGACACAAGCCGTAGCAATGGCAGAAATATCCAATAGTGCCAAATTGCCACCCTACCTACGCACTCATAACCAATTGAGAATCACTCAATAGGAGACATTCCCGTCTTGGCTGGCGCCGTCGCTGAGACATTGAGGCTGGGCAAACCCCCTACATTCCACGTCAGCTGAGTCTCCCTCGCGACACCAAGACACTCTCCGCTCCGAACGAATCCCCATCCACAGCCTAGTCCCTTTAACTCAGCGCGTCCCAGCCGCGTCGACGCATTAAATTCCCAGCACCGCGACGAAATGTGGCGAGAAACGCGGGCCCCTGACATACCAGCTGCGGCCTCCTTGCCTGCTCTAGACGTACAGCCACACGTGCGAGGTATGTGCGAGGGCGGTTTCTGGTAGGTGAGCAAAGCTGGTAATTGAGTGGCAGGTTGTGTCTGTCCTTCAAACGCTTGGTGGATGCTCTGCCCACTTGGGAACAATGCAGTAGAAGCTGATCGTGTCTCAGAGGGCGTTGTCGATATGCTCGGGGCCTGAATGTGCGTGCCAGAGACGGTCGGGGGATCTTCACGTCTGAGTATTTGAATAGAGAAGAGGTCGCGCAGTTTATGTTTTGCTGTAGCCATCTCAACATCCAAGATCCAGCTCAAAGTGTCCACGACAAGTTTCCGCATACACTCTCCAGCAACAACTCACTGAACCTCGTAAACCATCATGAAGACTTCACTATCTCTACTGGCTCTCGTGGCCTCCGCCTTCGCAGCCCCTCAGGCTGTGCCAGACAGCATCGAGCCCAGGGCTTCTGCGCCAGACGGCTGCGAAACAACCTACGACGGCACTTTTGAAGTGACCATTTTCAAGGGATCCGAGTCCAAGCGTGACATCCTCGAGGTAAGCCAGCTCGTTAATAAGCACCATTAGACCAACTAGCTCACCATCAGTAGAAGCGATCCTGCAGCGGCGAAGGCGTGCTGGTCATGACTCTGAAGAACGGTGTCCTCAAGGACGCCCAGGGCCGCACCGGCTACATCTCCTCCAGCTTCCAACTCCAGTTCGACAAGCCGGTGCAGCCCGACGCCAAGCTCGCCAGCGGCTTCTCGGCCTGCGCGGACCGCTCCCTGGCTCTCGGCTCGTCGACCGTCTTCTACCAGTGTCTCTCGGGCGACTTCTACAACCTGTACGACCGCAACTGGGCCGAGCAGTGCGAGCCCATCAAGATCGTCATGATGCCTTGCGGCGCCGGCGCCGACAGCAAGGCGCTGAAGAGAGTTGTCGGGAGCAGCATCGTGGCTACCACGGTCGTCACGGTGGTTTCCGATGGCACCACCAAGGAGGTTCCTACGACGATCGCGGTGCCCATGTGTCAGATTGGCGACGGCCAGGTGCAAGTCCGCACGACGCCCTGCGACGACATGGATCTGCCTGTCGTCACGGCGCCGCCCGTGAGCCAAGTCTCGGATGGCCACATCCAGGTCCCCACCAGTGTTGCCTCTGCGCAGGACATCCCCAAGGGAGACAGCCCTAAGGAGAGCTCACCCAAAGAGCAGGTCGCCCAGCCTTCTGCTTCAGGGGAGCCGAGTGTGACAGCAGAGCCTGGCGAGTCGGTCCTCCTGACTGACACGACGATGACGGTGGCTTCTGGGTTAGCTCAGCCGTCGAAGACTGCAAGTACCACCACCAAGGCGACTAAGGCTATTTCGACTACCGAGGAGGTTTCCGAGACTGAGAGCACCGATACTGCCAATGAGCCTACCGCGGCTTCTGAGCCTGAGCCATCGGCCACCGGTTCGAGCGGTGTGAAGCTTGTCCCTGGGGCAGTTTTCACGATTCTAGCTGGCGCTTTGGGGGCTCTTTGGTTCTTGTAGATGTAAAAATAGACGCTCTGGTAACGGCGATGGAGCACTGACTTTCTAGAAGACGCTGTTTGCATGGGTTAGCACAGGTTCATTTGGTCGCTTTTGTTAGAAACAAGATAGAAAACACGCTTGAAAGATGGTGTTAAGTGGGATGAGAATTGGCATTTATTCAGGGGATATATCAAAATAAAGACACGCTTCCAGTCGTTAACTTGTCGTTCTTGTAGATGTGAAACGATTTAAATGTCACATTCACAAATGCTCCAGGGTAGTAGTTCCGGCCAAACATCCCAGTCCTCTGGTTCTCAAGCAGGGATTACGTGGTCCGTGCGACGCTCCTCTAGGGTGACATAATCTTCTCGCCATGACAGCACTTTCTCGATGTTCAACCTCCATCCTCGCCAACACCACTGCGCCGTCGCAAAATGTCCGAATACTGGAAATCCACGCCCAAATACTGGTGCAAGCACTGCTCCTGCTACGTCCGCGACACGAAACTCGAGCGCCAGAACCACGATGCCACCGGCAAGCACCAGGGCGCGTTGAAGCGCTTCCTGCGCGACCTGCACCGCGGCCACGAGCGCGAGGAGCGCGAGAAGGAACACGCCCGTCGGGAAATCGCCCGAGTCAACGGCGTCGTCGATGGGTCTTCTTCGTCCGCGGGGCCTTCGACAGCGCCCGCAGCGCACGTGAGACGTGATGCCCCGGGCGTCTCCTCCGCAGTGCAGCTGAAGCGGCAGCGAGAACAGCTCGCGGAGATGGGCGTGGCGATGCCGAGCGAGGTCCAGCCCGAGATGGCGATACCGGGGCAGTGGACGGTGATGAAGACGCGGGTCATCGACACCGGCGGGGATCCGGCGCTGGTGGAAGCGCGGGCGACGGGTGTCCGGAAGCGTGAGGCTACGGAGGAGGAGAAGGAGGAGGAGGACGCTGTCAAGGGCCTGTTCAAGAAGCCGCGAAGATGGGGCAGGGACACCAAAGCGATGCCGCTGGACGAGGACAAAGAGCTGGATGCGCTGCTAAGCGGTTCGACGTTCCAGCCCGACAAACGCGACGAGGACATCAAGGAAGAGAGTGCAGCTGACGACAAGACCAACATCAAAGTCGAGGATGGAGTCGTAAAGGAGGAAGTTCCGGATAATACGGCCGTCAAGGCCGAAGTTCCTGCGCAAGAACCCCTCATCAAGCCCGAGCCGGATGTTGCTAGCGAGGCGGGCATCACACCTGTGGTCTTCAAGAAACGCAAGCCAAAGGGCATTCGCCAAAAATGAACGCAGAAGTTGGATGCCACAGCATGATACGAGCTGTGTGGCTGTACCAACAAGAGCACCTGATATCCCGATACGTGGAGTTCCCAGAAGCTTTATGAGAGAACTGATGCGCTTTGAGGAGCTTTCACGACTACGTTGCGCATGGCGCCGGACCTACCTCCTCCCCATAGCCCTTCAGCTGCTCCTCAGCAACAGATATGTGGATAACCTAACGAGGCCACATCCATCTGCTCATCAGATAGGCTCTGATGCTCTGTGCCCCAGGACAGGCCTTCACATGGCTACCCTCTTGCTGCATAATATGGAGCGGACGACGCGAAGCCACGTCGACATTGGTAATGCATGAATTGCCATTGCTGAAGACAGTGCACCTTTCGCTGAAACGAGCTTCAAGCCCGTCCAGACAAAGCGCGTCTCAGAACCAGACCTACGGTGACGTAGACTTGAGACTTAACAAGCCCTAGAAATGCGAACAAGGCTACCAACCGTAACTGCGAGCCTGTAGGGCAAATCCCAAGAATAACGACACCGAGACAGATTTACAAGATTAAAAATGAACATCCAAGCCTTTCATGGCACCCTCTTGAGAATACCAATGAGCGCGAGCAATTCCATCTGCCACCGTGATTTCTAAGCAGACGTTATAAAGCCCCGGATAATATCTCGACACCACAACGGCTGGCGGGGCAAGATCGGTATCAGGTCCCAATTCGGCACGCTTGAACCGCGACGGTGGGACAAATAGTCGATCAGTCCGCCTTCGGCTCCGTTTTCGAGGTGATATTGGGCGCGAGTTGCGTCACTCAGCGGAGCCCGGGCCCGGAAGACGGCATTTCCTGTCGAGTCTGCCGAGGCAGCCCCGACGCTGCGAGGAGCTCTCTGCTCTTATCTTTTGCTTGCTTCCCGTTTCTTTGCTCTGATCCAAACCAACCGCGAGTCTGTAGCGATCCAAGACACAACATGGCCTCGAATCCACCCGGAAAGTGCTGCTCCGTTGGAGTGCGCCACGAGTATGAGTTCCCTCCCATCTGATTTTTCCGTGCGAGGATTGAGACACAAAACACACGATCAAGAGCAAGTCTGTACTGACGTTCGTTTGACCTGCGCATCAGGGGCGAACCCACGGGAAAGTTCATCAAGATTGGCAACAACATCGACGCCTACATCGCGACGCCTCCCGCAGACAAGGCGCACCAGAACGTCGGCATCCTCTATGTGCCGGACATCTTCGGCATCTGGGTCAACAGCCAGTTGATGGCAGACCAGTTCGCGGCCAACGGCTACACGTGCGTGATCCCGGACTTCTTCAACGGCGACCAGGTCCCGAGCCCTCGGCCGGACGGCTTCGACGTCATGGGCTGGATTGCCAAGGGCTCGACCGGCGATAACCCGCACACGGACGCGCAGATCGACCCTGTTGTGTTGGCGGGCGTCGCGGCGCTCAAGGACCGAGGAATCACCAAGATTGGGGCTGTTGGATACTGCCTCGGCGCCAAGGTGAGTGCCGGCCAAGTTAATTCCTGCGAGCCGAATACCTTACTGAGAATGATTCTAGTACGTGGTCCGCAACTTCAAAGACAACAACATCGACGTCGCTTTCCTCGCGCACCCGTCCTTCGTCACCGAGGAGGAGCTCTCGGCCATCACGGGCCCCCTCTCCATCGCCGCGGCGCAGACGGACTCCATCTTCCCCCTCGAGAAGCGAATCCAGTCGGAGCAGATCCTGGGCAAATCGAACCTGCCGTGGCAAATCACCCTCTTTTCTGGCGTGGAGCATGGATTTGCGGTGCGCGGTGATGTGACGAGCCGCGTGCAGCTGTTTGCCAAGGAGCAGGCGTTCTTGCAGGCCGTGACATGGTTTGACGAGCATCTGCTGTAGATGAGTAGGCTGAGATAAAAGAACGAGCAGATCTGTGGTTTGATTGAAGCCTGCATAGGAAACCAATGTAATCGATTGCTTCCACTTAAATGGTGACCTTGATTAGCGTCCGCCTCTCTTCGTCCCGAGACCTACCCGTAATTGGGGGATTCACCAGTAGACTCCTTGGTTCACGTTCTGAGCCAAAGGAGGAAACGATAAGACTCGTCGCAATGCAGCAAGAGTTTGTAGTTTCTATCAGAAACCAAAAGCATAAGTTGATGAAGCTGAGAGTATATCCAAGACGTAGACGTACCCTGCAATATAGTCCAATCTCCGGGCAGTCATATTAAACCCGTCTCGTGCTGTCTAGGCACTCATCCCATGTAACCCTCGATGCCTTGAAATATGGCGAAGTCCATATCCACTCCAACCAAGACACTCGGCATGAACCCCCCTGGTGTTTCAGCGCCCTTCAGAACCTCCCAGAACCGCCTGACCACCTGGAACCGCTTTCCCAGTTTTCCCTCAGGGGCATGTTACAGCGGGTCACGGGCCCCGGAGTGGCTTTCGCGAACCCCATCCTCCGCTGAAAGCCCCCACTGGAGCCCCCACCGCCCGCGGCACATGGCCCACCCGCCAACCAACCACGGGCTTCTGAACATGTCGCCCCGAACCCATCTGCCGTTCTTGCTTCTTCGCTTTTCCTTGGACGGACTCCCCAACCTATCACCTATCATCAAGCATCATCACCACCTGCAACGCTCGAAATCCACACCGCAACCGATTGGCCTCGACTATTGGATCGTCGTTTTTCTGCAGCAACAGCACCGGCTCGAGACAGACCAGCGACGCAACTTGCGACAACAACCTGCACACTGCCGGCAATACGAACTACAACTACCAGCAGTCCGCTGTCAGCATGACCCCGATCTAGATGTTCGAACACTCGGCTTCCAACCGGTGAATGGCGACTCGACCAGCACGACTTGGCAATGGCCGCCCCCGTGGACTCCAGCAAGTCACTCCACCCTCGCCCTCATCAGCATCCTCATCAGCATCCTCATCAGCATCTCTCGTCACCGCTCTCTCCTCTTGCGCCTCATGTTCCCGTTGCTCCTCAACCGCAAAATGACCACCTAGCCGCTTCCGACTCTCCCCCCGCGACCTCCTCCACAAACCAACCCTCTCCGGCCTCGACCTTAAACTCAACCTCAAACTTAACCTCGTCCACCGCCGCCACGACGCTCCTGCCCACCATCTCGTCCGATGAGGACCACTCCTCCGAGGATGGCTACCGCAGCGCAAGCCCCCACCGACCCGAGTCCAACTCGTCGTCCATCTCCGATCCCGCTGTAGAGGACGACTGGGAGCAGAACGTCGATGGGGATCGTGATCGCCAGCGACGGTACACCGTTGGGGACAAAGCCAAGGACAGGGGAGCCGAAAGCGACAGGGAAGGCAAGGAGAAAGCCGAAGGGCCACCTGGCCGTGGCAGTCGCAGTAGCACAGTCAGTAATGCCACCATTTACGGCTACCCACACGTCCGCCGCCTCTCTGCCAGCGAGATGCAGCGCCTCACCAACGCTCCCGACTCTCTCCCCGTCGCCCCCGCGCCCCAGCGACGCTCCATCGACCAGGAGTTCGTCACCCGCTTTGCCGACGACCAGCGCGAGGCCATCCGCCAGTCTATGCTCCGCCACCCGGACCTCGCGCGCCAGTCCGACTCCCTCCAGCTTCAACCCAACGGCCTTGCTATTGAGGCCCGCGCGACCACCGTCCTCGGTCCTCGTGAAGTCCATCGTCGCCCGTCTCCGGCGCCTCGGACTGCTTCGACGCCGCCCACAAGCCGTGCGCTGGCCAGCGATGGATCTGCCTCTGCGGTGCCACTGACCCGCCGATACTCCTCATTCCACTCAGTGAACCGCCCTCCCTCGCTTCACCTGAACATTGACGGCCTAGGCGGGACTTCTCCGACTCGACCAAGCCGCTCTAATCCTGCATCGGCCATCCCAGGACCTCAAACCGAAGCCTCTACTACTCCCTTGGGCCACCGACCATCGGTTTCCTCGCCGCTCCCGCCCATCATTCCGCTTCCTCCCATGTCACTCCCTACCCATCTTCAGCTCGAACTCGCCGCGCAGCGACCGAGCCCCCTCTACATCCACCAGTCTCAAGCCTATGACAACCCCTACGAATCTAACGCCGTCAAGTTTGAGCGACTCAAGAACGTCCTACTCCTCCCGCCGTTCCTGGAGCGCACACTAAATTTTGGCGCCCTGGCATGCCTCGATGCCTGGCTGTACAACTTCACCATTCTTCCCGTCCGGTTCTTCCTGGCCCTAGCCATTCTCATCCGCTGGTGGGGGTACGTCATCGTTAAGGAGGTTAGGTTCCTCGTCGACTTCGTGTGGTACGGCTTGGGGAGACTCTGGCAGCGCGGACGGACACCCCGACCACAACAGCCGGGCGATCAGTCGGAGGACGAGAGATCTCGCAGCCAAAGTCGGCCTCGTGGACTCTCTACCAGTTCAGCCACGTCACAAAACGGAAATGTCGAGCACCGGGCGAACGGCAACAGCAACACCAGTGGCCGCTTCAAAGCTCCAGGACAGGCTCGGGGCCCGAGACCGGGCGTGTTCCGTCATAGGAGAACCAAGTCGATGCCGTCCAACTTGTCCACCTTCCACAAGGCCGATCTGCTCCAGGGCCTGGTCATTGTATGCAGCTCTTTGGCGCTCATGACGCTCGACGCCAGCCGCATGTATCACTTCATCCGCGCCCAGTCCGCCATCAAGCTTTACGTCATCTACAACATCCTCGAGGTCGGCGATCGTCTCCTTTCCGCGCTCGGCCAGGATATCCTTGAGTGTCTCTTCAGCACTGAGACGCTCTCCCGCAACGCCTCCGGCCGCTCCAAGGTCCTGATGCCGCTGGGCATGTTCCTGCTCGCGCTCGCCTACTGCTGCCTTCACTCCATCTCGTTGTACTACCAAGTCATCACGCTAAACGTGGCCGTCAACTCATACTCCAACGCCCTTCTAACCCTGCTACTGTCCAACCAGTTCGTCGAAATCAAGAGCACCGTTTTCAAGCGCTTTGAGAAGGACAACTTGTTCCAGTTGACCTGCGCCGACATCGTTGAGCGCTTCCAGCTCTGGATCATGCTCTTCATCATTGGCATGCGCAACGTAGTCGAGGTAGGCGGTCTCTCCGTCCCAGGCGCAGGCTCCGAGCCTGGCTTCGACGAGGCGTCGGGCGCACTCCCTTTGCACAATCCATCCATTCTTCCTCACAGCTTCACCGTGCTGCCCTCGTGGCTCATGTCAGGAGAGGTTCTATCACCGTTCCTCATCGTCATTGGCAGTGAGATGCTGGTCGACTCCGTCAAGCATGCCTACGTGACCAAGTTCAACAATATCAAACCCGCCTTCTATAGCCGCATCCTTGACATCCTCTGCAAGGATTACTACACCAATGTTTGTCCTCCCTTTGGTTTCTGGCGATTCCTCCCTCATACTAACACATCCACCTCCTAGGCATTCATGACACCCTCTCTGACTCGGCGTCTCGGCCTCGCCGTCATCCCCCTCTCGTGCCTCTTCATCCGCGCCTCCATCCAGACCTACCACATGCTCCTGTCCACCCATCTCCCCATGCCCCTACCGGAATCCACGCAGACGTCCCTCTCGGAAGAATCAGCAGTTCCGTCCTCGCCCGCTGTCATCGCCGCCCTCAACCGCTTCGACACGCTCATCCGCGACTCCCTGGGCCGCGCCACCTACGGCTATCCTTACGGCTCCCCGCTCAACTCGCGCTCCTGGTACTCCTGGACCTCGGACGACGCCATCGCCGCCGTCACCATGATCGTCGTCTTCTTCATCGCCTTCCTCGTCCTCCTCATCCTCAAGCTGCTCCTCGGCATGCTCCTCCTCAAGTACTCGCGCAACCGCTACGCCCGCATGAAGCACGCCGAGCACCTCGTCGCCCACGGCCAGGCCGACTTCCAGTCCTACGAGACCCCCGGTAGCAAGCGCTTCGGCGGCTTCGGCCACGTCGAGGTCGGCGACGAACGCCAGCGCTGGATCCACGCCGACAAGTCCGAGGGCCTCAAGGGCGGTAAGGGGCCTTCTGGCGCGCCGCCCAAGCCGAAAAAGCCCGACGGCGACATGGAGGGCGTGTCCCGCTACGAGATGGTTGCGAAGCGCATCTGGTAGAAGGGCTATTCTTTTCCCTCTTCTTTTTCCGTTTCTTTACTTCGGTAGGGTGGGTACTCTTGCTTTTTTTCCCCCTTGGAAACTGGATCGGAACTCATGGCTGGGCCGGAGGGACAGGACCTGGTTGCATGCATGTATATATATACACGGCGGGTGCAATGGCGTTTCAGGGTGTGAGGACATAATAGGTTATGGGATTGGGGAGTTTTTGTTATTTCAGGAACTGCAGTAGACTATACTGTCGAAAGCCAAGCCAAGTTGAGGTATGGTGTTTTCCGACAACGGTAACAATCATAGAATGACAGTGTCGGTCAAGTTTCCAGATTTGACCCTGCGTATCACAGTAATTACAACGGTCCTCACAATGCGTGCACGGGTGAACACAAGTCTGCTTCAACGGTTCTCCAGTGACCCGTCTATTCCATTTCATTCCCGTCCATATGTATCCCATCATGTGAGAAAATTCCACAACGCTAACAGATCCGTCCCGTCCCAGACCGTCCCAGACTCTTTATGGTCCCCGGTCTCAGGTCTTTGGTATTCTAGAAGACCCGCCCACCACGTTATATACTCTATCATGCACCCATCATATGTGCGTAAACATCTTCATCATCATTCATGGCCTCGCGTTCCGTCTTTCCTCACGGTCTACGCGGGACTTATAACTTTTCCGCCGTCATCAAACCTCATAGCTGAGTCTTGCTCTACTGGGCACCGGCCAGCTTCAGCAAGCCGGGGTTGTTGGCCAGGAGTTCAGGCTTGGCCTTGTACAAGACCTGCACGGTGCGCTGCAGGATCTCGCGGGTATCTTGCTCGAGTTGTTCCTCAGGGGGGCTGAGGACCTTCTCGAAAATGTTGATCAGCTGGGGAGTCAACTGCTCAACAGTGGAGTTCTCGTTCTCGTATAGCTTGTAAATGCACTGGTAGATAGGTGCATTCTCCTCAAAGTCCTCCGACAGAGGCAGGACGTTGACGACAGCAGGCAGCGCCTGGGCAACGAAGCCAGCGTCGGGGTTCTTGGTCATCATGCGGCATAGAGATCCAGCGACGTTATCGGTCATACGCATCTCGTTGACAGTTAGGAGGGGCTCGAGCTTCTCCCAAAGAGTAGGGTAGAGAGGGAAGGTCTTTGCAGTGTTGGCAGAGTTCAGGACAACAAGGCCGATGGCGTAGGCAGCATTGGACTTGGCGAGAGGGTCGGGGTCTGTGAGGCGTCGCACAAGAGCCTGGCCGAGTGACTCGGTGAAGGGAGTAATAGCCTCGCCGGTGTACTTGGTGATCTCGGCAATGGTGCCAACAGCAGTAGATCGGTGAAGGTCCTCGGTAGAGCTAGCAAGCTTGAGGATAGGCTTCTCAAAGACCTTCCAGAGCTCCCCGAAGGAAGTGCCAAGAGCAGCGGCAAGACCAACAACAACGTCAAGGGCAGTGTCGATAACTAGCCAATCGTACTCGGACGAGCCCTCATCGACATCCTGCTCCTCTTCCTCGTCTCCGAGGTCCTGCTGGCAAGGGTGCGATCGGGTAATGATGAGACCAACGACGGTCACAACCTCCTCAAGCATACCCTCCTTGGCAACCAGAACAGCGGGACCACAAGCCTTCAGAGTGGCAGCAACGTTGCGGTTGATGTCAGTAATGACGGAGCTATCAAATAGTTAGCATCTAGACTCAAGAAAGAGTGCAAGACAATTAAGAGTGGAGATGCCATTGGAATCAGAAGTAGATTAGACGTTTTCTCAGCAACCGCAAAGTGCGTCTGAGTGAGCTGGGTATAACGCAAGGTATTTCATCATTTTGGCAGGAATAGCAACGGAAAAAGAAAAAGGGAAGAACTAACCGTTCACTGTCCTCGGACCAGATACCCATGGTGGCCTTCTGGAGAGCCTGGCCCATGGAGATGAGAGAGGCAGGGGGTGTGTGCTTAGGAGGCATGCCGGGCTCCCACTTGACGCCAGCGCCCTCCTCCCAGACCTGGAAGACACGGGCATAGGTTCGCCAGAGGGTGGAGATGGCCGTCTTTCGGCAGCCCTCATAGGTGTGCTCGGCAAAAGGAGAAACCTTCTCAATTGTCTGCTCGACGTACGTCTCCAGGTTGGCGCTGTTGCAAGAGTTGGAGATGACATCACCGAGAACATCGAGAGCAATCTCTTGCTCAAGAGCGACAGCGGTGACAGCACCAAGGTCTTCAAGATCCTCAATGTCATCCCAGTCGTCAACATCGTCGCCACCAGTAGCGATGGTCAGGTCATCCTGGGTATCGGGAGACTTGACCTTGACGCGCTTACCGCCGACGACGATATGGCCATCCTGCAGCTGGCTGGCATCGATGCCGGGGATCTCAATCTCCTCCTCCTCGAGCTCAAGGGAATCAAAGAGACCCTTGAAGACACCGGCAAGGAAGTGATCAAACTGCTCGTGGTAGACCTTGGAAAGGTTGGACCAAAGGATGAAGCTGGTTTCCTTCAGGCGGGGGTTGTCGAGGTGCAGAGCCTCCTCGCTAGCCTGCATCAGGTTGATGACATAGGGCTGGAAAGCCTCGGGGCCAACAGCCATGGCGATACGGCCAAGACTGTCGCAGGTAGAGCTTCGGAGCTCCATGGCCTCCTCGCTGTCCTTGATGGTGACAAACGTGCCGAGAGAGGTCATGACGTCCTTGAAGAAAGGCTCAAAGGACTTCTCCATGGAGGAAGCGATAGCACCAATGGCAGAAGCGGCAGCAGCCTTGACGCCGTAGTCCTCGTGGTCGAGGAGACGGACCATGGGGCCGATCAGGCTGGGACCGTACTGGGCCATGATCTTAGTGTCGATACCGTCACCGAAGGTGTCAAGGGCGCCGCAGGCGCAGCGGATGATGCTGACGTTCTTCTTGTCAGATCCGGCAGAGGAAGCGGCCTCGAGGTTCTTGAGGACAGCGGTGATGATCTCTTCGTGGTGAGAAGACATCTCATCGGCCATCTCCTCGGCGAGGTGGATCAGACCAACAAGGGAGGCATGTCGGACCTGGGTCTCGGTGTCGCAGAGAAGGGAGATGATGGTGGGAAGGAGAGGCTGGAGCTGGGTAGAGATGAAGTCAGGGGCACCCTCGGCGGCGTTGCCAAGAGCAAGCATGGCAGCCATACGGAACTGGGGGTTCTGGTGGATAGCGAAGCTGGGGAATTGCTCGAGCAGAGGGATGATGGCCTGGCGGGGAGGCATCTCGTTGGCCAGAGTATCGATCAGGCTGATGGCAGTGCGGGCAGGAGACATTTCCTCCTCATCGTCGGAATCAAGCTCGGTGACAATGTGCATGGCCTTGACCATGAGCTGGGCAGCCATATCCTTCATGGACTGGATCTTCATGCGGCGGTAGCGGACGCACTGGATGAGGAAGGCAAGGGCTTGGGATCGAGCATCATCCTCGGCGTTGGTGTTGGCAGCAAGGTCAACCATGAACTGGAGGAGATCGCGCAAGTGGACGGCGAGCAGGGAAGAGTCGTAGGCGATGTAGGAGTGGAAGACCTCAAAGACAATCTTGTAGCTCTCTTCATCCTCAGCCTCGACGCTGGCCTTGAGAATGTTGACCAAGCTAGGGACGAAGCTCTGCATGGCCTTGACGGCCTGAGGGTCCTCATCGGGCTCGACGATCATGAGGATGGCGCCAATAGCACGGACGATGTTGACACGGACCTCCTTGCTCTGGGGATCCTCAATGCGGGCCTGGAAGAGCTCGAGGAGCTGGTGGGTGTGGTCGCTGAAGTGGGTGGGATCCTCCTCGAGCATGGCGTAGAGCAGGAACGAGCCGACCTCGCGAGCAACGACGTTGTCGCTATTGTTGAGGGGCAGCAGCTGCTTCAGGAAGTCCTCGCCCTCGCCCTGCTCCATGTCGGAGCTGACGATGCCAGCGACGAGACGGGCCAGCGAGTGGCGGACGGGAGCCGCCGACTCCTTGAGGGCGCCATCGAGCAGGTGGGTTCGCGCAAGCTGGCGCTGGTCCGCGGGCGTCTTCTCCCAGTACTTAACGACAAGACGAAGGGCCTGGACGGAAGCGAGCTGTCGGACGCCGGCGTCGCCGTGGGTCAGGGAGATCTCGACGAGCGCAAGCAGCGACTCAGGCTTGGAGTAGAAGTTCTTCTGGAGGTCGGCAGTGACAGCCTTGACCTGCTCCGTGTTGGCTGCAGGAGAAAAGGGTGGTAAGCCAAGATGTTGTCTGAGGCAGAACGAAAAAAAAAAAAAAAAGGCAGAGCTTTCTCACTCAAGTTGAGGGGTACTCAACAAGCAAAACTAGTGCGGCAGAGCAGGAAAAGCGACAGCAATGAGAAAAAAAGCATAGACTTACGAACTTGACTCCCCTGGAGCAGCTGGGCAAGCTTCTCCTTGTCCATGATTTCTGCCGGGTGTTGGCTGCAACGACACGACAAAAAGGTGAGTGATGAAGGAAAGGAAGGGTTTCGCGTAGCAAGACCCGCGCCTGAAATTTTTGGTCGGGGACAATAAAAGGGAAAAAAAAAAAAATTCAAGGAGCTGCCCCGCTTTGGGTCATCGTGCAACGCGACCTACCCGACATGCCTCTGCCGCCCAATACGGCTCATTCCGTGTGAATCAGTACCTGAGGCACGCTGCAGTCGGACAGGCCAGGCATCCCGAGTTTGATTACCCCTCCTGTATGAGTTAGCGCGGGGCTGTCTTTTTTCTTTCTCTACCAGCGGGTCAACGTCGTCCCGAGGTACTATATCTCTGGCGGGTGAGCGAAAGAAGACCTAAGGAATTAGGCCATGAGCTGTCTTCACCGCCCAGTTGAGAGGGAGAGCTGGAACCAGACGAGGCATGGACTACCCAATTGCGGTCGAGTGTCTTTAGGCTGATGTCAGTGGCCATAGACAGCCCGTGTCAGCTTGTGCGATGGGCTCAATCCCATTGTCGGCGTGTCAGTTAATATGGCTTCATCTCTGTCCACCACAGTCAAGAGATATCTATGGCTAGATTCCAAGACTGCTCGTTTCATGCCGCTCGAAGGTCGTAGAGTGGAGGATCGGAACGTAGCAGGACGGGGCGGTTCTTTATTAGTGCCTCGCGACCGAAGCTAGCTGGACCACTGGCGGTATGGATCAATATGGGGCACGTCCGGAGGATGCTGACAGCGGCTGTTGACGGTCGATGCTGACAGTCGATGCTAACAGTAGATGAAGATGGTGAACGAGGAATTCAAACATCTTCATTGCCACTCCCATCGCCATCCTCCTGTCATCATATTCCTTCGCGTGGTCCACCTGCCGCGCTCCACTCCGAACTGGCTCCGTCCACCGGCTCCGGCCCCTCTAGCATGCCGCGCTTCATCGACTCGGTGCCCCCGCCGGCGAACCCACTTCCGAAACAAGTCATTGTCCTCAGTCTCGGCCGGTGCATAGTCAACAACCCTCAAGGCATGAATAACATGCTCACTCATCTGGCCCTGTAGCAATGGCACTGTCGGCTTGTGGAAGGCACTCAAGGTGCTGGGATACAAGTCGTATCACATGATCGACACCATCGGCAGCGTTGCGCATATGACCATGTTCCGCGAGGCTCTCGAGCCCCGGGCGTCTGGCCGAGGCGAGGCCTGGACACGGCATGAATTCGATAAATGGCTTGGTGACTATAATGTTCGTCCACGCCCTTCGATGATGCATATATAGAAGCACGTCTTTCCGCTGACTGGCTCCTCCCATATGCGCAGACTCTCACTGACATCCCTGGCTACCTCATGGAGGAGCTCGCGTTGCCTACCCCGAAGCTCTCTTTATCCTCACGACACGAGATAAGGATGCCTGGTGTCGATCTGTGAAAAACACCTTCCAAACCCGTCGGCATCGCCCTCAAACGCTTCCCTCTCGCCCAGCTGAGACACATAAATTCCTAGACAAGGGCCTTTTCAGACATGGCAGACGCCCTCTGTGCTCGGCTTTGGGGTCCTTGGGCACCGCAGGACAATGTGGGTCTGGAACATGCTAGACAGCTGTATCGCAGGCAGTGAGTAACGCCAACCATCCTCCAAGTCCTGTTCACAACTGAACCGCGCCAGTAACGCCAAGGCCGTCGAGTTAGTCTCCGCCGAGAAGTTGTTGGTGGTCCGGCTCGAAGACGGCCTATCTTGGAACACAATCTGTCCATTCCTAGGGAAGCCCGTGCCAGATGTTCCGTATCCGCGAGAAAATGACCCAAAACAATTCATGAAGACGTATGACCACATCTATCAGGCATTCGCAACCAGCGCCATGACGACGCTGCTAGTCCTTGTCCCAGTACTCGGTGTTGGTATTTGGTACTTGACAGCATCCGGTGCTGCCTAAGCTAGTATGTGAACTCGCGTGCCCGCACACGTGTATAAGTCGAGATAGAATGCTGAGGTTTAGACAGTGGCCTGCTCGGCACCGTCGTCGGCCGGAGGGTTCGGCAGGCAGATTTGCGAGTTGACACGGAGAGACTTGCAGTTGAGGCCTATGTTGTTCTTGGTGAGATCATCCATGGTCAGACCGTGCTTCTGGGCAATGTCCCAGCAGGTGTCGCCGGTGTGGATGGTGTAGCTCGAGGTGCCCTCTGCACAAGTCACGATGGGCGCATCCGATGTCTTGGCGCTCCAATGCAGGAACCAGAACAGGAAAATGAGGAAGAGACCGATAAGAACACCAAAGTTGAGCAGTGGCCTCATGTCTCGTCTCCACGACGGCTCGAGGTACGGCTCGTTCGACGCCAGAAACGGGGCGTTGTCGTCAGCATCATGCTCGCCGTCGCCGTCGCTCACCTTGGTCAGCCGGCCGTACTGGTTGCCGGGAGCGCTTTCCCAGATGCTGCCGTCGGTATCGCGGAAGGTATAGACTTGCTCGTCGGCGTCGTATCCGATCCGGGTCATGCCCTCAGGCAATCGTTCCTCGTCGGTGTCGTAACGGGAGAATCGAGACATACTGGTTTATCTAATATTCAGAATACAATTTTTCTTTAGATGAAAAGAGTCACTGTGTGGTTTTGTTTGATGAATGAGAAGGGATGGGAGATGGAGGAGGAAGGGAAGCTGTATCGAGCTGAAACAACCTGCCCTTGAACCGCGTCATATGGGTTATGTAAGCGGCGCTGGTGATGCTGCGCCACCGTCATGGCCTGTCAGCTTGTACAACGGAACATCCGGAGGTCGTTTCGTGATTCCAAACGCTCAGGCAATAATTTAGCGGAGCATAATTTGTGCATGTTTATGTCGTTGCCTATATGTATTTAATCAGTCTTGGTGTCTCGTATCACAGTCCATTACTCTGAGAAGTGCACGTCCCTGAACCCTGAATCGTCCTTGGAGTCGGATTACCAGAATAGGCAACTAGCTATCACCGAGACAAACAAATACAAATGATACACAAATTGTTTCACATTGTATATCATCATATAGAACCATTCCTCATTATAATTCAAGAGCAAAATGAAATGAAAAAAAAAAATAGCAAACAATATCATAACCAAACGAAAGTGGTATCTCATGCAACTCGCTCATCCCCAAGCCTCACAATCATCCTAGTCGTGCACCCACCCATCCTCATCATCCTCCACCTCATCGTAAATCCCTCCATGCTTCAACCCAATGTGCCTGTAGATATAGGCTTCGCCCACATTCTCACCGCACGCAAAGCACCAGTGCGCCCCACAGGGACAAGCGATGTGGTCACACCCGCTGACCTTCTGCGTCGCTGCAGTGCAACCAGGACACGTCATGGTCTTGATCTTCCTCCCCGAGATAGCGGCATACTGCTCAGGGGTCCGGTCCGCTACCGCCAGTAGCTCGATTGCGGCACGCGCCTGCTCGGCAACTTGCTCGACGCAGTCCTCACATCTCCAGTCGACCAGTTCTGCCGGCGCGCCTGCAGCACACACCCGCTCGACGTACTGCTTCGCGAAGCCGCACATATCGCACCACGCGTACACCCAAGCTCCTGCCTCGTCAACGGCGTTGCGCAGGTTGCCCAGGGTAGTGAGGCCGAAGGGAGCGATGGTCTTGGGGGCGGGACGTCGACGGCAGAAGGCGCACGACAGGGCTGCTACATTAATGATGCGTCCGCGGGCGTTGATGCCGTACCAGTCCTTGATGCAGCCGTTGCAGATCAGCTGGTGGCATCCAGCACGGCCACACGCCTGGCGAAGGTCTGCCTTGCGCACGTTGGAGAAGCAGAGGCTGCAAACGCCCGCCTCAGTCCTCCGGGCGCCGACCCATCGCTCTAGAGAGTCCCGGACTTCAGGCTGGTTCCGGACCAGCTTGCCGTCGATGGTAAGGGTAGATTTATCGTCGGCGGGGAGAACGGCCACCTTGTCCGGGAGGTTCGCCAAGTCGCAGTGCGACGCTGTGTAGAAGAGGGAGCGTCCGTTGAAAGCTGCGGCAATCGCTCCATCGTCGTTCTTCAAGACCCAGTCCGACCCGTTCTCCTTAGTCAGGTCTTCGGCAGTCGTGTCCCGTGTGATGATGGTGACGACGTTGGTTGCGCAAGCGGAGCACTCAAACGCTGCGAGATCTAGGCTCTTAGGCCGATACTCGACAGGCCAAACCACGCGGTTCAGACACTTGGAGCACTCGACCACCGGGGCGGGTCCCATTTCCCCCTTCCCATCGGCATGTCGGCAGTAGAAGCACTTGGCTCGGACTCGCAGAGCATCTGGGTTGTAGACGACATACTGTGCCCGGCACTGCACCCGGTTACACTCTACCCAACAGCCCGATGAGTTTTCGTTGTGCTCAGCCGAGACGTTCTTCTTCAGACGATCGGCATGGTCTTCGGACTTTGTACACGCATTGCACTTGCAGACTCGCTGAAGCGCGCACATGCCACAAATGCCATGAGCGGCCATCATGGTAACCGACCGGGGAAACTGGCACTCTCGGCAGATGACAACGGGGCCAATAGCCACCTTGGTCTTGTCAGGCTTCCAGCCAACCTTGGCCTGCAGGGTTGTCTTCATGTTGGCCTCAAGCATCTTGTAGTCCACCAGGGTCTTGAATAGCTTGCGATCCTCGGTCTTCAAAATGCTGAACTCGGGAGTCTGGCGCTGGGTAATGCCCTCTGTAACACGCTTCTCGAAGTCCCTGTCCGCGTCGAGTAGCAGCCCCAAGCATCCCACATTCCATGTCTCAGGAATCTCGAGGGTGTTCCAACGGTCGCGGAACGACAGGAGCTCCTGGTCAGCTACATCCCGCAAGGGAACGATGCCCATGCGTAGAGCAAGAGCCGCAAGCACGGCGGCCGGGCGAGCTGAGATCATTGTGCCTGGGAGGACAGCGTGGAGGAGGAGCTTCCAGAACTGGCGCTTGTGCTTGGGGTCTGCAAGGGCCATAGGAATCTGGGGAACGTCATCTGCGCTGGCGGCCTTGATATGCGCCGGGAGGTCTTCGGGCTTCTCAACGTAGGTAAGACGGGTCAAGACCTTGCCCAGTCGCCGCAGGATCCGGTAGTCACACGACCTGCCGATTTCCAGGAGCTCGCCTCGCGTGAATTGGTTCAGGGGTGTGTTTTCTGAGCCCTCATCCTCGTCCTGGCCTGGCGCAACGTTGAAGTCCGCCGTTGGGTCCAAGTACACGACGGGGAATCGCTCCGCTGTGGGGACCTTCTCAATAGCAGCCTGGATATCTGCCTTGTAGTTGTACGACTCCTCAAGCCAAGCCTTCATCCGGGCCTTTTCGGCTGCATCCGAGATTCGGTCGACCTCGAGGCCAAAGGTCGTAATCAGGCCATCGCGCGCTTCGTTGTTGCGGTCGTTGCAGACGGTCCTCCAGAGTGTGCCAAAAATGGGGTTGACTGACACAGCTGAGACGTTGGAGGTGATGATGCGGCGAAGCTGGTCGACGGCCAGCTTCTTGTAGTCCTCATCCTCGACATATCGCTTGGCAAAGTTCCTAACACTTGGTCCTCGGGCCTTGAGCGTAGTTGGCATATCCTTGAGGGTAACACCGCGCGATGCGATGTTCTGTATCACCTTTGTGTAAGGGGGGAAATGCCCCGTGGCGATATACCGGCTGAGGATAGTATCCGTCTCAGTCTTGGCCTGGTCGAGGTCGGTGTTATCACGGTACGACCGAATGTCGCCAACCTTGGTGTTGTCACCCTCGACGGCCTTGCCAGCGCCCATCCAGGTAAGCAGCATTCCCAGGGTTAACTGGGAGATGGTGTTGGAGGAAACGGCCTCCATGGTGAAGTGGACTCCGCCAGTAATGGTGGACATGTAGAGGTAAGGAGTGTAGGAAGGGGTAGAAGGAGGGCTGGCGACGCTGAATACAACTCCCTTCTTGGGGCCGCTCTTGAAGGCCATTGTTGCTGAGACCCAGTCGATAAACTTAGAGCCGCATCCGCCGAAGCTATCTTCCTTGGACAGATTTCTCTTCTCCTTGGCGTAGTTGGGGCCATCGGTGGCCTTGCAATGCGGAGGAGCATCCGCGTAGAGCAGGATTATGGTAGTGGCGTCCTCTCGCATGTTCTGATATGCGCGAGCGAGGCCCGTCTTGGCAGCCTCGGGCCAGTCGCCTCCGTAGTCGGCTCGGATGCCGCGGGCCATCCGCAGGACCTTCTCCTGGCTGACGATATCCGGGCCGGAGACGGAGCCGGAGGGCGAGCACCATCCGGACCACTCGGTGAGCTCGCCGCCGCAATAGTCGCGGTATGCGACGACGCCAATGCGCTCAAAGCAGCCCGTCAGCGCGGACAGGCTGATGATTTCGGGGAGGGACTTGTTGAGGGCCTGGACGAAGGTGCCCATGGAAGCGGTTGCGTCGAGGACAACCAGAAGGTCGTGAGGACCCTTGGTATGAGCCATGCTGGGCTATCTGTGTTGCCAAGTCGTTATCGCGATGGTGATGGTTGTGATTGATGGTTTGACAACTCAACTCATCAACGTACCAACCTCAGTCGTCAGTAAGGCACTTAGAAAGTAGCAGATGGGTAGGAATGAGGCATTGGTGAAAGACAGGCGCGATGCATGCTTTATAGCCCCTGAACAAAATCGGTTCTTCACTGCGAAGACTCATTTCCACCATAGGCAATGGCTGATTGCCGAGTTCGCTAGTGACTCAGGCCGTTGAAGCTGGCCGTTGAAGCTGGCCGAGTGAGTCGATCCGCTCGTGTTGGTGTTGGTTGTTGGACGGCCCTGAGATCCAAGGCATCCTTCGTCTGCGCCACAAAGAGCGAGCCAACAGTCCAGGTTTATCTCCCTTAGGCACCCATCTGCCTGCCCCCCTGTAGCTCCCAGTTCATGGGCTGTAGCTCCCAGTTCATGGGGGCTTCGGCTGGTCGAGGGCCTCAGGCCGCCCGGGGGCTAAGCTGACCACCCGCAATTCCGGCGGATTCCCCGCCATTACCTCTGGCGCACCGCCACCCCGGATCCGCCAGGGCAGAGTATCAGGCAGATCTGAGAAACATTCCACGACGAATTAGACTCGGATTGAGACTTCACCTAAAGAAGCTATGGAACATTTTGGGGTTTCGAACTATATTGAAGATTTTCTGCCGTATGTACAAGGCATGCTATTTTGGCTCTCTCTTCTATATCCATTCCGACACACAGGACCAGCTTCCTCGTCAACTCTATTTCACAGCCCACCAATTGACTACCCTGGCGGTGCTCTACAAACCTATTAGATGACTCTTCCAGCGTCATCCATGTGAATTCAGTTCTCGTTAAATTTCACATTTTGTGCCGGCCAAATCCGGTCTCATTTTGAACACTTCTCTACACTTGGTGCTGAACTTTAGGTCCAAATGATGCTGCCAACTGGGTTGGCATAGCACGCTGTCAATCATCCGTCAACCAGATCTCTATTCCATTGAGTATAGCTACTGAAGAATGTCTCTTGCTTTGGACGAACAAGAATTAAGGCCACTACTACATAGATAACGGTGCCCCTAGCACAGCAGAATGAGCTTGCTCCAATCCACGCCGAACTGATAACGCACTTACATCGATCATTAGTATTAGTCTATTGTACCGCCTTCTTTGTGCCAAACATCTTTAGATTTCATCTACGACCACCATGTAGATCAAATATGTCGTCAAAGACATGAACTAACCATAGATACCTCGTTACTCCATTTTCAATCCATCTCCTGCAATGTCTCTCTTCCTCGTATTAATAAGCTGTACTGCCCCAACTTAAGACAACATTCCCCATTTGGAGCAAGCGATTGGCTCGCGCGCAGTCATGATCCCTCACGCCTCCCCTCGGCTCTCCCTTCCTTTGTAGTCCTTTCCGTTAGATCCCTTCTTCAACCGCGTCCCACACGAATTTCTTTCTCATTCCCCTATTCTGAATTCTTCTTCTCACTCTCATTCCCCCCCACCGTTTTTCACCCTCAAGAAGAGGTCGCAACACACAAAGCCCGCGAGATGGTGCTCCGCGTCAAGTACCGGCGCTCCCAGCTCGAGCCGTATTTTGCCCGTATCCGTGTACCCGTCACTGAGCGCCCGGGCAATGTCGAAGGCCTGTCGCCCGAGAAGCAGCTCGAGATCCTGAAGCTGCTTCACAAGTGCCATCTGTGCAACATTCCCTTCGAGAACCTTACCCTGCACTACTCGTGGCACCGCCTCATCAATGTCGACCCGGACCACCTCTACAACAAAATCATCCTGCAGCCCGGCCGCGGAGGCTACTGCATGGAGAACAACACCCTCCTCCACACCTTGCTGGTGACGCTGGGATTCGACGTCTACATGGCCGGCGCGAGGGTGTACCAGCAGGACGCTGGCAAGTATGACGGCTTCAGTCACTGCGTCATAATCGTCAACATCGGCAATGTGCCCTACGTCGTCGACGTGGGCTTCGGTGCCAACGGGCCCCTAGCCCCTCTCAAGATGGAGCCCGGGGGGACCAGGGTCTTCAATCACCTTGGGCCCATGAGTGTGCGGCTCAGATACGACGTCATTCCACAGGGTTTCAACCGGAAGACTAAGGTCTGGATCTACGAGAACCGCCTTCAGCCCGAAGTGGGTTGGACGCCGCTGTACTGCTTCACGGACATGGAGTTTCTGCCCGAGGATATCCAAAACATGAACCTGGCGCCGTCCACGATGCCGACCAGCATATTCGTGCAAAAGGTGCTGTGTACGCGGTTCACCACGATTAACGACTTCAAGGTGGTCAACGACAAGATCGAGGTGTTGACGCGATGGGACACGGACGACGCGAAGGTGAACGGCTCATTGATCTTGGTCAATGACAAGCTCAAGCTGCGGACCGAGGGAGTGGTCGTGTACGAGGAGGAGCTGCACAGCGAGAGCGAAAGGCTCAAGGCGCTGCAGAAATATTTTCTCATCAAGCTTCCGGAGCAGGACAGACATGCCATTCGGGGGTGTGCGACCGAGATAACTAGCGAAAAATGAGCCGCTTGAAACGAGTGTGTCCCTGTATTGTCTTCGTTTAGAAATAGTTGGATCTGTGTATGCTGGGGGCATACTCTTGTTAGCATTTCCTGGTCTGTTTTCTCTTTATCGATGAAACGAATTATATATTACTTAATGATGCTTTTTCCCGACCCTGCGTCGCCGTGTTCAGTAGTACTATTCCAGAAGACTCTGCATGTATAACGACAGCATCCAGATAATCCCACTAGGCGCAACCCTTGCTAGTAGATCTGTAACGTTGGCGATGTGACGAGCGTTGAGATTGAGAGTGTGGGGTTGATTCGGCTGAACTTACCGAAATCTGGGCACTATATATTGTAAACCCTAAAATTAAGCAGTTGATTTGACATGGCCATCTAGATCTGCCTTCTATCCGTATTCGTTGCTGACCTGCAGGATGAAGGAGGCTCCCTCGTTGACAGAGACTCTCAGGTCACACGACTTGACTCAACGACATTCGCCGCCAATCTATCCCCGGTTCCCGTCGGACCACTAGAGAAAAACGATCCCCAATGGCAGACCCCGTTGCGGCGCACTGGCAGTTCCTCTATGCCACGCATCAAGCGCCAGCGGTGCTCTTCGCGGGACGTCAAGCCGGGACGAGTCGTGTCCGTCGTCCACGTCGCGTTCCACCAAGGCGAGCTTATCCTGCAGAAACCCTAGGTGTCGCATCTCGCTGGCCATCCGGTTCGACGTCAAGGATCCGCCTCTGCCAGCCGACTTGGAGCTGCTGGTCAAGGGCGCCGACGCCAACTGGGAGCGGCTGCACATGCACATCGTGGACTACGCGCCGATGCTGAACAGCCTCGACTTCTACGCTCCTCAGAGTTGAGCGTTCCAACCGGCGAGCTACGACTTCTGGCTGCGGGTGCCAGCGAAGGTGATAAAGAATGGGCGGTACGATGCTAAGGTGATCAGCTTTAATCAACAGCGGGAAGTCGTGGCGCTAATAAGCAATCACGTTGCACTAGCTGTTGACGTTGAGAAGAATACATCGAGGTCGGAGAAGCTGTAGGCCAGGGGCTGAAGTAGGCTGAGGAGAATTACGACTCATGATATGATGTGTTATATGAGGCATGCAGTGAGATGCATATTGATGGCCTCAGTTTTTGAAACACAGACGCCACGAGTCGTATATTCGTCTGGGCTGTCAATGGTTCGGGCTGACAACATGCAGGACGGCCCGGCCATGTTCACGCAGTACAGCATTAAGACGAATCGTGATAGCGATGTGGCTAAGTACTTATTAGCTGAGGTTCCAGGTTCTTAGCGAGCGCGAGACCAAAGCTAACGCCACATGAGAATTATGTAAGGTGCTTAAACAGCGACGTCATCCCGCGACTATAAGCACCCAGCCTACTGCGTATCTAGTGTGTCGACATCCCGCCTGGGCGTCTCCAATGTCTAGGATTTAACGAGGAATCTCTCTCACAGACAAGGACTCATCAAGCCTGCAGAATCACGAGACGCTAGGCATCACACAGTGGCGCACATTATGGTTCTTGCGTTCCCTTTCCCAGCAACTTCAGAAACCGCCGCCAATTTCCCACGCCGCGAGGGTCCCCCGCGCAGAGGCTGATTGGGCCACCTCCCGGCATACCCACAGCGGGCCATAGCGGGTAGCCCACTGAGCGTTCAGTGCAACCACACCCGCCCCTCGGGTCTGTGCGCACGACTCCATCCAGAGCCTCGTCGGAGAGAGAAGAAGCCAATCTCCTGCTGCGAAACGACCTACAATTCTCTTCTCTCTCTCTCTCTCTTTTCAACATACGTAATGCACCATCCTTCTCTCTGCCCGCCCTGATGCATGGCGCACCCTTCAAAATGTCCGATCCTCCGCCCTTATTATGAAGCCTGATTTGTAGCCCGCTCGCCGACTCCTCTGTCTGTCCCAAGTGGCATCTCCCTGTCGCTGTCCGCCGCTGTTTGTTTTATCTCGACGAGGCTCTGGCGCCCTATTCGGAACCGCCCACGACCTAATTTTGCTTCTGCCCTCTTGGCCACCGGTTGCTCTCGTCGAATTCCTCGCTATTCGTACCGACTTCGTTCTTCTACAACCTCCTCCCTCTGTTACGTACGCGATCGCTCTGAACCACGCTCCCTGGCCCTCCGACACCATGCCCTCCACCGACCCCGAGGTCGTCGTGGCCGTCGTGGCCCTCGTCATTTCCCTTGTGGCCCTCGCCGCAACTTTCATGCAGGTCATGCAACAATATTACGCCTCCGCTGCCGGCTACTCCCAATGCAACGAGAAAGTCATGGGTCGTTGGGCGGACACCAAGACGCGCCGCTTCTCCTGGGACGAGTTGCGCTTCGAAGTTGAATTCGAGGTCCCCGTCATCTTCGTCTCGCCCCCGACAAACGATCGCGGCCCGGTCCGTGGCCAGGCTATATACTTCCTCGACGGAACCCAGGAGAGCCTCGACAACACCCGATCCGAACTCAGCGTCGATCTCGTTGTCCAGCAGGACAAGTTTGCCAAGAAATCCCACAAGGAGCAGATCCACACCACTGACAACGAGCGGGCTTCCTGGACCATGCTTCTCTCTGCTGTTCACCGTATGGAGAAGGACTCCCGAGACTGGCAGAATGATCAGTATCAGCATATGGGCCCTCCAAGCGCTAGCTCCCAGGAGAAGGGCCTCCCGTCTGCGCCCCCGACTCTTCTGGAACACCATACCCTGACCGTCGCCCTTCAACACATGCGCAAGAGTTGGGATACAATGCCAACGACTGTTAGCCGACCATACGCCACCACCACCGTGTGTCATCTTATAGAAATGATGGCCGCCCTTGGTGTCTACTGGAAGGAGTTCAACCGCACCCACGACCGTTACCGTGCTGAAGGCAATGGTTTCATGCTTCTGGGGGAACGGCTTTCAGACCTTGGCCTCATGTTTTCGTTCCGGGTCTATGGAAAGTGCTCCTTTGAACGCAAGCGCGTCATCCCCGTGGATGAGATCAAGGAGCTGTGCTTCGGCTACGTCCCCACCATCTACCGAGAGAAGTTCGATTATCGACGCCTCGGGTTCTTGGAAGACTATGAACAGAAAATCGACATGTTGCAAATGGCCAGCCGCAGCGAAATTTCCGAGTCGCTTATCCTGATTGGATGCAACAACAATGCTGTTCGCTGCTATACTGACCCGGACAAACAAACCTCGCATTTGTTCCCAGGTACTTTACCATTTCTCTTGTTCAACTGTGACCTACACCATGTTCATGCTAACCTATTCAGTGTCATTTGAGATCCTAGGCATGCTCAGCCAGACGTTTCACATAGAAAACAGTATTTTCACGTACATCCCGAACCCGACGCCTGACCGATGGGACAAGCGCTCTCTGTCGCTCGTCAAAATGATGGAAGCATATTCCGAGCACGTTCAAGTAAATCTTCCAGGGGTGGCACGCAACGCCTCCATCCTAGGGAAGATCAACCACCATCTCAGCGAGATCCTGACCCATCATCGCATCAAGGACTTTGTCGAGCAGCTGCGGTTTCTCAAGGCCCTCCATGCGGCCCTTGATGATTGTGATGAGATCCTGACGGCTAAAACCCGGGGTTCTAAGAGCGTTCCGGTGGCCGCTCCGGGCCGGCCGCAATCCGCCCGGCGCAGTACGGCGGACGTGGAGGCGGAAAGGGTAGGGTTTCGGCGACAGATGGTGCTGGATGTACTACGATCTCACCTGCAAGAAGTCTTACGCTTGCTCAACGATCGTGACGACCGCAACACTGACAATGCGTCTCTTCATGCCGAATGGACCTCCTCATCGCCGGCCTCCCGGTTCCCCAATGGGCCACCACAACCGCCGCCGCCCTTATTTGAGGACATGCATGCAGCTAGCCCCGACGAGCGGCAGCAGAAATTCATGGATGTCTACTTCGAAGCCGTTCGGAAGAAGGTCGTCCCCCATGCGACAAGCTCCACGGACCGTCGAACAAGTATCGTCGGGGCACCGCCCGGCTACGGCTTCCGGAGGGCAGGTACCGCCCGGACCCAAGCGAGCAGCACCCGGGGCGGTGCTCCTGTAGCGAACACACACGGACCCCCGCTTCCGTCAGGCGGTCCGGAAAACGGCTTCACCATTACGACGCACTCAGACCAGTCCATTCAGAATGGCTCTCTGGATGACGATGCCGACTCGGACATTGATCCGAAGGACCAGGCGGAGCCTCGCGAAGAGGTGTCTCTCAGCAACCAGGAGGTTACGCACGACGACGTGTGGTGCACGCTGGTGTTCCGGATGATTTGCTGGCTGATGTTGCACGACTTTAACAAACTGGACGTGCAGGTAAATAAGAGTGAGTTGCTGGGCAGTCGGATGCCAGTGTACATCGCCTAATGGGAATGGGATGCCGATTTATAGATGGTTAATGTGCAGATATGGGAATGATAAAAAGGGAGCGAATGGCATTTGGAGTCAGCGGATTTGGACAATGGATGGCATTTAGATATCACGCTGAGATATTATACCCGGGCTGTTGAATGTACGCAGATGGGCTGGGCCGTGGAATCAACTTGTGGGCAATCCCCGGTAGGTGATCGGGTTAATGCCTTGTTGACGCTACTGGTATGGTTGGCATGTACTTGGAAGCTGGTCAATCCATGCAAGTGATGTGTGACGGAGAGACAAGGAAACAAGGCTATGTTGAATGCATATGTCCGAAGGGTAGAAACGGGTGGTGATGGCTCCAGATTTGGTGAAGCGACAGCAGGATTTGGAATGCATCCTCCAAGGCCATGAAGACTTGGTTTGTACATCTATCTTGGAACGGCAGCCCCCCAAACAAAACCCATGTGGCAAGAAGGCCGTTCGGTTGGTTGCTAGTTTGAAAATAGAGTTGGTCGCGTCGGACGAGGCCTTGATTCGATCGGCTGCAGCCGAGACCTGGACCAACAATAACACACAACAAGAGTGTAAGGAGTGCTTACGTTCTCACAGTTTTCTGGCCCGGGAACAGACCCGTGCGGAGGTGATGGAGGCCCGGCAGTTTGGGACGGGCGGCTATTCCAGATCGTACGTTTGCTACGGGCGCTGTGATTGATTGCTAGGCCCGGCTCCCTGAGGGGGATTGGTTCCGGGAGGTGGGGGAGCCAGTCCGGCCAATGGCATGGCTTTACGCCGGGCGGAGAGACGGAGGGAGAGACTCGCTGGTACATGTTGCAGCTCAAGGGACGAAACGGCAGGGTTGCAGGTGGGGAGGGAGGGTGCAGATGCAACGTCTGATGGCGGGAATAAGGGCCTCTTGGATGCTGACATGCTCGTGGCTCGGTACCTAATCGGGGTGCCGTGCGGGATGCTGCTGAGGAAGACTTGCTTCTTGTCTGTCACCTGGCGAGACGACGGGCAATGGCGTGGGTTGGTCACGAGCTTCTATCGTATTAGAGAGTTGAAAGTTGGAGCCATGGGCTGTTGTTGCTGCGTGCCTGAACATCTCGGATACTACAGAGCACACATCACGCCGTAGATGTATTTGGTATTGTCCCGGACTCAGTCGTCCCGGCTCTTTGACAGTTCTTCACGCCGCAGATGCTAGATCGTCACCCTCCAGACCGAGCCCTCCAACAGTCCAGACCTAACGCATCACGTGCGAGGCGCTATGCGCTATGCGCTATGCACGCCTGAGTCAAGTGGAAGAATGAGAAAGAGTGGAGAGAACGAGTCGGGCGAGGCACTTGGCACCGAACCACGGCCAAAGAGAGTTTTTTTCCCCATCTGGTTTTCTTTCCGTAACAAGACCCTAGAAACTAGGCGGGCTGGCCGATCACAGTAAAGGCGGCCGCCATGCCATTCCAATGCCCGGGTCACCGAACAGCCAGGCCACGAGGCGGCACAAATGCCAAAGTTGGGGCAAAAGGAACAGAAAGTACAAGCCCAACCAACACTGCAAGGTGACAGGATACTGTAGAAACCCTTCGTTGGGCGGCTAGGTACCTGAGAGAAAACAGAGGCCACCCCAGTTTCTCAACGCACAGTTCAGCCAACTGCTCTCGTGCCCTTTTGTCGTTCTTTTCTTTTCTCCCCGCTCGTGACTGGTGGGAGCGAGCAACAAAGGCAGCAGAACTGCCAGTGACTCTGTAAGCTGGTACGTACCGAACGTACAGTTGCACTCAGGCAACGACATTTTGATCAAAAAGTCGGGCTTTGCCCGCCTGCGGCAGGACCGAGCGGTACGTACCGGAGTAAAAATACAAACAAAGCCCCCGATGCGAAGCTCTTGGCTGGACCAATCGATGCCGGCGAATCACCGCGATCTGCCCAATCACAGACAGGGGGGCTGCCTTGCTAGGCTCTTTCCCTTTCCACAGGCAAGGGGCGTGGGAGCCATGTTCCAGAGCCAACAGAAAACAGGAGCAGGGAAGCAAGGAAGCAAGGAAGGAGGTCCACCTCACAGAAACCACAGCCCGCCCGCAGCGCCCCAAAACCAAAGCCAGAGCCCCAGAGGCGAAACCACCCCGTAGCGGGCGGAGTCCCCCCAGAAGGGCCACTAACTCTTAGGTACCTACGTACCTAGAGCCCCCACTACTACTAGACCATCCCTTACTACTACTATGTATGTAGGTTCCTCTCGTCACGTCCCATCCCATCGCCCCCATCCACTTCCACTTCCGCATCCACCTCCGCCTCCGCCTCCACTCCCGCACCTCAACGCACCTTCACTCGCAAGCCCGTCCGAAAATCGAGACAGCCGTGAGACTCGACTCAACTCGACTCGGAAGCCCTGCCTCTTGCCCAACAACCCCCAAACCGTCTCCTCTCCCCCTTCTCCTCGCCGTTCTTGGTCTTGTTTCTTGGTCTTGGTCTTGGTCTTGGTCTTGGTCCTCTCCCACGTTTTTGCCTTTTTTTCTCGGCCCGGCCGCCGTCCAGCGTCACGCTCAAACCAACCAACAACGCCTTGCCTCACTTGGTCGCTTCCGGCAAATCCCCATCTTCGACTGGGCCCTGTCCACTTCGGGAAGGGAAGCCCTTGGCGGTTGTTCCTCTGTTCCTTCTTCCCCTTCTCCATCTCCATCGCCCTCTCTCCTCCGTCGACACCCTCGCCTCGTCTCCATCGTCCCGCAATCTCACCCCCAGGATCGAGGGCGTTCCTCGTCACCATCAGCCTGCCTCGCCGCCCCGGTAGTGCCTTTGCCCCCTCCGCCCACTCCGAGCCGGCCCTCTCGCGTGAGACGTCCACGTTCATCCAGCCTCGTCATCAAACAACCACGCACCAACGGCGGGACTACATCACCCTGCAAACCAGCCAGACGGGCCACGCTCGCCTTTCTCCTCCCTCGTCGCCAACATTACACGACACTCAACATTCACCTCGCGTAAAGTCATCCCCTCGTGCCAGCCACGAGCACGAGAGCCATGACCTCTTCGCCCACGAGCCAGGCCCTTGAGCCTCGACAACCAAAGCCTCCCCAGACTGTCTCCGTGAACATCTCAGAAGGCGCCCAGAACCGTGCACGCCGCTTCCAACTCGAGGTCAGCGAGTGCGTCGAGACCAAGACCATAACCACTACCACCCGCCTCACCCGCAAGTTCCCACACGTCTTTGTCCGCGATCCTATCCCCCTCGAGAACCTCGACACCAAGGAGTACCCCCTCGCCATGAAACCCACTCCTCCTGAACTCATCCAGTTCTCCTACAACCTCCCCGACTCCCAGGGCATGGACGACGAAGACGAAGGCCAAGAAGAAGAACTTGAGGACCCCTCAACAACCGAGCTCGTAAGTTCTTCCATCACCTGTTCTGATGCTGCTATCGTGCAAGCCATTATAGTCAAGTTTAGGAACCCACACTAACTGTCAAAATGTAGACCAAACGCCCAGCCAGCGATCGATGCACACCCAGCCTCGTCAAAAGCGAGTCTCCCCAAGATACCCCTACTACTCTTAGCAGGATACCTAGACAGCCATCTCGATCGCCATCCGAGGCGTATCCTCGCCGCACTCGACAAACTAGAGCCAGCCCGGCCGAGTCTCCTGACGCTGCCGCACTCACGTCGAACCCCTCCCGAAGACCTGTCCGATCCGCTCAACTCAACGCCGTGTCGGATAAACTCCGCCGCTCTATTGCACACGGAAGCAGCAGCAGCCGCCGTGATCCTACTGAGAGATCAACGAGGGCATCATCCGGCTTTCTCGCTACCCCAGACACATCCGAAGTAGTTGGCCTACCCGTCGACCGCTCTTCTCGTCGCCGTTCACTCCACCTCGACCGACTACAGCAATCCCCAGAGCCCTCTTCCTCTGCTCAGATTGCTCCCCACTATGAAGCTAGCAGCCCCGTCGAAAGCGACTCCCATACTGTGTTTAGCAGCAACGTCGCCACCCCGCCCATCACGGATGCCGATGCGGAGCCTTTTGCTGACGCCGATGGCTCCTTGAATCAAGCCCTGCGGTCCTTCCACGCTAGACCCACAGTCGATGTGGTCACTGCCCAGGATGCCAGTCTTCCTAGTCCGAGATTATCCCCAACCTTGGCTGCTGCCCAGCTGCACACTGCCGACAACGAGGATGAGGAGGTTCAAGATAGCTTCCAGACCTCCAACACGGATCCGTCCACTTGGGTCGACGACTCGCAGCTTACCGAGGAGGATTCAAAGGCCGTAATCCTTGCCCGTCAAGCAAATGGCGATTCCCGTGCCCTGGTCCGCTCCGACTCGTCTGATACCCAGCCTTTTGTCGTGGACACCCAGACCCTACTCGAAGCATTCGACTCGATGAAGACGGAGATGAAGACCTTCATGATGTATCAGTTCCTCCGCCGCTGCCCTCGCCCCACGCTGCGGGTGGTGGCCGACGCCGTGAACCCTGCTCTGAAGTGCGACTTCATCCGACAGCTACCCCTCGAACTTGGCTACCATGTCTTGTCCTACCTGTCCCACCATGACCTCTGCCGAGCTGCCCAAGTCTCAAAACACTGGCGCAATATCGTTGACCGAAATGAGACGGGCTGGAAAGAGTTGTTCGATCGCGATGGCTACCATCTGCCCCCGGGTGAGCTGAACAAGGCTATTGTTCAGGGCTGGGGATGGCAAGATCCAGTTGGGGCCACTGGATACGAGAAGGATCTAAGCATGCGGAACCGCCTCACGTCCACCGAGCACGAGCTTACCCGAGGCCTCCGAAACGAGCCCGGACCGAAATCCCGGACCTCGAAGCGGAAGCGGGCCCTTAACACCTACTCGGCGTCGGAGAGATCCAAGCGCCGGGCGAGTGCCCAGGAGGCCGCGTCCCGCGACGAGAAGGCCCAAGTTGAAGTCAAGCAGCACAAGTCGGAAGGTCCTTTGTCGGCAGCTAACGCCGCCGCCACTGCCGTTCCGGATCCCCACCTAGGGCTCTCTAGTCTGCGCCAGCTGCATCTCTACAAGTCGCTGTACCGTCGTCACCACATGATCCGCCAGAGTTGGACCAGCGGCGAGGTCAAGCCGGGGCACGTAGCCTTTGCGGCACACCCTCGTCATGTCATAACTTGCCTCCAGTTCGACGAAGACAAGATCATTACCGGCAGCGACGATACCCTCATCCACATCTACGACACCAAGACGGGCAAGCTTCGGAAGAAGCTCGAGGGACACGAGGGAGGTGTCTGGGCTCTTCAGTACGAGGGTAATATGCTGGTGTCTGGTTCCACTGATCGGTCTGTCCGTGTCTGGGACATTGAGCGGGGCTTGTGCCAGCAGGTGTTCTATGGACATACTAGTACTGTACGTTGCCTGCAAATCCTCATGCCCACGCAGACCGGTAAAGACTCAACTGGCACGGCGGTTATGCAGCCAGAGAAGCCTCTCATCATCACTGGTTCCCGGGACAGTCAGCTGCGGGTCTGGCGTCTGCCTGAAGTGGGCTCTCGGCGCTACATCCAGACGGGTCCTCCGGCTCACGAGTCGGACTGCCCGTACTTCATCCGAGTCCTGTCAGGCCATACGCACTCTGTCAGGGCCATCTCGGCTCACGGAGACACGTTAGTCAGCGGATCCTACGATAGCACTGTCCGGGTCTGGCGGATCAGTACTGGCGAGGCGCTGCATGTGCTTCATGGGCACTCGCAGAAGGTGTATTCGGTCGTTCTCGACCACGAGCGCAACCGCTGCATTTCCGGATCAATGGATTCTCTTGTCAAGATTTGGGATCTCGCCACTGGGGCTTGCCTCCATACTCTGGAGGGTCACAGCCTGTTGGTTGGTCTTTTGGATCTTCGTGACGAGCGACTGGTCTCGGCGGCGGCGGACTCGACTCTCCGCATCTGGGACCCGGAGAACGGCAAGTGCAGAAACACGCTCATGGCGCACACGGGTGCCATCACCTGCTTCCAGCACGATGGACGAAAGGTTATCAGCGGCAGCGAAAAGACGGTCAAGATGTGGGACGTCAGGACAGGAGAATGCGTGCAAGACCTGCTGAGCGACCTGAGTGGTGTCTGGCAGGTCAAGTTTGACGAGAGGAGATGCGTGGCAGCTGTGCAACGAGACTCGCTGACATATATCGAGGTATGTATTGACGAAGCGAGCCCCCTGTCTCGAAATGCGGACGACTAACGTGTGATAGATTCTCGACTTTGGCGCAGTCCGAGATGGCACGCCCCCCGAGGAGCTGGGGAAGAGAATTTTGTTAAATGAGCCTGAGGTTCGGGCGATGATCGAGGAGGAAGCATAAACAACCAAGCAACGACAGCAGTTATCCAGCATTGATGCATGCACGACGTTTTGTCGACAAATTTTGGGCGGCATAATGAGCCATTGGCGTTGATGGTCTCGCATACGAGGTGACTAGCATGGATGGGCAAGCATTGAACGGAACGGAACGAAACGGATCATCGGCGTTGTGGGAAATGATTGGAGGGATATACCTATTGCTTTGAAGTTTGTTTACCAGTTTTTACAAGCAAGGCCGTCATCATCATGGTCGGCAGCTATTTGAGGAGGACGTTGCATGTATAAGGATAGGACAGGAAAAGGAGAATATTCTAAAAGTCTGCTGTCGACGATGCTTGGGAGGAGTAAGTGAGGGTTATGATTATGATGACGAGTGAGTTCGGTATAAAAATTGAGGTGTTTGCTATCTCGGACTGCAGTTATCAGATGTTTCCTGTCGTGATACACTCCACTTGCTGAATAATAGCAAACAGAAAGCGACGTCATGCCAAGACGGAGCTGAGAGAGGGTCAGTCCAGCTGAAGACAAGGGCCCCGGTTCGCTTTAGGGCGATTCAGCTGCACTGCCACGCCGGTTTCTGTCATTTAAGTCAAATAGGCGGCGCCACCCCCAGAAAGAGAACGGCGGCGCCAATCTTGAAATCTTTCCCGGAAGCGCGGATAAGAGATGGTGGCTTGGGTTTGAGCGGACGCCACCGATCATTTCGGATTTGTGGTGCGTTATTTTCTCTGACAAAGAGACGCAAGATTAAGTGACAGAAAGGGAAACAAAGAAAAGAGGAACAAAGGAAAGGGAAGACACAGAAGAGAAGAAGACATAAAGAATAGAGAAGCAAGGATGGGTCGGTTTGGAAATATGGTCGCAAAGGCGGGAGAGATTGTGCAGCAGGCTAATCTGGAGTATCAGCGGAGGCAGCAGCAAGGACAACAACAGCAGCAGCAGCAGCAAGGGCAGTATGGACAGCCTCAGCAGTACGGGCAACAAGGGCAGTATGGACAACCTCAGCAGTACGGACAACAAGGACACTATGGACAGCCTCAGCAGTATCACCAGCAGCCATACACCCAGCCGCAACAGCCAGGGCCATCACCGTCGTCCCCATGGCAGCAACAAGCTGAGCAGGAACTTGCCCGTCTGCGCCAAGAACAAGCTGTAGCGGAACAACAGGCAACCCAGGAACTTACCCGTCTACGCCAAGAACAGGCCGCAGCGGAACACCAGGCAACCCAGGAATTCCACCATCTGCGCCAACAACAGCAACTACCCGCAGCGGAACAGCAAGCAACTCAAGAACTTGCCCGTCTACGCCAAGAACAGGCCGCAGCAGAACACCAGGCAACCCAGGAACTCGCCCGTCTACGCCAAGAACAAGCTACCGCGGAACACCAAGCAACCCAAGAATTCAACCATCTCCGCCAACAGCAAGCCGCCGCCGTCCAGCAAGCCGAAGCAGACAGACAGTACGCCGAGCGCCTCGCCGCGCAGTACCGCGCGGAGCAGGAGCAGGAACAGCGGAAGCTGGACCGGGAGACAGAGCGGTTGAAGGCCGAAGAGCAGGAGGCGCTGCGCCGGCAGATGGAGCAGGTGCAGCTAGATACGCCGCCGCCGGTTCCGCCGAGGCCACAGAGCAGCGTCTACTTCCCGCCGCCGCCGAGTGCAGCCTCCGGTCCGGCTGTTCCGCCGCGGCCCGGGGTTGTTCGCGGGGCCGGGAGGGCGGCGGAGGGTTCGTCCAACAATACGTTTCGGGAAGGGTTTGAGGCTGCGCATGGTTCTGCTTTGTCCCCTCAGAGCCCGCAGAGGTTTTCTCCTGCTTCGACTCGGCCGGTTCAGATCCAGTCTTCTCAGTCTCCTCAACAGGTCTTTCCTCCTCCTCCTCCTCCACCTCCACCACCACGAGCGGACTCGACCCAAGAACAGTATCCGCGACAGAGCTACCCGGCCCCTCCGGTGAACCCGGTCCAGCAACAACCCCAGCAAAGCTCTCCGCGTCATCCTCAACCATCGACGAATACCTTCTCGGTCGATGCTCCACCGCCTCCCCCACCTCGTCCGTCGAGAACCCCAGAGCCCCCGAAGCCGCATCCTTCAGGTATTACGCCGCTGGCCGAGTGCAGTTCAGACGCCGTCACGTTCGACTTGGACTGGTTCTACCACCCAAACGCCCCGAGGTTCCTGATCTGCGGGCGATGCTACGTCGACCACATCTACGACACCTCGTTCCGAGATGTCTTTGCAAAGACATTCTGCAACGACAAGAAACCCCGGAGCTGTTACTTCGGAACTCGTCGTATGAAGGATCGGCTCTGGCCCGAGGCCGTGTCGTCGGGAAACATTGGCCCGGCCGTCGAGTTCATGGAGAAACGAGCCAGCATGGATGATTGTCCCCAGGCTGTCATGAAAGAAGGCGAGAGTTGGTATACAACGGCCGAGATCCCCGGGATGACCATGTGCAAAGCGTGCTTCGAGGATGATCTGGTGGCGACGCCGTTTGGAAAACACTTTACGCTGCGGAAAATCGCCACAGCCTACTGCGACTCGACAACGTGGTACGTCCGGCGCCTCTTCGAAGACTGCACCAAGACCAACAACTGGGCGGCCTTTGTTGAGGGTGTGAAGACGCGGATCCAGCTCCCGGCGTGTCCCAAGCAAGCGGCCATCAAGGCCAACGACCGCGCCTGGTTCAAGTCGTCTCGCGGCCCGGAAGGGCTCCAGATCTGTGTTGCCTGCTACTACGACTACTTCCACGGTATGCCAGGAGGAGATGTCTTTAAGCGTGTGTCCGGGGGCGACTTTGACACGAGATGCGTCATGACGCCCCTCAACCTCTTGATCCCTGCGCAACACGCCGTGGCTAAGAAGGACATGGAACTCTTCTGGACGGCCATCGGCGGCGTCGACGAGCAGCCCTTCTGCGATGCCCAGGGCACCACGGGGGCCGTCTGGTACACGCTCCGCAGCGACCCGGCCGGCTTCGGCATCTGCGGCGGCTGCTACGCCGGCATCGTCCGGGTGGTGGGCGGGACAGGGCACTTTATGCGCAAGCCGGGAACGTCGCCGGCCGACACGCTGCTGTGCTGCTTCAACCTCGCGCACCACCGCGCGCAGACGTATCTGAGCGCGTACTCGGAGTCGCTACTCCGGGGCGACTGGACATCGCTGGAGAACCGGGCGACGACGTTCGGGAATGTGCCGCCGTGTCAGCGGAGACACCTGAAGAAGGGCGTTGGACGGCGCGTCTGGGGCTGGGGCGTGGCGGCCATCTGCGAGGAGTGCTACCTGTCGTTCGCGAAGGGGACGAGCCTCGAGCCGCAGTTCGTGCTGAACGGCGAGCGAGATGCCCCAGACCACAGACGCATGTGCGACCTGTACTCGCCGCGGATGCGCAGCCTATACACACAAGCGTGCGCGTCAGGCGACCTGGCGGGCTTCCTAGCCGCGGGCGAGCACCGACACAAGGTCTGGATGGAGACGGTGCCGGTGTGCGAGCAGATCCTGGTGCAGCAGCGGCTGGCGGCGGGGCGGGCGCAGATGCTGGGCATGTCGGGCAGCTTCTACAAGGCCATGGGCGCGAGGGTGGACACGACCATGGGGCACAGCTACACGGTGGGCAACTCGTATGCCGGGTACGGGCACGCGAACGAGTATGTGATGCAGGGGCATATGTATGATCGGCAGGCGAGTGAGTTGAGGGCGAGTGCTGGGGCGGGGAGTGTGATGCAGGTTGCGTTGTTGGAGGCGAGGTGGGAGGAGGTTGAGTGAGGGTGTCTAGAGATGAGGTGAGAGTATATAGAGATGAGGTGGGAGTATATAGAGTTAAAGTTGGGTAAGTTTAAGAAGATATATATAGGTGTAGAAAGGAGGAGTAAGGGTATCTGGAGTTGAGGTTGGATGCGTTTAAGAATATATACATACATATAGGTAAAGAAAGTAGGAGTGAGGATGTCTAGAGTTACGGTAAAGGGGGAAGACATTGTTTATATATACACGCTGTACATTTATACAAAAGCCATACTACACTTACATATCCATCATCCATGCTTCATCTACCATGTAGAGTAGTTGCATCAGATTCAAAGAATCGCTTTTACATCCCCCTGAAATCATCCCTTTACATCAACCCCCTGATCAACCCCTGATCAACCCCTGACCACCCCCCCCTTAAAAGACCAACTCCCACACATCCAACGTCGACATGGTCACCCGCACGCCCATCCACGACGCCGCCTTGCCCAAGATCAGATACCGCCCGTCCCCGCTGAAGGTCGCGGCCGTGACGAAGCCGCTCTGGAACTTGATCGTGTACAGCACCTTGCCCGAGTACAGGTCGCCAATGTCGACGCCGTCGTCGGTGCGGCAGCACATGAACCGGCAGTCCCGCGATATCGCCAGCGGCCAGCCCTCGCGCGTCCGCCGCGACCCCAGGCTGTACGACTCCACGTCGGCGCTCGTGTGGTTCCAGTGGTACACCGTGTCGCCGCGGATCGACACCACCACGTCGCTGTTGGGCACCACGCCCAGGAACAGCGGCTTCTTCCACGTGTCCGTGTCCAGCTTGGCCAGCGCCTTGCCCGTCGTCGGGTCCGTCAGCCGGATCGTGCCGTCGACGCTCTGCGACACGAGCGCCTTGCAGTCGGGCGTGAAGACGGCCTGCGTCACCTCGTCCAGGTGGCACGAGATGATGCGCGCGCGGTCCAGCACGCCGCCCGACTTGACGTCGATCAGCGCGATGCGGTTGCGCGCGCTGCCCACCGCGAGCCACTTGCCGTCGGGCGAGAAGCACAGCGGCTTGGCGCCCGGCCAGCGCATCTGCTGGATGCGGCGGCCGTTGATGTAGTCGCCCAGGAACACGAGCGGCTTCTTGAAGGTGGCGCCGTCGTGGCTCCAGGCGTTGAGGTCCTTGGCGTCCTCCTCGCACAGGTAGGCCCACGAGCGGCCGTCGTCGCAGAAGGTCAGCTGGACGCCGTGCTGGTTGGACAGACAGGAGACCTGGTTAGCCTGCGTGTCGTAGAAGCGCGTGGGCGGGTCCATGGTCGACACGGCGATGGTGGGCTTGCCCTGGCGCGAGAGGAACGTCACCTGGACGACCTCGTGGTTGGAGAGCTCCTTCTTGGCGAGGTGGCGGAGGCTGATGGACAGGGGCGTTGGGTTGGTGATGCCGATGGCGTTGTAGTCCGGGATCTCGGGGTCCATCTCGGAGTGGAGGGAGGACACGGCGGTTCTACGTTGCGAGCGAGAGGGTCACGATATAAGTGACATGTCAAGTACACAAAGGGGGGATAAAACATACCCGGCATTTTCCCCCGTCCGGCCACTCGTCTCCGGCACAAACAGACTCGTCGACGTCTGCTCCATGTACTCCTGCAACGCCTCGACAAACGCCACCAGCACCGGCTGCTGCGTCTGCACGCGGAAGTCGTCGCTCTCGGCGTCCTCGTTCAGCCGCACCCGCAGGTTGAAGGCCTCCTGGAGGATCTGCGAGCTGTTATACGGCGGCAGCTCCGCCTGGTCCGCCGCGGGCTGGAAGTTGACGGCGCTGGGTGTGGCGGTTAGGATAAATTCCGGGAAACAGCGGCGACGGGGAGCTTGGAAGAAAGGCTTCGACTAACAACAATAGGGCATCCAGGCCCAGGTTCATGGCGATGCGGGAACTCTCCACCAGCCTCCCCAGCGGCGCCAGACGCTCGGTGGTGTGCTCCAGCCACACGCGGCGGCGGGCGTCGTCCTCCTCGGCGCCGTCCAGCGCATCGTTGATCTCGTCGACGAGGAACCCCGCGCTCTCGACGACGTTGCGCAGCGCCGTGGCCAGCGGGGCCGGCAGCCGGGCCTCGGCGGCGGCGTTGTGGTCCAGCAGCCGGGCGATCATCTGGACCTCCGACAGCTCGCGCGACAGCACCGCCAGCGCCGGCCGGGCCGCCGGATACTGCACCACCAAGCCGCCGAGCGCGTCGCCGGACCCGACGACGGACGCGAGGAGCGCCGTGCAGCGCGGGCCGAGGGTTTCAGCGCCCATGGTGCTCATCCGGGGGGAACCTTGAGTTTTAAATAGAGAAAAGCTGATGGATGGTATGGAATTGCGGGATAATAATCGGATGTTTTTTTTTTTTGTGGTGTATTCAGCTTGGGGACGTGGTACGAACGAGGGACACCATGATTAGGGAAAAGGGGGAAACCGCGCAAGAATTGGATTCACGTTGGGAAACGGAGTGAAAAAAGAATACCCACGGGCTTTCTTGTTTCCTCCAAGGTAAGGCGGACAGGACAAGGCTGTGAGACCGCGGGAAGGATTTCGTCTGTTGGCACGGACGGAGAGCACTTGGCGACGACGTCACGTCCGGGATCGGCGGAGTTGTTCAAAACGGCGACTAACCACGCAGCGTACGACAACCCGCGAACACAACGTGGCAAGGCTACGACGGGAGAGGGGCATTTATTAGTCAGGAGGGCGTCCTTCTTACAGCAAGCATCCTGACCCGGCCGGGATGGCCCCTGAATACGCCCGTTTCGGCCGGGCGATGGGCGGGCGATGAGCTGAAGAGAGCATGGATATGTATACGCACCGTGTGTTTTTGTCATTTCCATTTCTCATCGGATTTGGTATCTACATAGCCAAGATATACAATGGCAGGTCATTATATCGTTTAACTCTGCTCTTCCCGTGTAAATCCCTGCGCAACGTCGCCCAACTACAGACGGAAGTCAAATTATTGAGGGTATTTGTTCCATTGGAACGGTTGATCCTCCTTTGTGCATGGAAATACAACGCACATCGAGGAAGGCGGCGAAATGTACGGTTTGATCCGTTTGGCCTTGATGAGTTAGTTGGTTGGTTGGGGGGAAACCTGGGGAAGTGTGGGGGGGGGGTACAGGGTAAGGTTCTCTGGTCAGAGGGAGGGAACGGGCAGCGGGGATGACTGCTGAGGACAAGAGAAATTCCTTGAGACAGGGAGATCGCGAAAGATCAGGATTAAAACACAATAACAACACTAACTCTAGCAGATTAATAAGCATCAATTGAACAATTACACTAGACCTCATTATCATTATCTATTTTACTTCTGTTTTATTGCACCGCAATTCGACCCACTGCCCCCCGCTACGATACGATCACGTGTCTGAGAAGTTAGGGAATGAGGTGAAGGTGCGCGGGATGCATGTGACCTGCAGCCAATGAGCGGCACGGATTTGGGCTGTACGACAGGGAAACTTGTTGAAGCCTTAGGCTACCAGTCACCTGATTGCTAAAGTTTGTTGCTGTTTGGGCTACGGTCACGTGCACGTTGGGAATTCCAAGCCATCTTCTACTAAAGACGAAAGCGACCGTTGCTGCCGCGCCTCTGCTTCTGGCTTGACGTCGGAGTATAATAATGTTTGGCCGCATTATGTAAGGTCGCGTAGGGCTGAGAAGCCATCATCTCAAGCGCGCTCAGAAAAAGTGGACCCACTACTACCCTCAGGGATTAAAATGGCTGTTTCGTGGTTTGCCATCTAGATTCTGGTACAGATTAAGGCAGCGTATATTGGTATGCTGAGCTGCGTACAGGGGATTGACTGGTCGCCAGCGGGTGCCCCTGAGCCGCCATCGCCCACAGCAACATACATCCCTTTGCGACAGCTGAGACAGGTTGGGAGTACCTTTTATTGAGAACCACTCAGACACCATCGTTCATCCATTCAGACAACACAGGAGGAGAAAACAGTGGAGTAGGTACTTCTAACTTGCCTTACCTGTTGCAAAGGGATGGCAGCGTCATTCCCCGTTACAAGCCCACAGCAGGCCCGTCCACTGCCTGCCTATCTATTTGGCTTCTTTACGGCGCTATCCGATCTCCCGGGCTGCCAGCTAGCAGGGTATCTATCCGCCTCTCTCCTCCGGGCGGGCTGCACTGGCTGAGGTTGTCAGCTTTAGCATCTACTAAACTAGGACGGACCTCTGCGAATGCCGCTACCCGTGACTTATTAGCGCGAGCCTCTGCACCCTTAAGTTCCAGGAATCCGGCACATCTATACAGATCCCTGCCTATTACTGACTAGCTGTGGCTTTCAGCTGGTCGGCAATCAACCGGGCCCGGGCGTTGATGCTTCAATATGGAGAATAAAACCACGATCGAGCAGTTTGCCCTGACGTGCACTGCAACTGTAGTCTCCGCTGAGGGTATGCTTCCCTATCCATTTCCGTTCGCCAGGCCACATTCGCTCACCTTTCGGCCCTATGGTCTATGCTCCTGCATCTTGGTCATTAATAAGGGGTGCTCCCACCCAGGCCACCCATGAACATGTCTGGCAGCGGTGAACACATGGACAAAGACAAGGCTGCAACGTGGCGGCACCAAAAATCGGTAGCTCCGAGATGTTTTCTAGAATCCAACTAACAAACGCTCGGCGAGTCAGGGTCGGCTAGCTCAAGCTCGGGGCAAAGAGACAGCCATACCACGCACGGTTCAGCATCAAACAAGACACCGCGAAAATGACAAGCCTGACTTATTCAAACCATCGAATTATGGCGCTGTTTCCACTCGCTTGGCCTTGGCCTGGTCGCAGCTGGCTGTAATTGTCGTCGCTGCCTGTTGGAGAGAGTCTCATCCCTCCAAGAGGACGGCTGAGATGAGAGGCTGCGAATGATCGGGCTGGGATCTTAGGTCCTCCGTTAATTTGTGAAGTCAAGCCTTGTCAAGCCTTCTCTTTTTTCCCCTTTCTCTCTCCGTCTGCTCTCAAACCCCCCCTGGTCGTTAGCCTCAGGCAGACTCTTCCGGTCCTTTGTTCCCATCAGATTCTGGCCTTCTAGAACCTGGTGTGGCTTTTCGGGCCATGATGAACCCTCGTATTTTGTCGGCCACTGGCTTGACTCCGGACTGGCCCCAAGGTGGACTTCCTCGCGTACAAAGTCCTCCGTTTCCTTCGCCATCAAGTTCATCTTTTTTTCAAATCAAACGGACTTCGCAGTCGCACTTACACCAAAACCATTCACCCCTCCCTCCCCAACACCAAGACTGTAAGTGTCCCTCCCCCTCTAGTGTGAGAAGGCGACTCAAGTTGGTGGTGATCTCTTGCTAACCTTGCCCGTCCCTGAAGCATCGAGCCCCAATCAACCCCGGTTTCGCCAACCTCGTTCTACATCGACACAGAACCTGTGGCCTTTCGCTTTTGGTATGGACCAGTTAACGCACTCACGTTGAGGATTCTCTCTTACACTTCGCTAGCATTAGAAACATAACCACCCCAAACTTGACAGAATGTCTGACATTCAAAGTCCGAACTCTGCCCAACTGAGCCCGGAAAGGGCCTATACGGTGCAAAAGTGCGCCGCCTGCGGCCACCAGCTTATGACTGATGAATGAAAGAAAGAATGAAATGCCTTGCACTGGACTCCGACGGGATGGGCCTTTTGGCGTGCCAGCTCCAGGCCCCTTTGCGATTGTTGCAAATGGACCAGACAACTCGGCGGAGCATCAAGAGGGAAAGGAGCAGTGAGAGGCCGGGGATGATAGTTGGTCAACAAGAGGGTGGAAAAAGAAAAGGTAGACTAGTATTCTTCAAAGGACTACCACTATTAAATCTACCAAAACAAGAAAACGTGACTAGAGAAAAAGATAGAGATGGAGACAGACACGGTTAATTGTCACATTGTAGAATCCCCTTATCTAGTAAACTTCCCTTCCTCAACAAGGCAATTTCCTGTTAAAACTCCCCATGCCCTGTAGAAATTGGCTTTAAGGCAAGAGTTCTGGGAGGGTGTGTCCCCTCACATAAGGATTATGCGTATACTTCAGGTACCCATCTATGACCCAAGGAAATCCCTTTTCTCCTAGACCCTCTTGGAGTAGGCGCCTCCAATCAGATGGGTTATTCGGATTCATATACGTGGCCCAGTAAGTTGAAGTGCAGATTTCGGTTCGAATGGCCTCCTTGGGAACAAACCCTGCATAGAACCAGTGGCCGATCATAATCGGCTTGTCTAGTCCGTTCACCCTGATTGCCCTAATTGACGGGTATTGGTGGCCGAAGACGAAGGTTGAGGTATCCATTCCAATCTTGTTGCATATGGAATAGAACTTTTCGTGGCTATGATCGGACTCATCCTCATTGTCTTTCTGGTTGGGATGAAGAGGCGCATCAGGAATTTGATTCCCATCACTGCCGCAGATTCTGTCGGATTGCCACTCTGCCATTTTCTTGTACGCATTGGCGACTTGCTGCGCGTAGTAGCGTTTCTCGTCAAGCCCCGAGGTGAAATATGCAGAGCTGAGATCCGTTCCCCAGTCATCCCGGAGAACGATGACGTACCCAAAGTCGAAATCACCGTGGTAGAGAACATCCGGGATATAAAAGCCCAGGTCCCCCTTGCTCTGAACATATTCCATGGTGACATGCTCTCTGGTGATACGTGGCGATGGGTATCTTTTGATTTTGAGGGTGGCATTGCCGATGTTCCACGTAGCTTCATGGACGCCAGAGAACTACTTTAGGCACATGTCATTGTGAGGGAATATCGGCCCTGTCCGTGGCATTTCGGACGTGTCCTCCAGTGAGTACGCCTTCGGCAATGGGGACGGTGCCTCGGCGATTGTGTAGAAGAAGCCTTCATGCTTCGACTCCCAACAAGAAACGGACGAGGAAGGTGCGCTCTGTCGCGAGAGCAAGAGTTTATCCCCAATGAGCCAGGAGTTCTCATTTACTTGTTGGAAATGGGCCTCCGCTGGGAGGGAGTAAAGGGAGGTCATAAACTCGTGGCTCATGTTGAAAGTAGTGGTGTCGTGGTGTGATTGTGATTGTGAGTATGAGTGTGATTGTAAGTGTGACTGTAAGTGTGTATGTGTTTGTGTTCGTGTTCGTGTTTGTGGTTTGGTTTTGATTCTTGTGGTTAAAAAGATAGGAAGAAGCAAGCGGCAAACGTCTGCTTTATACCCATATGCCCGGAGCTACTTTGGTACCAGCGGTCTAAGCCCACGCCTCCCAATGAACTCGATTCTTGCCGACTTCGTCTACCTCATGCCTACTCCTTTGTTGCCCTGTATCCCTTACTTGGATGTCTCCCTTGGTTCTGGACATGTGCTTAAGGTTCCTCCTTGTGTCTCCTGCTTCATGCTTGTCTTCCTTTCGTTCATGCCCCCTCCCAGCCACGTTTTCCATCCACGTCCCTCTGATCACTTCACTTCTTTGGCAGCCCTCTTTTATTATTCCCTGACCTGTTTGCTCGTTCGCTTCATCAATGCGTACGCTACTGTGCTAGGACCTTGGCTCGGGCTCAGCCAGACAATGGGAAGCGGACGTTTGGACTAGCCGGATCCGACCAAGAGGGCTAGAGTCCGCTCTTGTTTTGCCAAATGACCCGATACAGCCCTAAATAAGTGGGTTCAAGGTTGAACGCCACTTGCTGCCGGCGTGATGCTGGATGAAAGAATGAAATGGTTGGGTTGGTGGTACTTGCACCTTGGCCCTTGCCTTTCGAAACTTGGATCAATAGCTTCCTTACAGATCGGGGGAACAGATGTGGCACACTGCCGTCCACGATGTTTCTCCCTGGTCTGGGTACATTTTCTTACAATGTGGTGTTCGGAAAATGCGGTGGCGTGGATTCTCTTCTGGTGCGTTTGTAATGGACCGTGAGGAGAGATGTTGACATGTGAAAGAGAGTTCTGACCCAGGGTTACGAAGTGGAGAGTAGAGTGGGATGGATGTGTAGTTCTAATTTGCCCTCTCTCGTATGAATTTCCCTTGGACAGAGAACTGGGCACACTGGAGAAATGAAAGTTCTGTCTAGTCCGAACATGATTCCTGGAAGTGACGGCGGGACGAGAGGGAGGGAATATACTGTGTTTGGGAATCAAAGTTCCATCGACTTTATTCAGGTCAGTGGCTGTACAGTTGAGGAGGACTATTTCCCCGAGCTTACTACGAGTTGCAGGGAGTACTACTTAGAATTCCGAACTTAGTCAGAATTCACAACTTGGTAAAGAATTCACAACTTGGTAAAGAATTCTCAAGAGATAGGGCGGGATGCAGTCGACTCGGCATCCAAGTCGGCCCGGCGGGTTGGTCGTGCTATGGGGGACTAAACATGGTAAGACCAGGGGGGGTGGACCCGCGGACCCGGAGACGATAGGCCTGACGTAACTGACGTATGTCGCGTGGTGTCGTGTGGTGTCGTGTCCATGCATTCAATGGCGGGCGGCGACGTGGTTGACGGAAGGCCGGGAACGAGGAGAGGGACATGTCACATGCGCGCTTGTACCAAACACCGCTGCATCTTGGGCGGGCTGGGGTTCGATGAGGGGTTCGAGACCGTCTTTTCGGGTCGAGTGGCTCAGGCTGGGTGGGGTGGCTGAGGAGGACCTGAGCCACACAGCGCTGGACGTTGGGGGACGGGCGTGAGCCACAGCGCGTGGGAGAAGTGGCTGAGCGCGTAATTAGATACAGCACGCAATTCATTCCCTGGGGAATTCGTTGCAGACTGCGACTCAGACTGCGACTGCGACTGAGACTGCGACTCAGATGAACGGACAGGCAGGCAGACAGACAAACAGACAAACAGACAAACAGACAAACAGACAAACAGACACAGGCAGGGAAGATCGACGGCCAACAGCAATCATGATACTGTACGTACTCTCTGACCGCAGGCCATGCTGGGTCCCATTGACCGACTCCCTCGGTCTGTCTACTGTCTCCTGTCTGACGAGCCCGATGATGAACGTTGCTTTGAGTCGAGAGCGTTCACGAGAGCCAGCGTCAAAGCCCAACTCGGCCCAGCCCAGCCCCGTCTCCGTTTGATAGGATCGCAGCTATACCACATGTCGCGCCCTCACTGATCGGAATCTTGCGCCCAGCCCGTCCCGCCATGGGGCCACGGGAGGGCTGATTGGGGCCAATGCATTCCTCCGCGGCTAGTTCGCAAGTGAAGTTCCTGGGGCTCACACACAGAGCAGCGAGTTTTGTGAGTGGGGGAACGTCGCCAAGCCAGAGAGGAGTGCTGCTGCCCGCCCCCCCCCTGTCGACCTGGAAAAAGCTCAAGGCCATCTAGATCCCGGTCGGCACGCGCTATCACTGCACAGGCGCCTGACGGGAAGCACCAATCGGCAGCGACTCCATTGGCAGAGCTGGTGGGCTTGGGCGTTTTGGGAGGGGGACTTTGGGCGAAGTGATGGGCGCTGTGCAGCAGTCACAGTGAAGGAGAGAGAAAGAGAGTGTGTGTGTGCGGTAGGTTGGGACGGGACGAGGCGGGTGACGAGACATGGTGGTGAGACCATTTTGACGCCGAATCTGGCCAGACAAGAGACTCACACGGACACACGGGGCATTGTTCCCCTTGCTTCCATCTTGACCTCTACGTAGCACACATGCAGCCAAACACCCGGGGACCAGTCGCCGGCCCAGGCTTCCGCAGCACTCATGCACAGTTGGCATCATTGTGCATCCCGCGATCCGCCTCGTTTCCCATCCGGTTGCCCGTTCCGTCCGTCGTCTCCTGTCGAAGGAAGCTCTCTTTTCTCCTTTCGCATTCTCTGCAGCAAGATTGGGCGCATCCCGCATTTCGCACTTGGGCCTCACGTATTGGCACAGTCGGTACTTTGCTTAAGTATGCTTTGTCAACGCAGGCGAAGAATGGAAGGAATGAGGCTGTGGATGCGGTCAGGGACGGGGCCCTGGTGCTTGTGCTTCGTAGAGGCCCCCCCCTATTTTGAGGCCCGGCCCTTGGTGTTGTCCAGCTTACATGCTCTCACCTTCTGATTGCCGTGTAGTTTCGGTCTGACTACTCTGACTCCGACAGGTTTCCTTTGAGGAAGGAAAAATAAACACCCCCGGGGATCTCCCTTGAACGCGAAAAAGTACACCCACCCAACGCCTCCTCCTTAGTCTTCACCGACTCTCCTTCGGCTAAAAGAGGTCCTGGACGCCGCCGACACCGCCGGAAGAGGCCAGCCAACGGTCCATTGGATGGCTCCCGCCGGACGCAGGCACCTGCTTTGCCCCGTAGCGGCTAGCCCCCTGTGCGGCCCGGGCCCCGGTGCTTGCAGGTCCCCAGCAGCATAGTGCCCAGCAGCAGTCGATCACCCTTCGCTTTCAGCGGGTCGCCGCCAGCCCCCGGCGCGCCTATAGGTTGGGTAGCGCTATACCAGACCCCCTAGCCGGTTCCCCTCCACTCCGGCTACCTGGGAGGCCTGCAACCTGGAAGAGAGAGACCTGTAACTTGGGCCCATCCTGGGTGGCCTCCTTCAGTGGGCAGCCCTCCTCCCCCAGTGGGAAGCCCCCAGTGGGTTACTGGCCAGTGGTCAGTGGTCAGTGGTCAGTGGTTCAGTGGTTACACTCATAAATCCGACCTCCCCCTCCCCACTCTTCTTCAGCTTCCATCCCTTCCCTTCTCCACCCACAACTTCTGTCTCGTCCTCCACTCCGCCAACCTCATCGCCATCCCACGGTGGGCGTGGGGCCTTATTAGCCATCCTCCCTCCCCAATTCTCGACCGAAATCCTCTACAAAGGCATCCAGCTCACAGGCTGCTGTCTACATACAACACGCCTCTAGTCTCGGACTTGCAGCACTTGTCATATTTTTCTTCTTCTTTTTGAGAGCTGGCCTCCCGACTCACCGACCCGTCTTACATCGCCATCGCTCTGCTTGCACACTCAGGCGCGATATAACCTCGTCGCTTCACCGCCGTCGCTGCTGCTCCCACGAGAACAGAGAGGGCTGAGAGCTCCCTCCACCGCCCAACATGGCTCTCGAGCAGACAATCACCATCGTCAACAACTCGGGCAAAATCATCAAGACTGTACGTCCTGGTTTCCGCTATTCCCTGGTCTCGCTCCTGCTAACCCGCCTTCCCCAGGGAAAACAGCTCTTCTCCATCTTCAAGGAAGCCCAGGGCAACTACAAGGACAAAAAGTCCCAGATCAGGGCCGACCGCGAACTCCAGCGCTCTCAGACCTTCGACAACTCGCGCGCCATCGCAGAACCCCCGCGATACTACCAAGATGACCAGCAATACTACCACAACCAAGTCCGTCGACGCTCCTACGACGCCGGCAGCGAGCATGGCTCCCAGCGCAGCCGCCAGTCTCGCAGCACCCAATCCCGCCGCCACCGCGACAGCAGAAACCCCCGCGACTTCGACACCCGCAGCCAGGCCCTCACCGAGGGCAACCTCAAGACCCTGAGCGAAGTCTCCAGCGTCGCCCCCAGCAGAGCTCCTCCGCCTCGCGCCTACGCGAACCCCTGCCCCGAGATGGAAATGGCCGTCTCCAAGAGGGACCTCGCCCACATCGAGATGCGAAGCGCCATGGCACCCGGTCCCATGGTCGCTCGAACCCGCTCCGCCGCCGAGCTGACCTTGCACAAGCCTCGCAAGGAGATTGACATGGACCTCGCCTACGGAAACGTCCCCCCCGATCTGGAGTACCGGACCGACCTGGATCCCCGCAGCGGCGGCGACGAGAGACATGCTACCGATCTCGTCCACCGCGTCGAGGGGCTTCTGGATGAGGCTCAGTGCGTCCACCACTCAGCTACCGCCACAATGGCCCATCTTCAGCAGAATCCTGATGCCGCTGCCGCCGTTGCCCTATCGCTCGCTGAGCTTTCTAACCTAGTCAAGAAGACATCCCCTGCGTTTCTCACCCTGATGAAGAGCGCCTCACCTGCCGTCTTCTCCCTGCTCTCGTCTCCGCAATTCCTCATTGGATCAAGCATCGCTGTCGGTGTCACTGTCGTCTGCTTCGGAGGTTGGAAGATTGTGCAGAGGGTCAAGGAGGCTCAGGCCGCTCGCGAGGCTTTGGCCTATGAGGGCGTACCCATGGATCGCCCTGCGCCGATGAGGACCCAGAGCGAGTACGGCGCTGGTGTCGACGAAGCTCTTGTCATTGATGATGACCTGAGCTCTATTGAGACATGGAGGAGAGGCATTGTACCTTACGGTGAAGAGGAGAGCGCCGATTTCGAGTTGATAACCCCAACGGCCGACCGCGTCACCAAGGAGATTTACAAGGACGACTTTGACGTGAAGTCGCGCCGAAGCACCAGAACCAGCAAGACTTCCGAGAGCCATCGGAGTCATCGCAGCTCCAAGAGCCACCGCGATGACAAGGACAGGGGGAGTCACAGAGATGAGTCTGACAGGAGGAGCAGGCGCTCTGGTACTGAGAGCATCGCCGACAGCGAGCGCAGCCGCCGATCTAGCAGGAAGACGAAGACCATCGAGGACGGACGAAGTAGTCGGGGCGATGACGTGTCGCTGGTGGTCCGACCCAAGCGACAGAGCAGCAACATGCTCAAGGCGTTGTTCAAGACCAAGAAGGAGAGGGAGTTGGTGTATGCCTAGAGCGATCTAGGTCATTGGTGTTTTATGTTTTGATTTCAGTGCGTCACGTTTAGAAAAGACCACCAATGGGTCTAGACGGCGGGCGAGTCGAAGGGGCTCGCTTTGCCATGCATGGGAGTCTACTACAGCGCTTGGGTTATCGGTTCGTTGGGCGAGGGACGCTGGCACCCGTCGCAACATTTTACATACAGCCAGGATGATTGATGGATGAGATTACGGGATTTCGGGATGTTGGATGAAACCTTTTAGCGATATCTTTGTCAGCTTTTTATGTGTACACAAATGCATCAGCCGGAAGCATGGTTTGCGTGCTCCCCGGACCTTTTGTCTCATTCATGTTTCCAGACAAGCCAGCTGACGTGTTGTTTTCATACTTGCGCGTAGGGTTACGCGCAGTGTTATACAAACTCGAGCGGCGGGTTTGTTTCCCTGATTGTGGTAACTGTATTGCCGTACATGCTTGTGAGTAATGCGATGAGACGGATGACTGACGAGTTTGCAGGGACAACTCACGCAGGTTTGGCACACACAGAAAGAAGCAGATGATTGTCTGTGATTTCAACCCCAGTACAGTCACAGTTCGCAATGATGTTTGGGTTGCAATTGATGTCCTCTCACAGCATCAGCCGTCACGTAAGCTGGCGTTGATGACTCGCCCGCAGAGTCAAGCATTGCGATGCCACAGTCTTGGAAAGGTATAAATTGTCCTAATTCCTCTCCCTCATGGCTTCTGTCTCTGTCACCAGTCAACCACTTCACTCACAACTACATATATACCCCACTCCCTCACCTTAACACCCAACTCGCCCACTTCTAGTACACGGCTTCATCCTTGCCTGTTCGCCGCTCATCGCCGCCGCGTGGCTCCGGCATCGCCTAGCACATTGCCTGCGATGGTGGCTTATATGCAGAGCTCGGCAAGACCACCGCTCCCAACGCGAGTCGACTTGGTGGAGGTCCCTTCCGGATAACCAGAGGATGACCATTGACTCTGAAGTCGGGACCCCGGTGAGCTAGTTCAGCACATTCCGACATGGAAACCGGATTTACGAGTCATGAGAGAGAAACGCCAAAGCGCTGCGGATTAATATCAACATGACCTTCAACAATCCACTCCAGGTCCTCCTCAACGAGGCTATGCTGATGCTTATGGCGATGCTGCCTGGGTGGTGGATCAGTGGACTACAGGTCGAGGAGCCTGTTATCCCATCCTGGCTAAGGCGACCAGGTATGGAACCGAGGGCATCATTCCTCTTGCAAGTCGGAACTCCAGGAAGCGAAGCTAGACCGTCACCCGCCCTGCCGCGACGAGAGCAAGGCTGGCCTTTCCTACTATCCCGTCGACTTGAGGGACCGTGAGGGCGCTGTCCGCACTTCGTGTTACTCTTTGGCTTCAGCGTCTCTTCGAAGCATGCAGTCGCCCGGAGGAACCATTCTTCACGGCAGTTGATCGAAGACGGAGCATGCGACGATTTTGCCTAAGCCACGAAGCAGGCTTGGTCAATGTTCTTTGGCTCGACTGGCCACGGTAATTCCTGGCCTGGTTGTTTCTGCATGAGGGTTGGGTGTCGACCAGCGTATCGAACGAGAAAAAAAGCTCGTGCGTCTTGTCCAAGCATTATGGACACCAATGCCTTCCTGATCACTAGAACACGATTGTCGACGAGTAATCACAAAGAGCCACGGCCAATCTTGAAGGCTACCAACGCCGCAAGATAGGACTGTTATATATACCCTAGGATGCGGATTCCATGGGACATCCAAGCTGAGGGCCCAAATAGCGCGATAACCGCGATGCTCTCCATTGGCAACACTCACAAGGCTTAACTTGTGGGAAAACACAACATTGAGGAGCGCCTCAAACGGTGGCAAAAACAAACAACCACCCAACAGGGCGAGGGGGGTTGGGGTCGGTAACTTCACTAAGGCTAGACCGGAGAAGAGTACAACTGCCGAAGTTGGTACACTATCAACGAACTCGTCTCGTCATCGAGGAAGCCTTGAGACCTCCGTTCTCCCCTATGCGGCCGAGTTGCCCTACTTAGACGGGCGGAACTCCCCCACCGATGTCTTTTCCCGTGCCCTCACGGTACAAGCCTGCGATGGAGGCCCTTGGTCTAACCAGCGTGGTTTGGGTTATGGGGCGCATATTGGAAGGCAACGACTTGGAATACCACGCAGAAAAGACCAATGTCGTTGGCTACCTTATGTTATCGGAGTCTAACTTACGACAGCTGTACGCTCTGAAGACGAGGAGTTTTGGGAGCAATATAAGGGGGTTCTCTTGACGAATTGGTCAGGGCAGACGTCCTCACCTTTACAGAGATCGGGAAGAATCTTGAGAGGACGGCAGACTGGCTCCACGACAACGATCTCCCCATCTTCAATACCACGTCCGATAGTCTCGACAGAGAGGCGATGACCTCGAAACCCGAACACGAGTAACGCCTCGGTGCAGTGAAGGTGGCCAGACATCCGCCTACCCTGTACCCTATACCAGTATAAGCACCGTCGAGCTAATCCTGCATCTCCTGCGAGCCGCACACCGACCAGGGCTGTTGCGCCCCTGGGAAGAGAAGGCGGCCAACTATGTTTGGCGGACGAGGTCGAGTTCGACTGAACCTTACTCCTGACCAGAGCCTGATCCGAAGGATCGTTGAGTCGGCGCATCGGGACCAGCAGCGGATCCGCATGTATGACGTTTTAAAAGCACTGTCGAGGCGTCTGTATATACGGCAGGCGTACTGTAGCAGGCTGCGGAGCAAACGAGTCAACCGACGACATATCGACGAGCCAGGATATATATACTATGGCAACCGGCGTTAACATGCACTGTTTGCTCCGAGCTGAGACACGCCAAACCAATCGTCTCCTTCCCTCGAAGAGCACAAGACCCCAATGCTCCCAAGGACTTGGGCTGGCCTTGCTCCATATGCAGTATAACCGGGTCCAGCTATTTCGGGTCTGCGATGGCATCGCTCCGCGTAGTCTCAAACGACGCCACGGGCCTGAGCTGGAGCACATTGTCAGAGGATGCGGCGCCTCTCAAAGCGTCTCTCGATCAACGGGTGGACAGAGGCAAGATGGACTACTACTGCGGGCTTCACTGGGGCCTGCTGCCCCTGATTGGGCCGTCTTTGTCGGATGGATGGCAGACCAGAGTCCGGTCCTTGCTCGCGGCATTGAAACTGGATTATAAATATGTCGCCAACGTGAACACGATGGCTACATGGAACACAAATCTTGAGGCTACACGGCTGCTCTCCTCCACAATCACTAGCTATACTACATCTGAATGCAAAACAGATGCTGCAAATCATCGGTTGTCATAGGCAAGAAAGTTGCCTGCCACGTTCTGGCCAGTACTGTGGGGATACCGAGAACGGTCCTATAGGAGGCTTCACAACGGGAGATACGGCCGCTTCATCCTGACAGCTGCCACAGCCAGGTCCTTCCATCCGACAGTTTCGCAAGAACTTGACGGCCCAAGTCCGATGCAAGGAGGACATCGCCAAGAAGAAGAGAGTCGACGATCTCTGGGACGCCACGGCGTCGGATTTGAAGCCAGTGAAGGCCTCCCGCTGTCGTGGGTGCCATTCCTGGATTTCCAGAACTTCTCCGTGCCGCAAGCCTCTTTTATATAAGGCAGCAAATGATGAGACGTGCACTGTGAAGGGAGGGGAGGCGGGATAAAACTTCCCTGTCTCCGCCTGACCCGAATCGCCATGTTCACAGTGGCTGTCGTGAAGTTGGTCCTCCCTAGAACCTGCTCAACTGTATACTCCCCTGTAATCGCGCAAACCGGCCTATATACGACCTCAACCCAGCCAAGCCGGTTTGTTGGCCCAATGCTGAGCCAGTCTTGGCCTACCGCTCTTCGACGAGAAACGCCTCGATATATCGACAATCGTATCGCGACACATACATAGGCTACACTTCTAGAGCGAAACGAAATGTCTGTCGCTTTGCAGAGCCGCAAAATCAGATCTTCTTGCCTGTCAGGATCAAGTATGACGAAACCGCGGGCCGGTCCTACCATGCATACCATTTCACGTGGGCCGCGGCTGGCTGCCGAGAGACGATTTGCGACTCTATACTATACCAAGTTCTTAGATATTGGCGATGAGAAGGTGGAGGCGGTACGAAGACCAGGATGGAGTTACCCAGTTATTAACAATGACCCTATACTCCTACTGCACTCCTGGGCAGATATGGTAGCCTGGCTCGATATGCTATTAGTAGGACACGATGTACTTTTCGTTGCAATGGCACATGAAGGCATTACCGCGTACTGCGCACGCTCATGCGACAGTCCGCGGCCTACGGATCCAGCCCATCTCCATCCGAATCCACCGGCCCACCGAGCTTCATCACCACAGTCCGTCCGACCAGCCTGACCATGCTGTTCCGCGATCAGGATCTCCCATCAACTCCGAAATCGAGCAGGGCGGTATATATCCCAGATTAACATCTACAGCGGAGGGATTGAGCTTGCAGGCTCATTCTATATGCTTCGAATCATCACGAGCATCTCCCCTCAACAAGGAAGAGAGACCCAATATAAACGAAAGCAATATATATGAACACTACGTCGTTTGGGCCGTGGCGGATCATCCGACAAGGCTTCATTCCCGGAACAGCAAGCTCAGCGCAGCTTTGGGGATAACCCGGTTTTGCCCTCGCTGCGAACAATCAGCTTGAGCTCCCGTGCCTTGGCTGTGGCGGTCTAAAGACGGTGTACCTTTTCGCGGAGGTGTTCAAGGCCGATGGTGAGTTATTGTCGGCGGGCGCGAATACCGAGGCCGATAGCCTATACTATTCGAATTCGCTGGCAGGATGTTGCTACTATATAGTCACGAAGACAGGAAAACCTGAAGCATGCCACATTGTCCCGTTTAAGTGGAACGATAGCCAAGCAGCCTGGAGATGGCCAAGACATTTACAGCTACGCTCTAACTGTTCTGGTCTTGGGGCTCATGCCACGATGCGTTGGCGTGTATATATTAGGGACTGGGAACCTCAGACAGATCATGGAATCTAATGTGTCTTACTCCTGTTGTCAGTGCTATCAGTCAGTCCACAGTCTCAAGAGAGAGATTAAAATCCGGCGGCTTTCAGCACTGCACGAGGGATACATCCTGAAAGACGTCTTCAAGCATCGGACCCTGACATTCGCTCGCCGTATGGAGCCGATAGAACGGCTTAGGGCCTCGGTGGTCCTCTTCGTGTGGAGGGGAAGGTTGTCGGGCAAAGTGTCTCGGGTAGCGCACAGCTTCAGCGTCAATTGGCTTGCCCGTTGAGTGATGCCTGTGTTGATGCGTGGTGCAACAAGCCCCTCAATTCCTCCGTCGGTCGCGAAAACTTATGTGCGCTTACGAGGATGATGGAAGAAGCTACTATATCGCGGCCGCGTCCGTTTATATACCTGCCGTTTGCGGAGCCAACTCTCGGGCTCTATGGCATTGACGTCTCTTTGCGCCTCGACTGACCAGGGGGTTTCGTGGCTCGACTCTACACCTATCCACCAATGGTTTGGGAAAAGTCGCTCTATGGGACAAGCCCTGTCGACGCCTTCGTCCACGCGGATAAGCGGGCGAGGCCCTCATGGAGGACAGTCTCGACAGTGCTGTTCGAGCGGGTGTCAGGCAACTTATTGCCTTGGTCGATCTGACCTTGGAGACTCACAATCAGCAGGTTCTTACCTTGCTCTGGCGGACATGAGCCCTCGCAGATATGGCAATTGAGAGAAACCTGCTCCCCAAAAGGACGCCAACAGCTGTTACCAGGGGGCCTACGATGACGAAATCGCCACCCTTCAATAGCGAAGAAGCTACAGTTTTGTTGTATCCGCAGAAACTCAAAAGCGGCGGGAATCGTCTGAAAGCCATGATCTCCGGGTTCAGATCGGACCCATGCCCAGCTATAATATCGCGGACAAAGGTAACCACACCAAACTCAGCAAGTCCCAAACGCAGCAACAAAAAGGGTAGATAATCCCACCGTACCTCCATACGTACGATATATTAGAAGCTATATTCCCTCAGGAATGAGATCAAGAATGACTCGTTCGGCTATTTCGTCCAAGATCAGTTCGTACAGCTCCTCGATCAAGTGCCTATAGGGGTGCTCATCGCGTTCTCCCCCACGAAGCGCCTCAATTACCACGGGCCACTTTTTGTGATTGACTCGTTGACGGAAGCCGTGACGAGATTATGGAAGCAAGAATGTGAGCAGCATGGGAATAGCGTATGGTGTAAATGTCGAACCAGTCAATGTCTAGGACAGGTTTCAGGTACTATATGAAACGTAAAGCTGGTTGATGATCAGCTGAAGAAGGTGAGGATGGTGTACGCAGTAAGGGGTCGCCTGCTCCTCGGTCAAGAACTATGCTTTCTAAGTAGACCAGAAGACGAAGGCATTCACGAGCCAGCTTCCCACATTTTGGGGATACGCGAAAAATGATTGGAGTTATCTAGTTGACCGATGGTCAATGAAAACTATGCTCGCAGCCTCTTACCAGCAACCAGCTCATCGTCGACGGGGCCAAACACCAACTTCAACACACCTTTCCAGATGTCCGGGAGAATTCTTCACTACAGACAGCAATCTTCTCTCCACTAGTATAAGCTCAGACTGAATACAAAAATAACGATTGGTCTCAGCTAGATCATCGGTATACACTTACCCAGGACTTCCCAACAAATCGAGACCCAGGACCCAAGTCCTAAACCGAGTTAACGAAGTTCCAGCGCATGCACCGCAATTGGGTTCCGGCCTTCAAGGTCTCAGACCAGGAGATTTTGACGAGCAGCCTTCCGCTCCTGAGAAAAAGCCCAACCAAGGTGAAGGTTGCAATAGAGCAACTAGGAACCTCGAGAAGTATGCACGGCCGCGACAAACGTCAGTGCCCATGGCCGCTGGTATTAATATCCACAAGATGTGCAGTAAGAAGGCCTTCCACGCCTGGCCAGGCTTTGACGAGGAATATACGACGGGATGGACATATTGATTTGAGAGAGACGCATGGTTATATATTGGCTTGGCATTTTAGGCGACGAGGACGTTGTCTTTCAGAAGGGGGGAACTTATTAGGGCATATTTTTGACATATCAGAAATACTTAAGAGGCTATTATTCTTGTTGTGCAACGGTTTGGATGAGCTGTCTAAGACGGTGCTTTTTTACTCATACCAATACTAGACAATGATATGAGAGCATGACTAAATACAAATTGTTAGTGTCGCATAGATACATCAGATCTCGTCTTTTACTGCCTCTCTTTCGTCATCCCATCCTCGCAAGGTCTAGACCCCGACTACTTCTGTGGCTTTGCGTCGTTGGTGAACAAACCAACCCCTTCAAGGCCTCCGTAAAATTCTCCGGCCCGTCCGCCCTCGAGCGATTGCGCCTTCGATGTCTCAGTCCACTGTCGTCCCAACGACATTCTATATCTGTGCTTGCTTTGCTTGGGCCGCCCCCTGGCTGGCCCTTTTCACCGCATCGACAGGGGCTGGACAGGGAATAAACATCGGTGAGCCGGGAGGTCAGCAGCCACTACCCTTCGGAGTCGACGGAGGGTGTTCCTTTTTCTTGTTCGTCTTCTTGTTCATTTGTTCTTCATTCCCGGTGTGTATTTTTTAAAACTTGTTTTTTTTACTCCTTTAGAACTCGGTGCTCTACCACGCATTTATATTCCCCTTATTTGCTTGGCTGCGGCAGTCGGAGGTCACACCGCGTGGCAGTCGGACACGGGAAACATAGTGCATGCAAGCCACGAGTGCTGCCGCCTTTGTTGTTTTCCCCCTTTATTCTTTTTTACTTGATGCTTCATCTTTTTAGAGGACATTATTCGTGCCTTGAAGAGTTGAGGTCTTCGTTCGAGTTGTCTACCATCGCCACCTGTTCCCTTGCAGATGATGGCCGATCCCGGCAAGCCGACGGCGAAAGGATGTACGGGGTGCGCCAAGATTCGAGAGACGGAGAAGCTTCAGCAGGACGGCGGCAAGGCCATAGGTAAGGTTGTTTTTTCAGTTCGCAGTTATATCCTTCGATATGCGGATTTATTGGACAGCAAAAGACAACATGCCGTGTTTTCTTATCCTCTGCTCCGTGTCTTTCCTGTCTTATCGCGGCGTTCGGAGCCATGCCTCCTTTTAGCCAGTGACTCACTGTCCTCAATTGACGCGTCACGGCGAGTGTCTGTGATGCACGCTGTCAATCGCTGTGAAGCCAGACCAGAAGAATCTGGCTGCGCAGCTGTCGGGATTCAGAATTTGGTTGTTTCTCATGTTCGCAAAGCCACGTTTATATCTCCTTGTCCCTCCATCCCAAGACGGAAATGGTGCCTCTCTCCCGTCCCCCAGCTCCCCCAGTTTGCAAATGAGGCTAGTGCCCTTTTGGTGTTCCCCAAAGTCATGAAAAGTGGCTGGAACCTGGACAAGGCTGAAAGAGCCCTCTGGGGCCGAACCAATGAGAAAGAAGTTTCCCCCTCCTTCAACGACAAGGCTACCAACAACCTGTGGCGCAATTGGCGTCCTCTTCTCTCAACTCCCCTAGCCTTCACCTCCTAGCCCGTCGACGATTGCGCCGTATCTCGCCAAAGTGGCACAATGCGGTTGCTGGGCTGGAACGTCTTGCTCATTTCTTCTTGATCCCTGGATATTTCCTCCCTTGAGAAAAGGAAATCACCCCTCGGTATCGTGCCATCACGTCATCGTCCCGCACCGGCCTCGGCGCATTCGTGATTCGACCCTTACTACCTTTGCATTCACCTCGTCATCACCGGTTCCTTTTCTGCTACTGCGATAGAAACTTGTATGTCCTTGCTTTATATCTGCTGCTGGAGTCCGAGTCCGAGTCCGAGTCTGCATTTGGCTGTGACCATCGCCTCTTCCTTCGTCACCACCAAGCTAATCAGCCCTCACCACTAGCCTCCGTCACGATGCCCTCCCGTACGGCCTCGCGGACAGCCTCGCAGGCCGTCTCGCGTGCTGTATCGCCGACACTGTCCCCCGGGCCCTCGTCCCCCATTCTCAGCCCTCTCGAGATCGCCGACGATACTGCAACCCGCCCCGACCTCGTCCACAGCCTCAACCATACCAGCACCGTGCTCGCCCTGGCCGTCAGTCCCCAGCACGAGACCATCTACGCCGGCACCCAGGACGGAGAGATTGTGGCCTGGTCTCTCGATACCTTCCACCAGGTTCACCGCATACAGGCCCATAAGCGCAGCGTCCTGTCCTTATCGCTTTCCCCCGACGCCTCGCTGCTCTTCTCCAGCGCCGGCGACGCCATCATCAACGTCTGGGATCCTCGCTCCCTGACCCGTCTCTACGAGATCTACGGCTCCTACGACGTCGGCGACATCTTCTGCACCGCCTACAGCCCCCAGCTCGAGACGCTGTACATCGGTGCTCAGAACGCTAGCATCCAGTGGGTTGGCCTGAAGGATGCCTCCGCCCGCGTCGCCGCCGACTCCCAGCAGCATCCCGACCGCCGAAACCACCGCTTCTTCGACTCCAAGGCCGTCGGCGGCACGAGCACTCCGAGGCGCAACGACGATCGATGGAGCCACATCCCCAAAGCCCAGACCGTTCTCGAGATGCACGCCGGCTCCGTCCGGAACTTTGCCCACTACGGCTACATCTATTGCATGCTCATGGCGAAGGGCCCAACCGTCGATGTTGGCGCCGATGACGATGTTTTGATATCGGGTGCGGGCGACGGAACCATCAAGCTGTGGAGTCTAGGCCACGCGTGCGAAGACGACGAGAACTCTGGCTGCGTCCAGGAGATTATGACGCTGGGGACCGACGACGCCGAATCGGTTCTGTCTCTGGCACTTGATGGATCGTTCCTATACGCCGGGAAGCTCGATGGCATCGTCGAGCTCTGGGATCTTGACACCACACAGCGACTGCGGGTCATCAAGGCCCATGATTGCGACGTCATGTCGCTGCAGATGGGCTGGGGCTACCTTTGGACTGCTGCAAGCAACGGCTGGGCTAGTGTAAGTGATAGACTTATCCCAAAGACGCCGTCCCACTAACATGGCGATAGAAATACAGCACAGCGCACTATGGCAAGTACCAGCACGCCTCGGGCAACGTCACGCAAAAGTACCAGTGCCTGTCCAGGTGGCAGGCTCACCAGGGCAAGATCCTGTCTTCGGCTGCTGCCACCTATAAGAACAAGCAATTCTACATCACCGGGTCTAACGACGACAACATTTCCATCTGGACTATCAAAGAAGACGCCTGCTCCAAGAAGGACACGGTACAGGATTCAGAAAACCTGCTGCTCTCCACGTTGCGAGACTTTATCTCGTACAAGACGGTCTCGTCGCGCCCCGAATTTTCTGAAGACTGCCGCAAGGGAGCCACGTTCTTGGGCGCCTTGTTCAAGCGCCTCGGAGGTCATGTGGAGATGCTGCACACGGAAAAGCCCCATAACCCGGTCGTGTACGCCAAGTTCTCGGCCAAGAAGGAAGCCTCAGAGACGCGGAAGCGGATTCTTTTCTATGGACACTACGATGTGGTGGCGGCCGACAGCAGGAAGGGAAATTGGACATCGGATCCTTTTACCATGCAGGGTACTAACGGATACTTGTATGGTCGAGGTGTCAGCGACAACAAGGGTCCCATTGTTGCAGCCCTCTACGCCGTCACGGACCTGATGCAGGCGCAGAAGCTGGAAAACGACATCATCTTCCTGATCGAGGGCGAGGAGGAGTTCGGCTCACTGGGGTTCGAGGAGGCCGTAAGGAAGAACAAAGAGCTGATTGGCGAAGTAGACTACATTCTGCTGGCCAACAGTTACTGGTTGGACAACGAGGTGCCGTGCCTGACCTACGGTCTCCGCGGCGTGCTGCACACGACCATCTGCGTCGATGCACCCCGGCCGGATATCCACTCGGGCGTGGACGGTTCGTACATGATGAACGAGCCTCTTTCAGACTTGACGCAGGTCTTGTCGAAGCTCAAGGGCCCCGGTAACCGGGTGCAGATTCCAGGCTTCTACGACGGAATCCTCGGCATCACACCCGAAGAGGAGGCGCGGTACGACGACATTGCATCGATCCTGATCCGCAACAAGCCCGAGGCCGGCCCCGAGGATAGGCTCAAGCAGTCGCTAATGGCTCGATGGCGGGAGCCCAACTTGACCCTACATCGGTACAAGGTGTCAGGGCCCGACGGCAGTCTGGTGAGCAGCCATGCCAGCTCGCACATCAGCTTGCGGCTGGTGCCAGGGCAGGAGGTGGACACGGTAACGGAGTCGCTCACGGGGTTCCTAGAGACGGAGTTTGCGCAGCTTGAGTCACAGAATCGACTGAGCATCTCCATCGACAACAAGGCAGAGCCGTGGCTGGGCGACCCGAGCAACGCCATCTTCCGCACACTGGAGGGGGCGATCCTAGAGGCGTGGGAGGAGCGGTTCGAGCCGTCGTCGGAGGGCACCACGACGGACGAGTCGGACGAGGACCAGGATCAGCAGCAGCCGCCGCGGGCTAAGACAACGGCAGGCGGCAAGCCTCGCAAGCCCCTATTCATCCGCGAGGGCGGGTCGATCCCGGCGATCCGGTTCCTGGAGAAAGAGTTTGGGGCGCCGGCGGCGCATTTGCCGTGCGGGCAGTCGAGCGACGCGGCGCATTTGGACAACGAGCGGATTTGCTTGATGAACCTGTTGAAGGCAAGGGAGATTTTTGCCAAGGTGTTTGCTCGGTTGTAGTTTGGGAGGGTTGTAAGAGAGTACAGCGAAAAAGAGGCATGATTACGGGAGCATAAGAGAGAATAGAGAAAAGACGAGATACCCGGGTTCATGACTTGGTTGTACTATAAAACATAAAAACTGGTCTAGATTTGATGACGACTATTGCGACAGTTGAATTGTCTTTTTCAGAAGGATTAATAAGAAAGGCCCTGTGCCAGAGTCAGACAGTCTGTACCTAGCTCTTAGACTGCAAATGAGCCACATTGAGAATCTGTGAAGATCAACACGGATTATGAAACATCCGAACTGGCTTCATTAGTCCATCCAGCCTAGACCAATAATTATCTAGTCAGGAGCAAAGCAAATGACGACAGGACTTCACGACCAATGATTGCAGGGTAGTTTGCCCAGCAGTGACATCCTATCCATCCAGCCTTGCCGCTTAGCCCCGGGACTGAAATGGCCTCAGCTGTAGCCCTACGAAGAGGGGGGGACCTAGGGCTCTAAAATTAGCGCTCGGCCTGTGCTGCGCCGCACTAGGACTGGGGCTGAGTGGGGTTTTCTTTCGGGCCTGATGCCCCGTTGGGAGGTGGGAGTGGCGGGTTTTCTAGAAGACGCGCATGGGTTCAGTTGATGGTTTTCTTTGGAAGAGGGCAAGTTTGATGTGGCTTGTTGCTGGATAGGCGGGCACTTTGTAGAGAAAAGTAGTTAGTTAAATGTTTCGGGGATGATGCTGGGGTTGAGGCGTGGGATGCTGGTTGCAGCAGGTGCTGTTTGGTGTGTTGTTCTTGGTGGTGTGCTGACGGTGTGTATGTCTGGGCTAGGAGAAGGATCAGGAGGATGAGGAAGAAGATGGTGGCTGGTTGTCTGGAATTAAATAAGATGGATAGACCACTATCCTTCACTTCCTGTCATCTTTTCTTTCTGTCCTTTGAAACTCCTTTCATTCTACAGATCCTCTACAAAGAAATACCATTACAGCAAACTCACTCACTCACTCACTCACTCACTCACTCACTCTCGTTCATCAACTGCTCCCAGTCTACCTTAGTCCACCACGCCAACTCCTTTCGGACATGGCGCATCAGCCAGCCACCTCAACCTCAGCCTGACTGTTCCTGTTTCTGTCACTCCCACCGTCATCGTTCTCCTCTTTGTTTTAAGCTGCTCTAGCCTCCTCCCTCCTAATCATAATCCGAATCCCCAGTCCGCCATCGCCAGCATTCGTTTTCCGGTGGTTTGACTGAGAGGCATTGACCGAACGCCCTTTTCCCGCCGTTCGCGTTTCACGTTACACCACATACACGCAGAGAGGAACACACACACAGAAGACTGCCCATCATGGCGTCGCGTCGCTCGTTCTGGTCCTCGCTCCCCCCCCTCCTCCTCCTCCTCCTCCTCCTCCTCGCGCCCTCTCTCACCCTCGCCCTCGAGAACAACTTCGACACGTATCCCGAAAACGCCCAGGACTGCCTGTACAAGTCCGCCAACGCCACCGACTGCACCGGCGACACGGGCGCCGAGCTGAACACCTGCCTGTGCGCCAACTCCGGCGGCTTCGTCATCAACACGGCCAAGTGCATCGGCGACAAGGGCGGCGTCGACATCGACCTGGTCTACAGCGACCTGGACACCGCCTGCGACGGCACCAACACGCCCCTGAGCATCTCCAAGTCCCAGTTCAAGAAGGCTGCTGCCGAGGGCGAGGCCGCGACGACCACCGACGCGTCGTCTAGCACGGAGACGGCGTCGGCTACCGAGTCGGAGTCGGCTCATGTCACGACTACATCCGGCGGCAAGACCATCACCGTGGTTCCCACGCAAACAGACGACAGCGACGACGACGACAAGGGCGGCGGCCTGGGCACCCCCGCCACGATCGGAATCGGCGTGGGAGCCGCGGCCATCGGCGCAGCCATCGTGGGCGCCATCTTCTTCCTACGACGGCGACGGCGCGGCGGCGAGGAAGCGCACCCGATGCTCACCAACCCGCAGTACCAGGGTGGCAACCCGGGCCAGGACTACAACGAGAACAAGCCGATGTGGGCGGCCGGCGGGTACAGCCCCAACACGGGCTGGGACACGCCGACGGGGTACGCCGGGGCTGCGGGGATTCCGCAGCAGCAGCAGGGTGTTGTGCCGGGGCCGGGCCATGTCTTTGAGATGGACGGGTCCGGCGGGGTGACGCCCGGGCATGGGCCGGTGGAGATGCCCGGGTCGGAGCTGCACGGGGGGCATCAAGGGGGATGGAATCGGTAGATGAGGAGGATGCGCAGGTTGGGAAGCATTACGATGGCTTCTGGGAGACCTGTTGGGGTGTATTTGGGCCGACTAGCATGCCGTGTAATTGGGAACATGGGAACATGGGAACATGAGAACATGGAAACGGGGAACAGGAAACAGGAAACAGGAAACAGGAAACAGGAAACAGGAAAAGGGCAACACCCGAGAGGCGTTTATTTAAGGTGTATATTTTACAGTTGGGTAGAATCTGGTCATGGTGCTTTGGGCCATGTCCGTGGTGGATGGCGGTACTTATCCGTCGATGTATAGATCCATTTCCATCACATATCTTTCCTTGGACGTCGCAATTGCCCCTGCAATGGCAATTAATTGATCCATTGGCGTTGATGAAAGGCTTCATTGAGCTCTGAAACCTGCTACTACACACTTCGTATATCGCATATATTCCGTACCTGTGTTTGTCAGCGAGTGTAACGCAGAGTAACCCACTTCGCTGAAAAGGGAAACAGGCCTCGGTTGGCCAAGACATCAAAAAGCAGGGCCGGTTTGCACATGTTTTTCGGAGACGCCTCCACTCGCTTTCTCCCAGCTGGACATCCCGCCTCTGCCAAACAACAGGAATCGCAACGCTGCTACGAAGACTCGGCTGCAAAATCTGAATCGCCGACTGCTGACCACGTTCGTCATGGCCGCCAATAAGAAGACGTCGGTCCTCATTACTGGGTACGTTGGTTGCACCGGGCGCCGTAGAGGAGGGGTGATGCTGACGGGATGGCGGTGCTAGGTGCTCCCCCGGCGGCATTGGACATGCGCTGGCGCTGGAGTTCCAGCGGAGAGGTACGATGCTTGCTGCTTCCGGGTGATGGATGGTTGATTGATTGATTGATTGACTGATTGACTGATTGATGCAGGTTGTTTTGTCATTGCCACGGCGCGGAACACGGATCCCATCCGCCATATGGAGGGGCCGGATGTGAGTGTCTTGGAGCTGGATGTCACCAAGACGTCCAGCATTGTCGAGTGTCGGGAGAAGGTCAGCGCTTTGACGGGCGGTCGACTGGATATCCTCATCAACAATGCGTGAGCTTCCCATGTCTCTCTCTCTCTCTCTGAATCAATCCACTGACACTGACCCCAGCGGACGCACTCACACCATCCCCGCCCTCGACATAGACCTCGACGACGTCCGCGCCACATACGAGGTCAACGTCTTCGGCCCCATGTCCATGACCAAGGCCTTCGCGCCACTGCTCATCCAAGCGCGCGGGCTGATCGTCAACATCTCGTCCACGTCGTCGGTAGTCCCGTACCTCTTCGGCGCCATCTACTCGTCCACCAAGGGCGCCATCAACACGTACTCGCGCGCGGCGCGCATGGAGCTGCGTCCGCTGGGCGTGCGCGTCATGGTGGCCATGACGGGCACGGTGCGGTCCAACATCGCGAGCCACTTCGAGCGCGCGCTGCCCGCCGGGTCGTACTACGCGCCCGTGAGCGACCTCTTCCAGCGCCGGCTGACCTTTAGCCAGAACACGGCCACGATGCCCACCGAGGTGTACGCGCGCAAGCTTGCCGCGCAGGCGCTCAAGGGCGAGGGCTGGCTGGGCGGATGGCTCGGTGGGACGCCGGAGTGGTACTGGGCCGGCGGCATGTCGGGCGTTGTGTGGGCGACGACGTTGTTGCCGCGGTGGATGAGTGAGCGGGCTGTGGCGGTGTTTTTCAAGATGGGGAGCATGGCGAGCAGGCTGCAGGCTGCGTGGGAGAAGAAGGTGTAGTTGATGCTGATGGTGCGATGGTGTAAGTGGCGAGGGAAGCAACGAGTTGAGACAAGAGCACCCGGGTAATGAATAGGTTTACAAATGAGGTTATAACCAGCGCGAAGCCCGATGCAAGCAGCAGCTTCTTGCTCAGCGATACCGTCGACGGCTGGCTGCGGTCGACGACGGGGACGAGCGTGTTGTGTGCGTGCGTGTGTGTTTGGCTCGAGTGCGGGAATGCCACGCCGCCGTGACCTAGCGATGCGATGCGTGTGCCTAGCGCGATGCCCTCGAACATCTGGTGGAAGATGATGACGATGGCGAGGGTGAAGAGCTGTTTAGAAGGTCAGTACGTGTCATTGTACCGAGAATAGGGGCGCGGACATGGACGAATGCTGTCGAAGTGATGACGCCTGTGCCGAACTGCTTGAGGATCGTGAGGAACAGGTTAGTTTTAACCTGGACAAAAGTCGACATTAGGATGGGACCGAAGACGCCTGTTTCTCGTATTAGCAAGGGGATAGTGAAGCTGGTGAGGAGACTTGCCGACGGAGCTGGCGGCGAGCACGACGAAGAGCATGCCGATGCGGAGGGGGATCTTGTATTCGCGGTCGGTACGCTCGCATGTAGCCGTGGACTCCTCTGAGTTTCCGCCCGTGCAGTGCCTATGCTTGTGAGTGTCTTGTAGATGGCATCGTATGGGGAGGTGCTTACTCGACGCCGGCGTGGAAATGGCAGTGCTCCTCGTCTGGTTCTGCGTCTCCGGACTCGATGTCTTCGGCGGGGATTAGTTTAGTGCCCGGCGGTTGTGCATGGCGGTTTAATGGTATGCTTATTAGAAGCTTAACTTGAAACTCTGAACTGACGATGGTGGTGGGGCGATGCGGTGTAATAGGAACAGTTAGTAGAATGACTGCTTGGAAATGAGCGCGGTTTCTGAATTATGTGGTGCTTTGCATCTTTGTAATGGTATTCCCAACTCAGTGACAGTGGTATCGTGACAGTCATCCAGTTGAGTTGTCGCCGAACAACAGAGTATCGATTGTAACCCGACTCAACCACAACACAGGCCCCTTGTTTGAAACGGGTTGATGAAAAACTTTGATCAAAGGTAGTTGAGTTTTGATTATCAACTTCACAAAGCACACCAAACTGTGAATAATCGACACATGTCGGCTGGATTAAACTAGAGCAAGTTCGTTGCCCAAAGGGAAGTAATCATCCTCTCCATCTATCCTGTTGCAACCCGGAGAACCTTCGGTCCTATGACCAGTAAACTACCAGCGTTTTCAGGTTACAGAGCTAGAACAGCGGCGGCAACCATACCCAGGAAGGGCACCATCTCCATGCCGGCCGCACCAGTCGCAGTGACAGCGTCGCCACCGGTGGTGGGAACGGATGCGCTTCCGGGTGTCTCAATCGCAGTCTTCGTCTCAGTCGCGGTGCGAGCGCCGTCGCAGTGCCTGTGATACGAGGTGCTTAGCAAGGGGTTGGGTAGTCAAGGGGAGTGAACTTACCAGTGGTCGCCGTGGGGTTCGCAGCCGAAGGATTCGGTAGGACTGGGACCCACAGCGGTAGTGGCCGTCTCGTCTTCATCGTGATCGTGGTGGTGAGCTTCGGCGGTGGTGGCAGCAGCAGTGAGAGTGGCGGCGGAGGAGACGACAGTGCTCAGCGTGGCGCGGGCACCTTCGCAATGGTAGTGATCGCCATGGGGCTCACAGCCATAGGATTCAGCGGGAGACGCAGCCAGGGAACCAGATCCCTCAGCGTGTTCATGGTCATCCTCGTGGACGTGAGTAGTGGTAGCAGCCGCGGCCTCGGACACGACAGTGCTCAGCGTGGCTCGGGCTCCCTCACAGTGGTAATGGCCGCCATGGGGCTCGCAGCCGTAGGACTCGGTGGGCGAGGCGGCCAGAGTCTCAGCAAAGGCACAGGGGAAGAGACCCAGAAGGGCGAGAGAAAAGGCAGCGGCCTTCATCTTGGCGGGCGGATGGGAACGAGCGAGTGAGGGGGGAGTTGGTGATGGTGGTGGGAGAAGGAGGAGGAACTGGGCTAGTATTTTATACACAGGCAGATGAACATGAGCTGCAGAAAATGGCAAGCCAAAAACAGTGTAGTGCGAGTGAGTGAATCACAGATTCATCGCGGTTACGGGCCATCAACCAACGGACTAACAAACAAACAAACAAACGAACCTCAGCCGGACTGCCACTTCGGGGATGCTCCGGGGAAACCCAAGATGGCCAGTCACTAATGGGGAGCACACAAATGGAGACGATGGAGTCGACCAAGGCAGATATGGATGGAGCCTCATGACGAGCATGTAATTATTCTACTCCCCGGTAAAAGCATGATAGGAAGTATGATTGACCACACCACCATTGGCCCCGTAGCAGCCGCGGGGGTATGGATCCTCTTCACAGGCCTCATACGTACTTGGCAAACAGCAGGAAATAAAAGAGAAAAAGTCCCTCGTGATTTGGGAAGTTGAAAAAGGCGAGGGTTTGGTCTTGGCGGAGTACTTGGCGTGGCCATCAAGGTCCTCACGTAGGTCCGCTCACTGAGCCTGGGGCGCTTCATTGGGCCACTATCGAACGGTGAATGACAGGGGCGTTTTCCCGTGTAAAATTCTCGCTGAGGATTCTCTGTGAGGGTCCATCCAGGTTCGTTGGCTCTTTTTGTTTCTGTTTGTCAGACGGTTGGGCTGTTGTCTTGGCTGGCTGAGTTGACTTGGTTGCGTCACGGCTGAATCAATGATATTCACTGTAAAGTCCTGGTAACTTGGACCTCGCCAACTTATACTCGTGGAAATACACCTGTTGCGATGGGCAGCGCTCTGATTGGCTGTAGCGGACCCACTATAGGAGGTCTGCTCCATTGTGACAAAATCGCTCGAACGTGACGTTTCCTTTGTATTAAAAGAAGGCATTTTCAATCTATTGTTTCTAAGCTATTGATGAGTTATCCGCATATTGCAACAGTTATGAGCCTAGGTAGTATAGCATTCACTAGTAACTTCCTCTGATAAATAAACTCTTATAGTGAAATACCTTTAAACCTCCTAATTCTCCCTAAATGAGACCTAATCAGCTGAAGCCCCTATCCAGTGCTCCTAATGCATAAGATGAGCCTTCCTAATATGTAAATAGCCTATCTAATTGACTTATTAAGGATAGTAAAGCTTAGTAACTTTAAAGACTAGGTTCCTTAGTTCTTATAGCTAACTAATCTTATGTATACTTATAATATATAGGATAAGCTTAATCCTAATGAACCTAAGTAGCCTAATAATCTTAATGATAAGCCTGCCTATAAGACCTATCTAAAGCTAAAGGAGAGGATAATAGTAAAGGCAAAAGAAGCTAAGAGTAATAAACCTACTGAAGTACAAATGTAAGCAATATATAGCATACTAGCTAAAGATTAGTTATACTTCTAAAATAAGTATAAAGAGTGCAAAGCTAAGGAGACTATAATTAAGCAGTAGATTATACTAATAGTTAAGCTAGGTAATTATAATTAAGCTATTTAAAGTGTGACTAAGAAGGGCAATAAGAAGGATTAGACTCTTTACTAACTAATTAAGGAATTTAAGTCTATATATACACTAAGCAAAGGAACTACTATTAAGGAGGTTAAAAGAGACTATATAGTAGTCCTTAGGGAAGCTAGTCATATAAATTAAAAGGCTAATACCTAGTATCTTTATTAGACTAAGGCCCTAACGAAGGCTAAAGAATATAATATACTAGAGGTAAGTAGTACTATTAGAATCTATGATTTCCTATAGGCTATATAAGCTTACTTTGCCCCTGCTTAGGTAGAGTATAAGCTTAAAGATCTTAATAAGAAGGAAATAAATAATATTAAGATTAATAGCCTAGCTTCCTATGGCCGGCTATTTATAACTATAGTAGCCTAGAAGCAAGGGAAATACTTTACTATATTCTCTACGTTTAGTGACTACTTAGATAGTAATAATCAATCATTATTACTATAGTATAGCAGTAAGGGTTATAAATGTCCCTATAGATCCGAAGGTAAGTATAGATAGTGCTTAAACTAATGCTTAAAATTAGAGTATATAATTACTAGGGCTATTAATTATTAGATTATTAAGCCTAATGAAGAGTAGATAAAGTAGATTAAGGAAATCTATAATTATAATAAGTAGAAGAAACTCTATATTACTATTGAATATAATAGGTAGAAGACTAGCATAGAGGCCCCTAGAGAGTATAGTAATAGAGTAATCCTAAGTAATATTATCTATATAATCCTTAACCCTAAGCTAGTCTATAATGTCTAGAAAATAGTAGGAATTTTCACCTTAATAGAAATATTACACTATCTGCTTATATAGAGTATACTGCTTAATAACTATAGTACTATTTACTTAGTTAACTTAGTGGACCTATTAGAACTAGGCTCCTTTATTCCTGCTAATAGAGGGTTTATAGAGGCTAGAATAATATAGTTCCTAGTTATTAGGAAAGGGGTTAGGATCTTTAAGAAGCTTATGAGGAATGAAATAGGCGCTTAGACTATAGACTTAGAGCTTAGGAATATAGTAGTTATAGAGGGATTTTATATTAATATTGTATCTGAAGCTAAGCTTTGAAAGTTAAGCACTTAGTTCTATAGCTTTAACTACTCTCTACACTTTAGAATACTTAAGAAGAATACTATTATATTATAAATGAGTAGATAATATAATATAACTATTCTTAAATATAAGCCCTTATCTTCTTATCTCTTATCCCTTAATCCTCTGCTAAGAAATACTATTGTGCTTAGTAATGCTAGACTCTAAGCTTATATTACTATAAGTAATATAGCTAAGCTAAGCTTAAAATAATATCATTAACCCTCTAGGGATCCTCTGAGACCTAGGGAGGATTTAGAGTAGCTATAGCATTTATAAGTAGAGCATTTAGGGAAGGATGCACTCTATAAGCTAGTCTGTTATATATGCAATATGTAGATCAAAAGAATAGTATAGACTGACTATGAGATATATAGTATTACATATGCATATTAGGCTATATTATACCAATAGTTAGAGTACTGCTTACCTTAACTGTTTTAGTGTATCTTATAGGACTTATAGGACTACCTGAGTGGATATAATGACTCTTCCTAGCTCCTATTGATAAAGGACGAATATAGTAATATATTATATATATAGACCTTAATATCTAAGAGTGGAACCCTAGTATTTAATGAGTTATTCTACTTTGAGAGCTATATTAAGAGATAATTTAGGCTCTTAATATATATTATATACTTAGATAATAAGAAGGTAGTAATTACCCTATTAGGAAATACTTAATACTAATGCTAGGTATACAGATAAGGCATTATTATAGAGCTTACCCTAGCTTATACTTATAAGCTAAATAGAGGAATTAAGTAAGTTAACTGGAAAGTTATGAATTAGTTAAATGTAATACTTAATAGAGTAAACCTACTACTAGAGCTATAGCTAGAGAGTATAAAAGCAGCAGTTTATCTAATTAATATATTACTAATAAGTAAGAGGCAATAGCTCTTGCTAATTAAGGTCTTAGATAAGTAGTTTAGATACTATGCTCTATTGCTAATTAGGGAGTATAATGCTAACCTATAGCTAGATTAGAGTATAGTTTATGCATATAGCTACTATACCTATCCTCTAATAGCTAATAGGGAGGCAGAGAGGAATAAAAGAGAGATGAAAGTAAGCCCTAAAGGGTATATTAGGTATCTTATTAGCTATACAGCTAGCAATATCTATTAAATATAGGTCCCTTGGCTTAAGAGAGTTATTATAACTTACAATGTATAATTCAATAAGTCTATCTATTATGATAGTGTAAAAAAACATACTATTAAGTAACCTATTATCTAATTAAAAGATTAAATCTTATAAATTAAATAGATAAAGGAAAAAGATAATATTTATAATAATCTTATTTAAGTACTAAAGTTAGTAGGTTTAAACTTAGGGGTAAAAGTACCCTAGAGCATAGAAATTATACTATAGAGCATAGAAAAAGATACCCTATATATACTAATGATTTAACTGCTACTTAGACTTTAAACACTAGAAGGGACTCTAGAGCTAATTAATACGTAAGCTATAAGCCTAGTAAGTGCTTAAGAGAGTACAGTAGAGCTATATCTAATATATAAATCAGTAGTAGAGAGCTTAAAATCAGATAAGGGAGAGATGCTATTAAGCTTATATATTTACTTTATAGAGTATAAGATATTTAAACTATTATTACTAAAGCTACCCTAGCTTAAATCTAATGCTTAGGGATCAGAGGGAATTAAAGCTAAGTTTACCCCTGCCCTAGAGTAATAACTAATTAAGGAACCTATAGAGGTTCCTTAGGAAGTTAAGTCTAAAACTCCCTAACTAAAAGGAAGAAAGAAAAAGAGTAAGGTTCTAACTGCCCTAATGTATACTAGTGCATAAGTCTAGAGCTTAGAAGCTTAAGAGTATAGAGTAAAATTTAACCTAAAGACTTATATACTAATTTAATAAGAAGAGAAGTTACTAGTTAACTTTTTCCTAACTAATCATTAGGATTTAGTAATATATAATCCTAAGAGCATTAAAATACTCTTTTTAGTAATTATAGCATTATTTAACTAGAGGTAGTCTACTTAGTTAGGGGCTATACTAAATAGACTAGCTCTATACTAAGATAAGCTAATAAGTATACTAAGAAGCTAGAGGGAACTAAAGAACTACTTAATGTATATAGAGTTTATTAAAGTAGTATATAGGGAGGTAGGAACCCTAATTAATAAGGGGACTTAGAGAGAAATAGAGTATTTAAAAGTAATAATAAAACTACTATCGCTTAAGTGGGTATTTACTTATAAGTTTAATTAAAATAGCTTCCTTAAGTACTATAAAGTATAGCTTTATATATATAGGGATTTATAGGAAAGCTCTATGATTAATAGTACTTATATAGTAATACTTATAGTATATTTATTCTATATTATTATGGCTCTAGCTGCTTAATTTAACCTAGAGATCTTATAGCTTAATATTATTAATGCCTTTATTAATGCTATATAAAGTAAGCAGGGTAAACCTATTATATATAAGCTACCTAATAGGTTTAAGAAGCTAGGGATCTGTATTAAGCTAGATAGAGTATTATACAGACTGTGCAATTTGCCTTAATTATAGTTTAAGGAATTCTTATTAATGCTAGTTAAGCTAGGGATAGAAGTAAGCAAAGAAGAGCCCTGCCTCTTTTATACAAAAATATAAGACATATTTATTATATTCTTTATTAACAATATCCTAATCTTATATTACCGGTTTAAGCAAATAGCTGCTTAAACTATTATAGCTAGTATTAAGGAAGCTTATAAACTTATAGATAAGGGTAAGGTATAGTAGTTCCTAGGGATTAAGATTATTAGGAATTATACTAAATAGTAAATATACCTAGGCTATAATTTATACATTAAGAAGATAGTAATGTGCTTTAGATTAAATACTATGAATATATACCTAATAATTCCTATCTTAGCTTATAAGCTTATAAAATAGAAAGACTAAGTAATTACATAGAATATTAAGTCCTATTAGGAGAAAGTAGGTTCTTTACTCTATATAGTAATTATAATACATCCTAATGTTACCTTTATAGTATTTATATTATTTTGATTTCTTATAAACCTAAGCTCTGTATATTATAAGGCAGCTGACTAAGCTATCTGCTACTTATATTTAACTAGGGGACTTATAATTCAGTATAGTTAGAGTACTGAATTATAGGCAATAGTAATTACTAGTAATGCTTTATTCGCTAATAATACTGAGACTTAAAGGTCTTTATAGGGCTATCTCATTAGCCTATTTAGGGGCTTAGTTATATAGAAGGCTATAAGGTAAGTAATGATAACTATATCTATAATAAAGGCAGAGCTGCTCGCCTTAGAGCATATAGTGAAGGAAACTATAGGACTTAAGTGCCTTTTCACTGAACTACATTTTATGCTATTTAGTCTATAGGATATATACTATAATAATATATAAATGATTTGCCTAATTATAGAAGAGAGTAGATAAATTAATACTTATCTATACTATATTAATATTATGAATATATAGTTATACTAAGAACATAAAGAGGGGACCTTTACTATAATATATCTTCTAATAGGGTAAATGCCTATAGATAGGCTTATTAAATCCCTATCTTATTAGCACTTTAAACAGTTTAGAGCACTACTTAATATAGTTAATCTTTATATTATAGTATAAAGTGAAAAAGGTAAAGATAAACTTATTATTTGAATTAGGCTATTTTAGCTAGGGGTATTTACTTAGCATAAGGTATTATATAAAATAATAAAATATTACTCTATCTAAATTATAATAGCATTTACTACCTATAATAAGAGTGTATAAATATACTTATAGTACCCCTTTATACTACTAGTAATAGTACTATTATTATTAGTACTAACTATACTCTATATAGTAAGCTAGTCTATTCCTTGCTTAAAAAGAATAGGCAATAAAGATAATAGCTTTATCTAGAGCTAAAGGGCCTACTTTATATATATAGCTATTTACTTAGTAATTAGAATTATACTTACTAGGGGATAAGGGTATACTTACTTACTTTAGAGTTATTATTAGCTAAAGCTTAAACTAAGCAATAGGCAAAAGGAATAAGTATATAATAATTATTAAGTATATAATTAGTATCTCTAAAGTGCAAAAAGAAAAAGAGAGTATACTAAGAGATATAGGTATAATTACCTTTTTTATAAGTTATATAGTACTTAGAGTAATTAGCTACTAAGATATATTTATTAAAGTACCCCTTACTAGCAATAGTAAAGTATAAATAATTCTTATATAAGGGGTTAAAGGGATTACTAAGTACTAAGGGAATAAGAGCTTTACTCTATTTTAATTATTAGTACTTATCTCTATATAGAAGAATACTTAACTTATCTAAGTAGAATAGTAAGGGGAATAACCACTAAGGAGGGACTTCCTACTTTTAGAACCCTATATATATAATTAGTAAGCTATACTTAAGTAATTCTAATACTTAATTGCATTAGAAGGGAGTATACTAATTATATTATTACTACTACTTTTATTATTAAAAAATAAAAGGAAAAGAGTAGCTATAATAGTAGTAATATTAATAATAATAAAGGAAGAAGAAAGTAGTAATATATAATAAAGGTATATACTTTTTAATTCTATAGAGTAGCTAAGTGAGTTAGGATAATATTATTTACTGTATTTAATATAGTATTTTCCTATGTTTATTAATCTATTTTATTGTTCTTTTCTGAAGCTATTCTAAGCATTTAATGCTACTTATAAACGTAGCATTAAATAGGGGGTGTGTTACGATGGGCAGTGCTCTGATTGGCTGTAGCGGACCCACTATAGGAGGTCTGCTCCATTGTAACAAAATCGCTCGAACGCGACGTTTCCTTTGTATCAAAAGAAGGCATTTTCAATCTATTGTTTCTAAGCTATTGATGAGTTATCCGCGCGTTGCAACAACACCTCTTTCTGAAAAAAAATGACTCGTGGTTCCTCCTCCTCTGGTATCTTGGGCCTACTCTTGCTCGCCCTCCTTTCCGTCAACTCACAGGCAGCGAGCCAGGAGAGTGTTATCAAGGTCCCCGCATATGAAGACAAACCGGACTTGGCCTCTACGGTTCTCAACAAGCAAGAGTTGGTCTGTTTGCACTTGTGGCCTTAGTGGAATCTGGGGTATAGCAACTAATTCAAGCCTCTAGACAGACTCCCTCGACTCCCCTGTTGAAGTGCAACAAGCCATCGTCACTGTTGAACAGATTTCCGGTCAGCCTAATACTCCTCGTCATACCCTTGAAAAGAAACGGCTGCTCGATGCTATTGCGAGACCCCACGGCACTTTGCCAGCTAATCACCCGAGACACCGTCTCCTGGACGCACTCCATGGATTCACCAACTACCAGGCGCGTCAAAGGGCTGAGCTGGACCGACTAAAAGGTCTATACAAACAAGTTTCAAAGTCTCAGAAGTCGGTATGAACAATTAATCTTTGGAACAAGAATCAACTGCGACATCTGTGTCCTAACATAGAGACCAGCTATTGGAGCACCATGTCCAGTACTCGAAGAAATTTACCCGGATCAACGACATCCTTTCTCACAACCAAGAACTTTGCAACCGTATCGTTGACAGTGCACTCGAGTTCTACGGAATCAAGACCCAAGAGCTCCAGAAGCACATCAAAGACAACGAAAGTGCTGGGAAGAAGGCGGACAAAATCGCTGTCTCCCAGGCCTTAAAGCACTTTGTGCGCGACTGGACAGAGACTGGGGCACATGAACGCGATGGGCCATTTTCGTGTCTTTTGCAAACTCTCAACCAGCTATTCCCCGATCGAGATGCAAATTCTGCTCCTATTAAAGCGCTTTTGCCAGGTGCTGGGCTTAGTAGACTTGGATATGACATTGCTGATCTTGGAGGTATGTATACGTGACCATGATAGGAGTACTCGCTAAGTCAAGCAGGATTCGAGGTCACGCTCAACGAGTGGTCCATGTACATGAACGTCGCCTATCGTTTCCTCGAAGCCAACCAAGCTCGTCACAGCCAATCTGTCTACCCCTTTGTCGATTGCCTGGTAAGACTGTTAGAGGAATGGAGGGCATCTACAGCTTTGACGATAGGGCTTTGACAAGGAATGCGTATAATGCGCAGTTTTGGGTGGCAAAGAGGTCAGAACGGGCTTGAGTAGTTTTTAGTATCCTGAGATGTTTATTTTCTGGGCTTGATGTAATATTTTATGATGTTCGCATGGAGGTTTGAGACTGATCATAATAGATCAGTCCAGTTGGCTATATTCATCCAGCCTTGGTCCGTGGTAAAGGCATTGAGTTGCGTCGACTCGCCAGCCAGCAACCTATTCCAATCAGGTGGAGTTTCGGGGATAATTACCCGCTCCCCCTGGAGGTGCTGCGTAACCAGTGTTTCGTACTCCTGATGAAGCTCCTCGAAAACGTTGTGAACCGCCTCGGCATTGGGCCAGTAGCGCGAGAGAATCATGGTCGACCGCAGAAGCCTCGCCAGCTGCTCAAGCGCGTGGATCGCCACGAGGAACACGCCGCTCGTCACAGCCACGCGGATCTCGCTGGCGAACTGGATCCCCACGGCCGTGACGGCGCTGACGGCCGTGAAGTGGCACTGCCGCATCTCGTCCCGCGCCGTCAGCTGCTCCAGCGACATGACGATGGCCTGCGCGGCGGTCGAGCAGATGGACTGGCTGCTGGACTCGGCGGACATGTTGCGATGGAGGTGCAGCAGGACTAGGTTGTAGTGCATGCGCAGATGGCAGGTCCACGCGTCGTCGTTGTCGGCGACGGATGAGATGCCCGACTGCAGAGACCACAGGCCTAGACGCGCGTTGATGGAGCTGATGTCTATCAACTTTTCCTGCGATGGAGCGTTCGCTGCCATGATGTCGAGGCCGATATACGCAAGTTCCACCATGCGGTTGAGAAAGTCCGGCCGGGCATCCGTCCCCAGAGGAAGCGTCGTCGGGCCCGGCGTGTCGGTGATGTCGTCACTGCTCAGGGGCTGCTGGTCGATATCTTCGGCGCGAACAGCACACGGCCTGCCCGTCTCGAGCGACGAGAACACCTCGCAGACAAAGGCCGACCACCAGCACCGGCGATACTGCGACGTCTCCGTCTGCGGCAGATGCTTGCTATGCCGGTGCATCCCGAGCCCGAGCCCGATGCGCAGAGCGATGCCGGACCAGTACCACGGCCCTCCGGCCACCGTGTCGCCGTCGCCGACGTGCCAGGTGAACAGCGTGGCGGCCTGCATGAGATGGGTGCGGTCCGTCTCGTGGCGCATGTGGTACAGCATGCTCGCGCGGCGGAACAGCACGTTCTTGACGGCGTGGCGGTCCTTGGCCACCAGCGGATGCGAGCACGCGTGCGCGCCGGCCATCAGCACGGCCTGGAACAGCAGCAGCGGCGGCGGCTTGTCCGGGCTGCCGTAGCTCTCGAAGAACTCGGGCATGGAGATGATGGGCAGGAACGGGTGGATGTGCTCGAAGTAGGCCAGCACCAGGGCGTCGCGGACGTCCTGCGCGGGGAACGACGACACCTCGGCCGCCATGTCCTGCGCGGCCGGGAAGCCCCAGATGTCGGCGTCGGGCTTCCACGGCTTGAGCTGGCGGATGGGCGGGTAGGGGTAGTGCAGCGGCTTTGCGCCGGCGCCGGCGGGCTCGGACACGGCGGAGCTGCTGCCGCCGGACGCCGGGCCCGTGTCCGGCTGGCGGAACGACCGGTGCAGCGCGACCAGGTGCACCAGGTTGGACACGGCCGTGCCGACGTACGCGATGCGGAAGCTCTGCGTGGAGCTGAAGACGGCCCACGCCGCGGCGCCGATGCCGTGTCGGAAGAAGCGTGCGAGGCCGTTGCGCGCGAGCTGCTCCTGGCCGCCGGAGCGCGGCGTCTGCTCTTCGGGGGCTTTCGCCTGCGTTGTCGGAGGCGACGCCGACGTGGTTCTCACGATGCTGCTGGGATCGTGCTCCGCTGCGTCGTCGGCGGATACCACCCCGGAGGGCGAGCGGTCTCGCGCTTCATGGCGGTATGATCTCCGTGTGTTGGTGACGCTGCGTCTCGGAGCTGCGAACTGTGTCGTGGATCTCATCGACCGTCAACTCCTCTTCAACGACGGGGGTTTTCCGGAGCCGAGGCGCTTACCGACACTCGCAACCGGCCTTTTCACACACGGAGCACGGCTGCCCGGACCTCACAACGATGTCGCACCGGACCTTTCGGCGGCGACAGAGATCGCAGGCTTTGCGCTGCTGCTGTCGTCGCTGCTGGTCGTCCTGCATGGTGAAGCTTTCAGAGCTCGGTTCCGACGCGGAGGGGCGGAGGGAGGGTATTCTGACCCGGGAGCGAAGCCGGGACAAGGGCCGACTTTTGCGGGCTATCGTCGGCGAAGAACCGGCCCGGTCAACTAATTGCCATTTGGAGTAAGTAGATAGTCATTATGAATGGCTTTTCTAATTGGATCTGGCGGTGGTCGATAGTCCGATAAGCGCGAGTTGGCAGACCAGGGATTCGGGAACTAAACTAGGTTGACTCCACTGGACGGTTCTACCCCAACTGGAAACTCTGTCTCATGCCATTTGAGGACTTAACTCGGCTCATTATTCTGCCGAGAGCAGTTGGGAGGGTGGCGTGATACTGTCCCGTATTGCTTGGGACTATATGGCGATATGAGGAGGTTTGGAGTGGAGTCGTTGAGTTAATGGCAGGTTCATGGCTCGAGGTTTTGAAAAGCAAACGAGCTAGACCTCGGTCATGTATTTTTTTTTCTTTCAATTCAGGCTCAATCATAGGGGCATATTGAAACTGAATTTAGTAGATCTTAATGTGGAACAGCCACCTGAAAAACAAGACGCTACAATACAATGATGCCCAGAGCAGTTACTCAGACCCCTTCCGCACGAGAACCAGCGGCTTGCCACTCTCCACGCCGTCTCCAGGCTTGATCAAAACCTTGACAACTGTCGCCCCTGCCATGGCAGACTCCACGAGCACGTTGATTTCCATCTTCATGGCCTCGAGGATTGTCGTTGTCTGGCCGGTCTGCAGTGTGTCTCCCTCCTGGACCAGGACCTTCCACACGTTTGCGTTGACTGGCGACTCGATGGCTTCGATGGTTGGATCTGTATATCATGTTAGCTGTCATTGGTTCTTGTGCAGTCTTTCCTGTTCGGAGCATATCAGGGATGAATAAAAGGAACTCTTACCATCCAACAGAGCCTCGATTTCGTCGGTACTTGTTTCGCTGGCCTTCCGCTGTTCAATCCACTGCTCCAGCAGTTCCTTCTCCTTCGCTGCCATCTTGACCTGTGCCACAGCCCGCACCTTTTGTAGTTCCTCAGCTTCACTCGCAGCCTCTTGGAGCAACTTGTTATGGGCCGCCATATCAAAGACGCCCTCTTCCATCTCGAACTGGTAGCTACCCGACTTGAACTGGGCCATCTTGATATCGTACTCAGCCTCGGTCACCTCGTAGAAACTCATCGTGTCCATGTCCTCGAACATCCACGGCTTCTCCTCGCTGAACCCGGCCTTGTAGCCGAACACGTCGACGCCGGGGATCGTCATCCCCGTGGGCATGTAGCCGCCGGGGCAGTCGACGGGGTAAATGGCGATGCAGCAGCCGCCCCAGGAGAACGTCCCCTCGGGCGTGTAGGTGCGGCTCGGGTTCATCTTCGGCGCCCGGAGGCGGTGGCGCGGGTCGGCGGGGAGGCTCTCCGGTAGGGCCATGAAGAAGCCGACGCCGATGACGACGGACTCGAGGGTGAGGAACATCTGCTTTAGCTCGTCTAGCGTCATGCCGTTGTTCTCGGCTACGAACTGGAACGGGTCGGGTAGGTAGCTGGCCAGCGAGCGTTGGTTCGCCGTGTATCGCTCGATGCTGTCGTCGAGCTTCTTGTGCCGGAATGCAACGGGCAGTCGGAACCGACGGTTGGGGAACTTGGCCGAGCGCATATCACCCAGGGAGCTTTCAAAATCCAGCAGCTGCTTCATAAGTTCGTCCCTGGATAGCCTCATGCCATCGTAGAATATAGCCAGGGAGTTTCCACAGCCTACGGTATTGAACACTGCCCCGCCCTGTGCCATATTCAGAGACGCTAGGCCGACTGCCTTTGCAAGACATTGTTTGAGGGCAGTCGCGCGGCATTTGTTGTTGAGATCTGTTCTGCCATCGCCGTAATCGACGAGCATAAAGTCATCGCCTCCGGCACGGTAAGACACCTTGGGGCTCGTCGACGTTGCTTCGATACACTTGACCAGATCGAGTCCAGGCTCCTTGGCCTCTTCCCCAAGGGTTGTGCTATCGAACCCAACGAGGCCATCCCATGAGCCTGTGTCGACTGATGAAATCAAATGTTGCAAGAAGTCTTCGTTCCGTTTTCGACAATCCAGCGCACTCTCCAGAGTGACCCGTCTGAACTTCACGTAGTCTCCGGAACGGAGCTGTCCAACCTTCCACATCTCGCCTTTTATCACTGTCAGACTGCAGATAAACCCCCCAAAGTCTGGGCAATCGACCGGGAAGAGAACAGGCTCGTCGCCAGTCCAGTTCAGGCCGCCGAGGGGATATCCGTACTCGATCACGTTGCTCGGGTGAGCGCCGCCCTCGCCTCCGTCGGTGCGAGCGAACTTAGGCCGTGGTCCGATGAGCCGGATACCCCCGCGGGCTGCGTTGTGGCTGACTTGCCAGCTTTGCGAGTAGAACATGTCAATGTCCTCCTGTGAGAGATAGCCGGTTTCGTAAGGTCCCGGCATGACTTGGATGTCCCAGTTGGTGGTGTACTGCGGGACCAAATGCTGAGGAATCGTCAAGGGTTTGGTCGATGGCAGAGCCGCGGCGTCGACTATCCTGAGAAAGTCTCCAGCCCGCAACGGACGGCCCTGATACCCGCCGACGTTGACCATCGGGTTGGTGGATTTGCTACCAAACCATTCCGCCACATTGAGGAACCCTCCGTATACGGCTAGATAGACTCGGCAGTGTGAAGGCATCTTGCCAATGGCTAAGCGTTGCCCAGCACGAACATGTACACGGCTCCAGAGGGGAAACTCTCCCCCGTCCAGGTGAGCTGGGACTGGCGGGCCACACAACGCCACGACAGCATCGCCCAAGAAGGCCAATTCGGGACCTGTCAGGGTAATTTCTAGACCCTCGGTACCAACTGGATTTCCAACAAGAATATTGGCCGCCCGGAAAGCAATCGGATCCATGGGCCCAGCGTGGCCGAAGCCGTGTCCCACCGTCGGCCGTCCAGGATAGTCCTGGATGAGCGTATAAGACCCCCCAGAGACAACATCAATCGCCGGAGGGACATAGTTGAACGAGTCCAGGAACTTTGTAACGGTGTTTCCGCCTCGAAACGTTGCGTTCTGGATGATTGCAAGGAGAAAGTCCATGTTGATTGGAGGCCCGCTCACGGTGCTCTGCTGGAGAACTATCTCCATGCCGGAGATGGCCTCGTCTCTCGTCGACGCGTGGTGCATGATCTTAGCCAGCAGCGGGTCGTATTCCGGGCTTACTGTGATTCCAGCTCGCACCCAAGTGTCTACTCGCGTGCCTTCTGACTTGTGCCAGGAGACTTTCTGTAACAGGCCAGGGCTCGGCGTGTAGTTTCGGGCTGGGTTCTCGGCATAAACGCGGACCTCTATCGCATGGCCCTTGGGCTCGAGACATCGCTCTTGGAGGGTTTCTAGCTCTGCTGCTTCCAGGCCGCCTTTGCCCGCAAGCTCGCAATCCGCTTGTCGGAACATGAGCTCCACGAGGTCAACGTCGTAGCACATCTCGGTGATGCCGTGCTCGACCTGCAGGCGAGTGTTCATCTCCAGGAAGAAGAAGTCACCTGTGTGGTCATCCACGAGGTACTCGACCGTGCCAGCAGAGCCGTACTTGAGACTCCCTGCCAGCCGGACAGAACTGGCCGTCAACTTGGCTCGGAGTTCGGGGTGTCTCATGGCCACGAATGGACTCGGACACTCCTCGACCACTTTTTGGTGTCTGCGCTGGATTGAGCACTCTCGCTCGCCGATGCTGATAGCCTTGCCTCGGCCGTTGCCGAAGACCTGCACCTCGATATGGTGGCTGTCTGGGTAGTAGCGTTCTACAAAGACGCCGGAGTTCTTGAACAGAGAAGCACCTCTGGACTGAACGGTCTGATAGTTCTTGCGCACTTCGGCTTCATCCGCACAGACGAGAAGCCCCATGCCGCCGCCACCAGCCGTAGCTTTGAGCATCACAGGGAATCCAATACTGGTCGCAGCCGAGGCAGCGGCGTCTTCGGTGTCAAGCAGGCCATCGGATCCGGGTACAACAGGTACACCAGCATTAGTTGCCAAACCCCGAGCCGTGTGCTTCAGACCAAAGGATTCAATGGCCTCCGGCGAGGGCCCGACAAATACTAGGCCGGCCGCAGCGATGGAGCGTGCAAAGTCGGTGTTCTCAGAGAGGAAGCCATAGCCAGGAATGATTGCTTGTGCGCCATGTGCTGTGGCAATAGAGATGATCTGGTCCCTGAGATTTCAAAAGTCAGCGCTTGTAAACTGTATTTGAGATTGACAACTTACCCGTCGAGATATGCGGATCGGGGCTCTCCGCTAAGTAGGCACGCCTCGTCCGCTGCGAGGACGTGGTGGGATGCACAATCGGGCTCCGTGTAGATGGCGATGGTGCGTATGTTTAGTTTCCTGCAAACTTTAGCACACTTGCAAATCCCTGATGCTTCATGAATGCTTTACTGACTTGGCAGCTTTAATTAGGCGGCATGCGATCTCGCCCCGATTAGCGATGAGGACCGCTTTCAGATGCTCCATATTGATGTGGTTCACAGAGCAGACCCTGATGCACGCAGGATTCGGGGTCAAGTTTGATGGAGGTTTGCGCAGAAGGAGTGCTACAACGATATGGATTGTGAGATAGATAAAAGCAAACAACGCGATTGATTTGGTATGACTCTGGACCGACAAGATTCATCCACTCCAACACCGAAAACGATCAACGAGCGGGGAGAACAGGCCACTGCTAATCAATTGGAGGCGTTTCTATCCTTTATCTACGAGTCCCAAGATAAAGCTCAAACAAACTGCGGGGATGCTTCGGACCAGGGACTCCGAGGCTGGCTTCCAACCCTGGTCACAAGGGACATGACGAGGACCACCGATACAACCGTTGTGCAGTGAGGGGTTCTCGGTTCCGAGACGTCACTCATGGTTAGACATGCCGGGGAAGAGGACGTCTCATCGAGTAAGGCAACGATAGGCAATGCGACTTATCAAGAGATGCATAAGCCCTAGGCCGTTTGGACAGGTTAATAAGCTAGGATCTGCCAGCCATTCCAACGTCGTGCACCTGATAGACCCCCGCCATGAATCGATAGTACCCCAAGATAGCCCAAATTTTGGGGTCAGCACATCGGCATGGCGGATCCCTGGATTTGGAGTACATCCGTAACAGGCTTGGCTTGTCGGGGTTATCTTCCACGCGGCCGCTCGTCGACGCAGTAGCTTACCAGTAGGTCGGATCTTGGTATGGCAGATGTCGGTTTTCCGACGGAGCACTTACATCGATGGGTGGTCATGTGAATTATGAATTGTCGCGATAGGATGCTGACCTGTCGATGAACTGTTTCCATTATCAGTGGATCATGCACATTGATCAGCATTAGGCTAGCTGAAGAACCAGAGTAGCTCGTCGTGCATCGAGCCGAATTGAGCCGTGTCACTGTCAATTGCATGGATCTTCTCAGCGTCATGAACCAGCAACCTCAAAAGCAAAATATTCATTCCATGGTAGTACGATTTACTTGCGTGAACTCTAGTAATGACATTGAATAACTCTGACTTCTGAAGCTGTGGACTGCTTCTGGCTTTGAGCTCTAGTATGAATCCTAACCAACTAGAAATTCCGTATTAGTCACATCTTGCTCGTACATCTCTTTATCACGCTTTGACATCAACAGGCGTCGCCATCTTCTCAACAGGCGAAGTCGAGCCAGTAACCGAGTCTGCTTCCGTCCCAGTCCCGTCGATATGAGGCGTTCCAGCCCCTCCAAGCATTCGTTGCCATACCATTACAATCGGTCCCCGACCCTCCCAGATAGGAAGCAACGTAATGACAGTCGCGGCAAAAAAGGCCCATAGGAACAGGACAACAACCCAGCCGGTAAAGAAGCCCTTGCTGAAGACGTAACTACTCGCATACATGGGGATAGGCCACAAAATAGTAAAGGAGAGTGTGATGAAGACGGCAAGCAACAGTGAGCGGTTCCTCGCCTTGACCAGGATGCGATCGTCCTCTTGCTCGTGCTTCTCCTGCTCAGCAAGCACGGCCACAGCCTCGGCGCTCAGGATATTGATCGCCCGACCGTCAACAATGATGTGCTCGTCGTCACCGCGCTTGATCTTCTCCTTGAAGGTATTCCAGTCGAAGTTATCGGGCCTCATGTACGTAATAAGAGGTGTAAGAATAAAAGGCGCCGTCAATGACATGATGTTTCCAGCGACGAGCGGCTCATTTGTGCTGAGTGTGGCAATAGAAATTTTACCTTCGTTCTTGTGCGCCGTGAGGAACCAGGCAATGATGCCTGCAGCAGAACCAATCGGAGGAGCGATCAATGCTGCGAGTCTCGACTGCTTCTTCCACATGATGGTGCAAGCCATGGGAACGATGGCAGCATCGACAAAGATTCCAATGGCCGTGATGAGAAACTCGACGCTAAAGCCTCCGTGGTTGAAAGCCACAGCAATAGAAGCTGCGAAGACGGCAAAGCCGACGGTGACAAAGTGGGAGAACGCGAGGAGCTGCTTGCCCGACGCCTTGGGTCGAACGTAGGCCTGATAGATGTTGTAAGTCACGAGGGCCGTTGTGGCGACAGTCTCGGACGACATGGCACTCGTCACGGCCATGAATATCATGAGAAGCACCGCAATCGCTCCCCCGTTGCCCATCAGGGCGATAGCAGCATACGGCATGGCGAGACCCGATGCGACCTCGTAGTCGTTCATTCGGTTTGGGTAGGTAGGCCACTCGGGAAGATGTTCCATAGCAGCAGCGGCAAGGCCAAAGGTGCTGGCAAGCACGAAGGGGATGGTGAACCAAGAGAGGCCACCGAGGATGTATCCCATGGATGTGCTTCGAGGATCGCAAGCAATGGCTTTCTGGAAGAGCTGACTGTCGACACACGCGGCGAAACCGGCGCCAATGAACACCAGACCGACGAAACCACCCTGCTGAGATCTCATGGTGAGATATTGTCCATCTGCATTGCCATCGACAGGGTGGAGAGCTGCGGCTTCTCGAAGGAGCTCCCATGCTCTAGCCGGAGAACCGACCACATTCGAAGTTGCGTATAGGACAAAGAGCGACATGAGCATAATGACATAGATAATGACGGTGTGAACCTAGTGACGTATTAGCATTGCATACCGTCTGATGCTTTCGTGTTAACATACCCAGTCAGTGATGAAGGTCGCCTTGATTCCTCCCATCAACGTGTAGATGACGACTCCCACCGGAAAGAGGAAGCAAATGGCATCGCGGTTGACACCAGTTATCGAAGCGTACACAGCCGAGCCGCCGACCAGAAGATTAACCGTGGTGATGATTTGATAGATCAGCGAGTACGATGTAAAGAGCAGATGGACTGCCTTCCCATAGCGGACTTTGACAACCTGTAGGTATGTCTGGGCGTGAGGGGCCTTCCGCTTGAGTTCGACAGCTGCGACAGAAAACAGGAGAATCTGGACACACGCTCCAGCAGCGTACCAGAACGGGCCGGAAACCCCGTATCGATAGCCGTAAGTCGTGCTGCTCAGGAGCGTGGTTGCGATGGTCCACGACGAGACGACGGCCGAGGCAGTCAGACCGGCCTTGACGGAGTGCTTCGCCGTCATGAACATCTCTGAGTCCTGGATCTCATTCATGTACCGACTAAGGACCCAAGAGATTAGGGACATGCCGATGGCGAATAGGGCTCCGACTCCCACGACGATGCCGTAGCCCACGCCTGGGGAGAAAGGCGTTGGGATCTGGAAGACATTTCCCTCGGACATTTTGGCGAGTATCCAGCGGTGCCGTCACTTGAAAGAGCTCGAGAACTATTCTGAATCCCAGGTTGCGTGGAGACTCAATTAATAGGATAAAGGCTTGGCTAGGGGATCTACACGATGAACCATTGAAGGTGGCATTGGAAACTTTAAGTAACCACGAATTACCCATCAGGCGATTCATACCCATGCCAAGTACAACACCACTACGAAGAACAGCGAGCATTTGCTGATAAGTGCTTCACCGTGGACCTTGGAGTATCAACAGGGTATCACGCAAAGGCGACCGAGAAGAAGAGGGGTCAGCCCGAGCATCATTGACCGGCAAGGAACTAGGATCATGGCTTATCTCGACGTTATGCCAGGGGGCTGCCTTCGTCGGCACGCGAGGAAGGATTGGGGTCTGGCAAGGCGATAGCAACCCCGTAATCTGTTAGTCTGGGAGAGATTGGAGTCGAGACGAGCGGAAAATCGGGCCCTTATCATGGACCCCAAGCAGTTGGAGCAATCCGCTCGTCGCGCCCGGGCCGGTCTCAACGACAATCCTATCTAGTTTGAGATATCGTTTGGGAACATGCGCCCGTTTGAGATGTCGATGCCCTTGGTCCGGCGATGTGGAAGAGAAGAAGGACGCATCGAATGGAGTTGTAAGAAGCCTTTGGGTATAATGGCCTGCACCCCAGTAAAAGTTTCGAGATGGCGTCCAATTTGATGCATGCTTGTTGCGTTCGCATGACGCACCACGTGGGAAACGAATGGAAATACGACTTTCTCGGAAGATCCATAGCTGGAGGATGAACCCGAAGCACCCATAAATGACCCAGAGAATAGTCTGCTTGGGCCTGCAGGTCATTTTTGTATACCTCCGTCATGGACATTGACAGGCAACTTCATCTTCCACTAAGTCTTGTTTCCATTGCATGTCCGTTCTGATATGCTTTTCAATAGATTGGAAAGTCATGACTGAAGAAGTGGCCTGGTATATTATGAGCCCCCAACCCCAGGACTTTAACATCTCAAGGATAGAGTTGAACGGCCTTGGAAAATTTGCAATGAAGGCAGAACAAGGATTGAATTAACCCTGGGGCAAGTCATTGCTTCACGCGCGTTGAATGCTGGGTATCCTTTTCCATCCGACTTACCAATCGAGCGTGTTTAACATCCACAAGGCTGCCAAGATGAACCAAATCCCTGCCTCTTGGGCTAGAAACAGCCTCAACCCCAATACTGACAGTTCCCATCATCTCTACGTCAGTTCTCACTCCCATGCTACGGAGTAGTTCCAATGTCGATCAAGGCGGAGGCCAGGATGTACCACAGACCCACTCCAAACGATTCTCGGTTCCGACACAAAGCGACCATGTCGGCACCGAGCCAGCCAGTGTAACCCCGCGCACTTGGCGTTGGAGGTTTAGCTCCGCCTTTGGAGTAGGCCATTGATATGTCCAGCGCCCGCCTGTCTTTCCTCTCTGAGATCATGTCCTCATTTCCTTCGTCATCACCCACAAGCGTTGTGTTGACTTCCTAACAATCGTTCCCATCTAGACTTATCCAAGCATACTTTGTACAAACAAAAACACCATGACAGTGCATAAAGGCCTCATCAACGTCGACATGGGCGAGGGGTATGGGAACTTCGTCTGTGGCCCGGATAAGGAATTATTACCCATGATTGATCACGCCAACGTCGCCTGTGGATTCCAGTGAGTTCAGATTCGACTCCAAGCTGACATATGCTCGGTATTAATAAATCTCCTTTCCCAACAGTGCCGGCGACCCCCTCATTATGGCCGAGACGGTCGCACTATGTAAAGAACACAACGTTAAGATCGGAGCCCACCCGGGTCTCCCAGACGTACAAGGATTCGGCCGACGCGAGATGAAGCTGTCCCCAGAAGAGCACACAGCCAACATCGTGTACCAAGTCGGCGCCCTCCAGGGCTTCCTTGCCCGCGAGGGTGTCGAGATGCACCACGTCAAGCCTCACGGTATTCTGTACGGCATGATGATCCGCGACCTCGAGGTGGCACGAGCCGTCTGGGCGGGCGTTCCAAAGGGGATGCGTGTCTTCGGTCTGGCGGGGACGCACATGGAAACCGCCGCCATCGAAGCCGGCCTTGTATTCTGGGCTGAGTATTTCGGCGACGTCAAGTACCGTGCGGACGGTACGTTGATTGTGGACCGCAAGAAGAAGCCGTGGGCGATGGAGGATGTGAAGAAGCACGTGAAGCAGCAACTATATGACAGCAAGGTGACTGCTGTTACGGGAGAGGTTGTTGAGATGCCGATCAAGGATTACCCCATTACAATCTGTTGTCATTCAGACTCACCTGGGTGCGTGGAGATTGTCAAGGCAACCCGGGAGATTGTGGATCAATACAACCAAGAGAAGGGGTTGTGAGCTGGAATAACAGATATAATGGACGCTAAGATGCTTATGAGTACGTATTCGCGTTGGATTTCGGAAACCTTCAAGTTAATAAGTTTCATTACGAGCAAGTCAACCAGTTTTGACTGACATAATGCAACAGCTTTTCTGACTGGATATGGCTCGCTCGTTTACTCCTCAACGCATCATATCTTTGATTTCTCACCTTTAATCTATCCACTTATTACGACACTAGTGAGGACTCTCAAGGTTGGTATATAGTCAAGAGTTGCCTACTTTGGAAGTCATGCCTAGGGAGGCTCCTCCGTCTAAGCCAAAGTATTACGGACATCACCTAGTACATGAACAAGGAATATGTTGTAGAGTCGCTTTGTATACTAGTTACTAATAGAGACACAGGTAAGGCCAGTACGATGTCACTAAACTTCGCAAAATCAAGTGAGAGAGCTAGATATTCTACCCTTAAATTCAAAATTGAATAACCCCTTCGAAGTTCTGAAATAGCACACTGTCTCTTCAACAAAGCACGTAAGAAGTCCATCTTGTACTTTACCAGCCTGACTTCTCACTGTCTTTCTCACAAGAAACGAAAATCACCTGCCTACTCTGTGAAAACGTTGTACCGCCCTATTCACAAATAATATCAGTAAAGGTCCTGAGCAAACTCCTTAAAGCTCTTTACGTTGCATTTTACGCAATCACTTGGGTCTCTTTTCGTCGAAATCGGACCAAAAGACAATCCTATCACTAGTCAGTGTATCTAAATATCCACCTTGATGAGCAGGGATATGAAAGTTTGTTGTGATTTTCGGAGGGTACTTTGAACCTCTTTCATTCTGGGGTGGTATCCATTTCCATCGATACATCAACTTTGCCTAAGTAAGGGTGGAGGATGGAACTGGCAGGCTTCAGGGAGGTTAGCTGAAAATGAGAAAGCTTCCCTTACCTAGAGCACTAATGTATGTTCTTCCAACCCTAACTACAAGTTGAGTAGTGACGCCTGTTTAAAAGTGAGCCAAGCAGTGGCATGGTACCATCCAGAATTTACCAGTGAAACACAACTCTCGATTTTAGTCGCTTGATATGCTCTTTGCTGTTCACTTCATGGTGTTTGGTCCGCTGGAGTTCCAGTTTCTGTCATTAGAGCAGGGTTACTTATCGGCTCCAGTGGTTCTTCGCCAAGCGGACGTGTTACCTAAGCTCCGACTACAGCCCATTAGGCCTACAGTCTGGAGGGAGAAAACAAGATATTCCATTGGAATATCCTTTGCTGCCCTTGCCTCGCAAAATGTGCTTGGAAAGACATCCTTTGCTACTGGTATCCACTTTGTTGGTGCACCCTTGTCTCATGGTGTTTGCCCTTTGCCCGAACGAGGCAATCATATCATGCCAACAAGTACCCCGTATCTCGCGGCGAACCCCGCAACTGGGTCTACCCCATAATCTGGGGAAGATGCATCCATTATCGACCGACATGGTTTGAAAGTAGTACATTGAACGCCTAGCCGGACCATATCTTCCGCACCCCCTTCAACCTGCCTCATTGTATCAACAGCCGTTACGACGTAAAGCTCTTGGCTCAAAAGATGTTGCGGTTGTCCTTGTATCGGTGTTCCTTTCCTTTCGTTTTCTATGCATGACAATGAGAATCATGCCATGCGTGCTTATCTCAAGAGCGGGAAACCCGGCCGAGTCCCGCAGACTGGGATAATTACTCTACTTCTCCTCCTCTAGCCCCTCCCATCTTTGATTGGCATCATCTCCCCACCTGAAGCTCTCCCCGCTCTCCCACATGTTGATCCACGAAGGAGCGTGCCACCGCGTGCAAGGATGAAAGACCCAACCGCGCGTGTCACCTGTCCGCAACCACCCCGACTTACGAGTCTCTCTCCAGAAATAGTTTGACCCACAGGCTTCCACGAGCTCGACGAGTGTGGCGACGCCTTGGCATCACATGCTCGCTTAACAATACCCTGTTTCCATGAATCCGACGGAAACAACCCGCCGGACCGACCCATGGCTGAATCGCGGGGTGCATGGTCTGATGATACTTGTGGTACTTATACTCGTTACTACACCCGAGGTCCAGCTGTACTTTTCTCTTACCTCCCCAAGAAAAATAAACGTCCTTGGATCTTTACGTGCCCATCCTTTCCCATCTTCGCTCTTCAGCCATGGCCTCATTCGAAATTCCAAAGCAGCAGCGGGCTGCTATCCGTCAAGGCAAAGGCCCAGAATCCACCACAACTATTGAAAAGATTGACGTCCCACAACCCGGCCCAGGCCAAATCCTTGTTAAAATCAACTGGACTGGACTTTGCGGTTCAGACAAGTCGCTACTGCATGATGACTGGGCCGACTTTGGCCTCAGCATGCTGCCGGAGACACATGGCATCGCCGGCCACGAGGGTGCGGGTATCGTTGTGGCTATTGGCGAAGGCATGCACAGTCGGTGGAAGTTGGGTGATCGCGCGGGAGTCAAGTGGATTGCGAGCACTTGCGGCGAGTGCGAGTTCTGTCTGAACGGCGTGGACGAGGTGCACTGCATCAAGCAGCAGAACAGTGGGTTTTCAGTCGCAGGAACATTTCAAGAATACTGCATCGCTGATGGCCGATATACGTCGAGGATCCCCGAGGGCGTCCTGGATGAGGAGGCCGGTCCTATAATGTGCGGAGGTGTGACCGCTTATACTGCGTGTAAACGGTAAGACTACAAACTGTTTATCACATCTCACCTCAAGGACTTTACTTACATAGATGAGTCAGATCTTCTGTAATGCCTGGACAATGGATTGTCCTCCCCGGAGCTGGCGGTGGCCTCGGCCACTTCGCAATCCAATACGCGCGCGCCATGGGAATGCGAGTGATCGCCATCGACGGCGGCGACCACAAACGCGACCTGTGCAAGAAGCTAGGCGCCGAGATCTTCATCGACTTCCAGACCACCAAGGACATCGCGGCCGAGATCATGAAGATTACGACCTACGGCGCCCACGGCGTCATCGTCACGGCGGCGACCAAGGCAGCGTACGAGTCGGCGCCGTTGTTCCTGAGGCCAAGCGGCACGGTGGTGGCTGTTGGCCTTCCGCAAGACAGCTCTGTGATTGCCGGCGCTGCGCCGATGATCGTTGCGTTGCGGCGGCTCAACATCGTGGGCAGCGTTGTGGGTAGCTTGAAGGAGGTGGAGGAGGCGCTTGACTTTACTGCGAGAGGCCTTGTCCGAGTGAGTAACAGTTGTTTGTGGGCTGATTTGGAGCATTGCTAACCGTAAACCAGCCTATTCTATCAAAGGGAAAGCTTGACGAGTTGGACAGTTGGGTCGAAAAGCTGGTCAAGGGACAGGTAGCCGGCCGGGCCGTGTTGAAGGTCTCTGAATAGACGTCTCGAGATTCAGACAACATCGAAGACTTCACCATAGGGATCATCTGTATAAACCCAGTCCAATGTTCAATCAGAAATAGTAGCTCATTCGTCTACCTTTGTAGTGTTCAATTGGTCTCCATGGGGTAGGCACATGAGGTAGCATGAAGCTTATCCCTGAACAAGACTCATCTTGCATTAAAGCTAGTCTGAGATGACCACCTAATTTAGTAGACCATTTCATTTGGGATTTTTCGTGGCTCATTCTTCTTGAAGCACTAACCGCCTCTTGACCTCCGACATCAAGTTCTTATCTCGCTCTTAGCCCATTTATTTATAAACGGTGTGTGGACCCTATATAAAAAGTGACTATCAAACAAGCTGCAACATTTCCTCCGTAGCCATCTTCCTGAACTTGCGTAACAAAATATCCTCAATTTCCTCTAGAGAAAACCCATGCTTCTCCGTCATACTTCTCCACGACTTTGCCGGAACGTAGTGCCCACTCACATCCATGTACAGTATCCCAACCCTGGAATACCTGTGCTTCGCCTTGTCCAGAGGTTTCAAAATGAGCATGGATCGCATCCAATATGGCCCGTCGTACTCAACCCAAATTCTCTCGTAGCTGAGCAGATGCAGCACAACAGCACTCTGTCCATCGAGCTCCGCGACAGTAGCCGAGTCGAGGGAATCGCATTGAAAGGGCCATCGGAACTGGACACCACTGACATCACCTTTGACGTCCTCAATCAGTGAGAACTCAAACAAAAGATTTCCATCCCCTTCGATTTTGCAGTGCAAAGTAGCTGGTGCCACATCCCCAGTGATGGCCAACACTCCTGAGTCTAACGACCCAGAGAGCGGCGGCTGATCCGGGATGCATTCCAGGACTTCAACCCAGGCTGCTTTGACCAAGAGCATTTGCTCATGGCCTCTCTCTCCCCACGGACCGGTCTGGAAGTAATGTGTCATGAAGTCGTATGTAACTCGCCCGGCAACAGACGCCCATGACCAAGAGGGCACACCAGAGAGTGTCTTGGGCTTTGTGCACCCCGCCATGCTGGACCAACACAGCCAAAAGAGTAGTCCTTCCTGCCATAGCCCGGCTAGATATCTACCGGAGTGTCCAGATTGCACTATCAGTGTTGCAAGACCCGCCAGGGCTGGCAGGTGATCACTAATGTACGTGAAGTCCAGTCTGGTAAGGTTCTCGATCTGTTTGCTCCACAAAAGCACCATCTTGCTGGGCTGCAGATTGCTTTGGCTGATGGCTAGGGCTTGGTTGGCTGTTTCTTTCCCGGACGGATTCAGTTCTAGAGCGGCCTTAATACCACCGCACTGGCAAGAAACGTCCTCGTGGCATTCCCAATGAACCTCCCTTGGTCCAAAGTGGACGAACCTCCGAGACAAGATTCTCTCTTGATAGACCCATCCTCGTGTCAACAGTGGAAACCGCTCATTCGTCTTAGTCCTGTCCTCCAAGATGTCGTGGTGGTGAGCAAGGCATGTGCGGGCCCGGACACGAAAACTAGCATTGGATTTTGGATCCCATCCTTCAATTTGGAGTACTCTTTCTTCAGGTGGAACTGCATGATATAAACCTCCTGCTCCATCTGTGGACGAGGTGGCGGCGATGGTGAATTGGCCGTTGATGTAGTAGGACGCCATCTTGACAGCCTCTGCCTCCCAGTCTTGACGACTATTCTGGATGATGCAGAGGGAATCTATCCAGATAAAGTCTATGTCCATGCCGTCTGCAAATACTATAGCATCTTGAAACGTCTTTGAGAGGCTGGCCCACTCAATTTCCTGCTTGTGTTTGTCAATATTGTCAGAGGTGGTCGTGATGATCTGTGCTTTGCCCCAACAATGACTCAAGCAAGCATATTCCCCTGACTCTCCATTTTGAGGCTCGTAGAGATATACTTGCGGGTGATTACGAGAGTCTGACTGGATTTTTCTATTGATTCGTACCACCCTCTTGGGCAGAGGCGTTCCACGTGAGATGGTGCAGCGGGGATGTTGACTTTCACAGCTTGACAACCATTCTCGGGCCTGTAGCAGTGCGCCTTCAAGACTGTAATCGCAGTCATCCGCGGGCCCAACAAGTGGCCACGGGCAGTATTCATCTACTCACCTAGGTTAGTACTTCTATTACTAGTATGCGAAATCTCATTACATTACCTCTTTGGGAGTATATCTCTATAAAATTACTCTGCCTCGACGCATCAAGCAAGTCTTCTCCGGGAAGGACCACATCCCAGTGCATCGGCCCGTCCAAGCCGTGGAAGGCAATTTTGTATCCGCTAGGGGAATTCCTCGCAGCCGGAAAGCAATGTTGTACAGCCTTGGACAGGATATCGCAAGTGACACAACCGCTGGCGGCAGATTGAGCGATGTCTTCGGGGCGTGTGCAGAACTGGGCCCAAGGATGCTCTTGCAGCTCATCCCAGTCGAAGTCTTTGCAATTGGGACAACTCTTTGGCTCGAGATGACGGCGCCTTCGTCGTGAGTTCCAGTTGGATGGGACGTCCATTGTGAGTTGCGCGAGCAGTCTAGAGCCTTTCTACTTGTTTGCGTTGCAGGTATGTTGATGGTTGAGTTGTGTTCAGCAATGAATGTGTCGTAAGCGTCTGACATTGTTACCCCGCACGATGTGTCGCGTCTTACAATGATTGAAGAAAATCACTCGAGCGTCAACATGGGAATTATCTCGATACTTCGAATTGTCTCAATGATACTCCAGCTCGTTCGTTCCAGCAACGAGATCTATAAAATTGTGACCCAACAGCGTGTTACGATCTGTACAAGTTACATCCAAGGAAAGAAGACCCCCAAGCAGTTATGCCTGATCCCAGCCAATGACCCAGCTAATATACATGTTTTGTCTATATCCAGCACCATATGCTTTACCGTCTAACCGATGTAACCGTCCTTCTAAGTGATGCGAACCTCTAAGCCTTTAATGATCTGCGTCTTCGTCCTTTCCTGGGTACATAATGTCACCCACGAAAACAGCCCGAATATTAAAGTAAAACACAACGCAAAACGTGACAAACAAGCATATACTCATTGCCGTGGCGAACCACAGAATGCCTTCGGACTGTAGTTGTTTGCCGATGGCAATAGTGGCCATTGTGAAGCCGACGTTGGGGAACACCAATGGCCACCACCCAAGGTGGAAGTACTCCGGGGGTGAGGCCACTACTGCGACAACAGCGATGAGGAACCACCATAGACTCAAGGACCAGAGGAAGACGGCACTCAAAAGAGCTACGGCCTGGACAGTCTCGACGTTGATGTTGAACTGGCCGGCACCGACAAGATCCTTCGGCAGCCGGTTAGCCATGCCGATTAGGGCAAAGGCAGTAAAGGCTGGTGGGCCTACGCACATGAAGAGTGCGGTACGATGCTCTCGGTTGGGAAGTCCGGATTGCATCAATCGCCCGACCATGTGAGCGTACATCATCACGGCGACGGAGAAGCCCAGTCCTTGACAGGTGAGGCCAGCAACGATGACGGGCAAGGGCCGGATGTGTTCCTGCATTTCCAGGACAACCGAGGCGATGGTACCTGTCAACATGATGGGGAAGATGGGCAAGATCCAACCGGGCATCATCGTCTGCAAGTTGTGGCTGTGGCCTGCAAAGAGATAGCTGTACTGGCCGACGGCCACCACGAGGGTGACGACTAGGTACACCCAGAAGATGGTCTGCGTTGCCCAGATGTAGTTGGTGTTATTCCGGGGCATGGCGTATCGCTCCGTACTTGTGATGATCGTAGCTATGGCTAGGAAGAAGGTCGGGAAGAAGAATCCCTCCCTCGGATGCATGACCGACTTGGTCAAGGAACCGCGATATAAGATGAAGCGACACAGCATGGCTATGCAGGCAAGGGTGAAGATCAACAGAGTGAGGACATAGAACACCCTCCCGATTGTTCTGAGCCCTGTGAACTGGTGCGGCTGCACCCATATGAGTAGTGACAGACCCCCGGAGCTCATCGGGAGGGTGAACCAAGCCCACGTGAAGTGATGCATCCGCTCTCGGAGCGACAGCTTTCGCTGAATGGAGTCATGGCAGTCGATGTTCTTCTCCACGTCCGGCTTATTGAAATCGTTACCAGGGATGGCGTTTGATTTCTTTTCGGCGATTGGTGACATAATATCCAGGGCGTGGCCTCGACCATCGTGAGATGTGTTGTCGTCAGGTGGTGAAATAGTCATCGTGGGGAGCGACTCGATCGAGTTGCGTCGGGTCGACACATTTGAGTCAGCCCATAGGGCGTCGAGGTCTCTTCGATCCATGTTGGAGATTTGTGTGGGGATTTGATGTGGTGATTCCGAGGACATGCGGTCCAGACTAGAGTGGGAATGCCGGAGTGTGGATGAATGCATGGTTAATAGCAATTTCAATCCGGTACCTGGGTGGCAAAGGAGTGGTATTTATAAATGGGCAAGGGAGGACTCCGACTTATCTACAGAAGCTTCCACGCAATCACCTCATCCGTAAAGGGAAAGCAAAAAAAAACACTGGCCAAAGTAATCATGGTGCCGCGAATCATGATATGGTGAGAATCTCGTGATGGCTGGTATGGAGCCAGGACACGGCCATGGCGAAATCTTGGCGAAATAAGAGCCCAAACAGGGTACATGTCCAATAACGAGCCACAAAGCGACGAAATCCGACGTCTCCATCAGCTAGTAGCCAGGCCGTGCTTCGATTGCCGTTCTTTTGAGGCTCCGACTTGCCTGTCGCGAACAAGGAACCCCCTGGCTGGCAGTGAAGACCACCCCTGGCGGCGAACCCCCCACCCCTTTTTAGGCCCGGTAGGCGCAGAGCTGCGTCACCTTACATGGCGACTGAGCGTCAGTCAAAATCAGGCCGGCGCTAGCGTGATCGAGCCACTGTCGCGGGTTGAGGTTCCGGTCCGCGGTGCCGGACCCAGGTTCTCGGTGAGGTGCGGAACGCCCCTGGACGCCGGCAGGGGATGACAGGGCCTCGACGACACGACGGCAGGGGGCTAAAGATAAGACCGAGCCTCAAATGGGAGCAGGCTGCTTTGCCACAGGGCTGTGTCGTGTACAGAGTACCGGAACCTGATTTCCAGTGGGAAGACAATTGTCGCCAGAGCGTCGGGTCACCTTGTTTCTCACCGTGCCGCATTCCGACATCGCCGTTGCCTTCCCCGATACACCGGAGCTGCTTTCCAAAGACTCACTCGCAGATTACGTATATCTACCAGACAATTATCACACTCGTCCGCGCCGCATCGCTCGGGCATTCAGGCCACGCTTTGGAACAGTGGAGGGCCGCCCATGTCCACGGCGAATCCGCTCCTCGCCCAACTATGGTATGGACGCCCAACAGCAAGGTTTCTACCGGCTCTACTCTGTAATGAAATGCCGATAGCATGGTAGTGGAGCCATACCACGGGCCTTTAGCATCAAGCAAACCCGGTCGCGAACGATCCGACTGGCCGGGTGGAGTCCGTAATCGGAGGAGATCATTCCAGCGATTACGACCCACGAATAATTCCATTTCGTCTAAAGAGGGTCTTGAAAGATTTTCATGGAAACCAACGCGATAGAGGTATCCCTGCATTTGTTTCCATGCCCCTAGGCGATCCCATTGTCGCCTTGATCGCAAATCGATGATCCTCAGCTCATCTTTCCTTGATAGTAAAATTTGCTACTGACGCATCGCAGTTTCCATATAACTTGATGCGTTTATCACAATTGTTTGGTATTGATTTACATACCCATACCATCTTTGATGCTTGCTACCTCGAGGACGCAGCATATTGCGACTCGCGCTCATGATATCGGTAGGTATTTACTATCCCACTTTTTAGGTTTTGGCGGCTTCGTCATATTGTCAACTTAAGCCACAGCGCTAGTTCCATTGGGCTATGTTTCGTTATCAGGTCGTGGCTAATCCCTCTTACTCTTCTTACACGTAACCATTCTCCATCTACGTTTCCCAGTTGCCCCAATGAGCGATGTCTTGATGCACAGCCGGAAGGTGTTGCAGCTATTAATAAGTCGATATATAGATAATGTTGTATGTAGAAGATCCATGCAACCAAATGGTATCTAGCAGCGGTCCCTACTGCTATCGGCGCGCTGGATCAGCTTCCACCCTTTCTGAGCCACCTTCCACCATTCAGGCTTGTCTTTAAGCTTCATCATCAAGTCAATTTCGGGTAGTGACAATCTTAGGCTATCATCGTTGTGGACCGGCAACGCCGGGTCTTTTTCGAATTCAATGTCGATCGCCATGGCACCCTTGGCGATAGGCTGTGTATCCTATCGTTTGATTTCGCGGACGCGGAGCCTCCCGCTTTAGGCCCACTATCGGGCGTCATGTCCTGCCGCGCGGACTGAGAAGATCGTCGATATCGTAGCTCTGAGTGGAGTGCCCGCAGTTGTTTTCTTTGCTATCTGTGTGTTTTTGATGTTGATAAATTAATGCACAGCTAGCTCGTATCTTAATTGCCCAGGTATAAGGGGTTATGGAATTTGCACTGCCTTTTGAAACGGACCCCACTAACAGTCTTGGCTTCCATACCAGCTTCTTATTTCGACTTTGTCCAACTAATCTTAGGAATGCGATTCTGATACATAGGCCTTTGTTGGAGCATGGGCGACTCGACTTTTCCAAGTACAAAAACTTAATACAAACATGTGAAAGCGTGGGTCGTCTTAAGATCGCCATCGGCTCTCGACATTTTGTTCTAGAACGGCGTGTCATTACGGTCCTCAGTTGGCGGACGACCGGAAATCTCTCTCGGGCATCAAGTGGTCTCCGAAGCAATCCCAAGGCCAAAGATTAGGATTCGAAGTACGTAGTAGACAGTGCCACAGGGCGATAGTCCTACCAGGTTTAGGGTGTCACCAATCCGAGCTCAAATTCTAATTATGATAAACCCCATGTCCATTGTGAAGCTGATACTGATCGAGACGCCCAAACTCGCCTCGAAGCTGACGAATAAGCCAACGAAGGCCTCAAATCAGACATGCACCAGTCTTTTGGATGATGACGCATGCATGTAGTCCTCACACGCACACCTTGGGCGTGATGGCGAATTACACGTCACCGCTGACGAGGAGATCAACGTTAATGAAGCAACTGGTATGGAGAACATCGGGTCAGGGATAATGCTTGGGCATCATTACCAGTCTACCCTGAGCCTCAACCATGAAACAAGCACGGATTCCATCGTCGCTTCTTTCTATCTCTCCTTCCTCTTTTTCTTCTTATCATTCTCGTTGCCAAGAAAACATTGTCCAGCATGCCCGGTTCATCCTGTGCCAAGCCACTGCTAGCTCGGATGATCCAAGCGGGTCACCGGCCGATCTAATTTGGACAACAATGCAATGAATGACGCGTCTTGCGGCTCAGCTACTGTCGTCGAAACAGCCTTGAACTTAGAAATTAACACCAGTTTGCTTAACTTCCTATTTTCGTGCAGCATTCTGATTGTGAGAACTTGAACTCCGCCCCAGCTTTGCAAGCCCCGGTTGTGAATACTTGAAGATTCCCCTAGTTCTTGTCGATTTTGTTAGATCTAAGTATATAACCTGGCTGAGATTATGAAATCAGCCTATGGAGTCTTTGAGAAACTGGGGGGGTTTCCAACTAGGTAATTTTCCGAGTCCAGAAGACTGCTGCAGATGTCACCACAAGTGAGGGAGATTTCAACCGCCGATTAGAACATCTTGTATTTGCGTTAGTCACATGCTCAAGAGTCTTGAAGGGCTTCCTGATAGATCTTAGGAGAAGCAATCTGCTACATAGAACCATAGGCATCTACGCTAATACCAGCTGTAGCTCTGGTCAGTCTTATATCCAACCTTAAATCAGATGTCAATCTTTTGCCTCATTTCCATTACCCCTTGGCTGCCTTCTGAATGTGTTTTTTTCTCGCCCAGTAATATAAGTTGATATGATGGTGACGTGGCTTGCCCGAGCGACACACTCGCCTCCACTGTCAGCCCATAAAGATTAACTTTCTTTCTTTTTCCATTCATTACTAAGAGAAAGGGCGCAGTAGCTATGTGGCTCCATGAGATCCCAGTATTTTGACCCAGCTCATTTCAGTGAGTGTCATCACTTACAGCCCTATGGTACTGGAGTTGCGTAAAGCAAGGTAGTTTGTTGGTAGACTATCTGTCTAACTTGCTTACCTGAGTCATAATATAGTCAGATTTGGACGGCAATCCATGCAAAAAGATAACTCTGTTGGTAGATATCCTACGACCAACGATTCGCAATGGTGATCTACCAAGTAGTAGGGAACCTTGCCTTCTGGCGCTTTTCTAACGCTCGTAATACATGCACTCGTTAGAGTAGGCCAGCGGAGGATCCGCTAGACAGGCATCCAATGCACTGTGATATCTACCAAGCAGCTCTTCGCACTTATCACTCCGGTAGTCAAACAATACCTGAAAATCGCTCTCCCCGTCAGTATTCCTATAGAGTAGGAGGTTTATGCCCGTTCCGTTATCTTTGGTGAAGTCTCTATAGGCAATCACTTCAACAAAGTCATTCCCTATGGGCCGAATGCCCACTCGGCAAAGGCACGAAACTCATCCCGCAATCCGAGTGGGCCTTGTCCTCCAGTTTCAGAAGTCCCCTTGAATGTCTCCTGCCTCGCATTGTCCAGACTGATGGGATACCAAAGGGTCCTCCCCTCGCGCCATTTTACGAGCTCGGTGAAAGCCCAAGAACCATTATTTAAGGCATCAGCATAGGTTTGGCGGACGTGAAGCAACCTTAGGGAGCTCTTCGACCTCAATGGCAGCAGGTAAGACTCCTGTAAAAGCATGTGATTAGTCACTGAAATTGGGCAGCTATGCGCATTCTTACCAGGAGTTTTGAGACGCAGGTTAAGCCGATGTATTGTAGATCAAGGCTCATGGGAGGATTCAACGAGGGATCACACCGGCATGGCAGCACTCAATGCTTGGGAAAGAGCTTTGAGATCTCTCTTCGGCAACCGGCATTTCGTTTAACGACAACCTTCGGCGTAGGGTTCTTGTCATACCTCGTCTGTCATGGTATAGAAGATCTCCTGTGGCAAGGAGGCAACAGTTTTGGTCATTAGGGGACAGTCATCGAGTAAGTGCGTGAATCTGGGCATGAAGAGATGTCACGTCACGCACAACTCAGGCGTGGGATCGCGTTCTTAAGCAACCAACCAGGCTACCAACCACGTCGGAAAGAAATCTCGGTGTCACAAATGACGGCTAGAGTTGGGTTCCCACAAAGTCGAATGGACAGATTTGAACATGCTCCCAAACGCCGACACATTAAACTCACAAGAATGGTAGAATTATAACAGAAAGTTTCGCTTGGAACGATTTGTTCCATTATGTCTTAGTGCAATACGGTGCTGAAGTGTCACCGATTGCTACTTTAAAAGTTATCATGATATCTCTGGCTTGCGTTAAGACATCAGTATCAGGCCATGTTCTATCGAGCGTGAGATCAAATGGATTGGTCCTGCAAGGCACGGTGCCTATTACAGGAACCACAAGTTATGCAGGGCGTATCTAACGTTATCTAGTCTACAAGCTCCAATATGTACCGTCTCTAACTCCTTGCCACAGTAGGCAGTCTTTTTTGTCTCCCAATTCTGGGGTATGTACATGAATAGAAAGTAATTTACGTTGAAAAGCTTCTCAGACCAGCAGTCTAGCCTTGCAAATGTCCACCGAGATGAGTTCCCTGACTATACACGCCCAACTCCGGCATTCTTAGCAACTGACGCCGGCACATCTGCCACCGGGATGTGGTCGATGAGGCTATCCTTGTGAGGCGCATACTTCGAAAGGACAGCCGAGCTCGTAAGCGACGGGAATTCTCCAGACTCGGTAAGTCGGTTCCACTCGCAGATGTACCCCAGCGACGCCAAGCAGCCCGACGCGTTGTCGACGGTGACGACGCTGTAGATCTCGCCGCCCTTGCTCTGCGACCCGGAGGTCATCGGCGTGTCGACGTTGTCGAAGTAGTTGCCCTCCAGCAGCGCCCACACGTTCGTGTCGATGTCGAAAGCGTGCCCGCCAATGTCCTGGAAGTAGTTGTTGACGGCGTGGAAGACAATCTCGCTCGCGGTCTTGTCGGTGCCCATGTGCGGCGCCCGGCCCGACACGTCGTGCACCCAGTTGCCGGAGAAGGTGTAGAAGTCGGCCTCGCCCAGGAACAGCATGGTCCAGTAGTGCTTCCCGTTGCAGCCGGCCGACCAGTCAGTCACGCCGTCGAACTCGTTGTTGGAGATGGTGACGTGGCCGGCGGCACCCCAGCCGGACACGAGCATCTGGCGGCCGATGAGCGAGAACTTGTTGTGGTCGATCCAGACCTTGTCGGCGCCGTCGAGCGTGATGGCGTCGCCGCCCCAGACGTACTGCGGGTTGAGGTTGGTGATGTGGATGTTCTGGATGATGATGTTGCTGGAGCCGCCGCTGATCCGGAGGCCCTTGCCAACGATGACACCGGCCGTGCCCACGCCGACGATGCTCTTGTTGCTGCCGAGGTCGATGGGCGTCTTGGCGGATTTGTAGTACGTGCAGTCGACCCAGGTGCTCGGCGACGTGCAAGTATCTTGGATCCACGCCTGTCCATCCGACGTTCCTCTAGGACAGACGGTTGTCGAAGGATCACTGCAGCACTTTCCGCTCGTGGTGCCCTCGCTCTCACGGAAGTCCCAAGTCTTGTCGATCATGATTACGCGGGGCGTATCATCCGTGAGCCAAGTCACCAACCTATTCACGGTTAGAGAAGATTCCAAACACTTCGGATACAATACTTACTCGGTGAGACTTGACGGAGACTGGGGCTTCGCATCGCCACCGCCTGTAGTTCCGGCAGCGAAGCCAAAGGCGGTGCCTGAGACTTTGGCTTGCACCTGGCTGACGGCGATAGCCACAAGAGAAAATAAGACAGACTTCATTTTTGAGTATATGGAATATATCTTGAACATGATGCAGCAGGAGAATCACTCTTATCAGTCTTATTTCTAAGCTTCAATAGGCAGGCGTACCTAGTCCAGGGGATAACCCTTCATCTCCAGTCCCATGGAGCCCTGAAACTCCCCACAATATCTACCCGTTAATCGACGTGTGGTTTGTCCACCAATGACGCTGCATCAAATGTCGACAAACATCCAAATCCAGCATCGTCCCGTCTTCTGACATCCATAAAATGGGAACCGGCAAATCTGCTCCTGACGAGGTTTCAAAATTGATGGGGTACTACGATCCGGAACTCCCGGCATGTGAGATCACACGGAGCGGACGAAAGGCTCAGGATCAGAAGCAGCGCAGGTGTATTCATCAGAAAATATGATTATGACCCTATGACGAGATGCTGTAGTCTAATTTCTTCTGCACTGTTTGGCTGAGAATTGAGTGAATTCACACAAATATATTTCGAATGACAGTGCGGACTGCTTTCTATTGATTGGTTCCATGTAGCTGAGACGCCTCCTAATCAAAGCCTCACCAAATTGCCATTAAGCCGCTACCAAGTGCGATAAATATTAAATTGAAGCTCAATTTCGGTATCTAAGCGAAACATAGACTCTCTCAGCGCTCTCTGGTTGCATCTGTGCAAGGCAACCACTTAATTGAAGCGGAATTTATTCAACCTTGATCTAATGTGGTGTGGAAGGTCATGATAGTTAATGTCGATGAATATTTTATTCACACTCGCAACATTTTAGTCAAAGAATCAGCACCATTTGATGAACTGATCCATAAATCATCCCCTATTGATTTCTTCAGACTTTTCTATTCCATACATCAGATCATTTCTGACTTGCCTTTCGTATTGCCGTACCCTAGAGGCGTCCGCGATGTGGCCGACTGCTTTGCACCACTTCATCCAAGTAATTAAAGATCGATTAGAAAACAGAACATAGATTCAACAGATTCAAGATTTCATGAACCGACATACGGTCTAAGGATGATAGTCTACTCCCATCTTTGGGGGCCGCCCTCTTGGGAGGAATGACTGACGCCACAGAATTGGGGCTATTTGATTCACGGACTCTCAGTCACGGTGTAGAGGTGAAACCAGCTAAGGGTAAAACAATTCGGGTTATATCATGTCATAATGCAATGGTAATATGTGCACTTTAAAAATATGTGTCCAATTAATGCGTAACTAAATATCTCGGGCATATCTATGGGAGAGGGGAAGACCCCCTCTCTTCGCTAGAGTGTCCTCGAGGGGCTGGGTATCCATGGCAGTATCAGAAAGATTCAGATGTCGGTTAAGGTCTCGGGGGGTCAATTTGAACGAAAAGGATTTATTTGCCGGGGTAAGCCATGTCGTCGTTGGTCTTGTAGGCCTCCTGGACGGGGACATTGGACTCCCGGTGGGCAGTCTCCTTCTCCTGCTGGACGAGATCGCAGATACCGCAGCAGCAGGCGGTGGCGATGTCGACAAGGCAGCTTCCCTGAAGGTTGTACTTCTCACGGATGTTGGCACGCTGGAGGGCCATGGGGATCCAGTGAAGACCGAAGCAGGTGGAGCCGAAGAAGAGCAGGCACTGTTGGGATGAGGAGTTAGTCTTGGCTCTGTAGCAGTAGAGTGATGGTGGAAGATGCTTACAGAGGTGTTGATGGGCTCGTAGCCTTGGAGGTTGGCATTCTTGCGGAGACGGTGATGGGTCTTGCCGAAGGTGATGCAGGGCAGGCACCAAGTGATTAGGCAGGTATCGATGGGGTTGCAGCAGCCGAAGAAGGCGCTGTCCCAGGGCTGGGCAGTCTCGGGGGACTTGGAGTTGATGTGCTCGCTGGGGCGGGCGACGACATCGTTGAAGCGGTCCTTCCACTCGTTGAGGTCGTTGTGGTCGATGGGACCGTTGTTGTTGACGTTGGTGGTCTGGGCGGGGGCAGGGGCAGGGGCAGCCATTGCGAAGGATTTGGATTAGATGAGAAGGTTGAAGTAGAGAGAAAGAAGAGAGTGACTGGAACAGGCTTAGGCTGTTGTGGGTATAAGAGAAGATAGAGAGAGGGAGAGACTGAAGAAGACGGATAGAGAAAGCAGGAGAGGGAATCGACTGTCTCTGGCCAGGACGGCAGCGTGAACTTATGTGAAAAGGCCAACCACAGCATCAGTGCAAGTATGCCAGCGCCCAGCTAGAGATTGGCTGAAAAGCCTCAAAAGGAAAGAAGGAAAAAAATAAATAAGCAGGCGTTGTGTTCGTCCGCTTGACCATGACGGCGGGGGCGCTGGGCTGAGTTTCTTGGGGCCATTGGACGCCGGCAGTGATGGTGGGTTCGCCTTTTTCAGCCCTGTGGCTCCCAGCGATATTTGATTCGGCATCGCGGAACTGCGTCGCTGCTGAGCTGAAAAGCGCCACCAAATTGCATGCCTGGTATGGAGATGGAGGGGAGACGCCTCGGCTTGAAGCTACTATGCACCAGAGACGCTACCGAGTACATCAGCCGTAGTTTCTGGCTCCGGCGCTGGACGGACGGGGTTTCTGTTAGTATGGCGGGTGATGTTGAGATGGATGGTTGTTTCATTCACGGTAGCTCTGGTTCCGCTGGATATTGCAGATTCATTTCGACGGGCTGGGTGAGATGAGACGAGATTGCCCCTGAAGTTGTGGTCAGCACCTACGAATACAGCGCATATACACAAGTACCATGTAAGCCTACAGACATCGTAGATATAACGCCCAGTTTCAGCGGCCCAAAAGACATCCCGTCTCACTGCCTCAAGTGCCCAGGGTCACTCGGTGCTCCTCATCAGCCCACCAGGATCCCAAGTACCGGAGTTAGCCTCGTGCAACGCCCAACGCCCTACGCGAAAAGGCAAATGAAGCCAACGGCCGCTGTGGAGCATCTGGACCCCGTCAGCTGAAGGCGCTAGACGAGCAAACACTGTCAGTCACCTCCTTTTGGCCTCGATTAGCCTTCGTCGTACAATCACAATCACAATCACACAGTAAACGAACAGCAGCAGCAGCACGGTTACGCTCTGCCGGTCCATTCTGCCTCGACTGCCTAAAAAAGTGTCTAGGTGGCTGATCCGGCCGTCTGATAGCAGGGACAAGTACAAATTGCGCCTGTCGACAAGCGACCTAAACCCTTAGCTCACGGTTCGCTTGGGAGCCAAGTTGTCACGTTAGTCACACCGACGCAGGGAAAACCTCGCAGATCCCGTCCTCCTCGTCTTCAGCTCTTCAGTTCTTGGCCTGTCAAAAGATGTGGCCTGGAGCTGTCATTTCTAACTGCGTTTCACCACTGCCCGGTCCCATGCAGGCCTTTCATTCCCCTGCATCACAAGCGTCGACCCAGCGAAAGCCACAATGATCGAGCACCGCCCATTTTCGCATGATTCCGCTGCTGTCCAGGCGTCCATTGCAAAAATATTAACCGAGTCAGCACGCATCCAAGAGAAACGGCTTGGACCCTTCAACCCCTTCGGGAGATGATCGACTTCCTTATCGTCTAGCCTTGCATGGTTACGAATTAGACTAATCAGTGATCGCAGCTCCAGCATTACTCTTTCACTCCCAAGATATCATTCGGGCCAATGTGAAGCTTCACGCAGAGCACGCCGCTGTGAGGCACGGTCCTCAACCACAGACTTCAAAATGAGTGCGATAGAATGGTATAAGTTGAGCCCGCCGCCAGTCACACATCACCTGCGAATTAGATCGCATCCTGTCTGCTAAGACATATAAGAAGTAGCTCAAGAGCTTCAACCTAGCTCCCCACCATCTCTCCCAAGCGTTTTCATCGCTAAGAGGCATCGCTGAAAGTAGTAGGGGCCGGACTTGGCCCATGCTCCTCATCAAAATTTCCAGCCCACAGACAAAAGTGGATTGAAGCACTAGAATAGTTAGTTGGCTTCAATCTGAATAGCTCAGATCATCTACGGACTATCCACATTGTCTGTGGCAAGGCAGATACTACCATGTGCATGCGTATTTTGCCCTACTTGCCGAGAACCGTCCAGCGAATATTTTCCACGTGCAGTTCTGCTAATGTTGATAACCTGGGAATTCAGCAGTGCTCTCGCTGTATGCTGGTTCCCTGCCTGTTCTCCAGTTACTAATTCTTCACTATTCAACCAGGAACACAGCATGTCAGAGCATCACATCAAGTGGTAGCTAGGCCGAGGACAGAGCATGGTATGTCCTCTCCACTTTATTATCGTCTCGTACTGAATGCCTCCGAACTGGCTCAACCCCGAACTTAGCTTATCAAAACTTGATAGAAGGTCCTGGGATACACAGCCACCAATCCACTCATTTTAAAGATAGGCTGTCTCTAATTCAAGCATCTCCCAAATCTCTTTAAACTTGACTAGTAATCGCAATTCTGGCATGAGCGCCTTCTCTAGAATTTGCGTCACTTCTTTCCATTTGCGCACTTGCATGGGCAAGAACATCCTCTTCAGCCTAGCGACGAACCACTCCTGCGTCTCAGAGCCCTCTGCCGCCGCAACGGCCCCGACAAAATACTGCCACACAGTCATCTCGATTGAGGAGCAGAGCCGGATCTCTGGTTCACCCAAGACGATTCTCAATTCCTCTGCCTGGTCACCCAAGTCAACGTCTGAGCTCGATGACCAGGTAAGGTGGAGAAAAGCCCGAATCGCCAACGCCCAGGCCCGGATATATGGCCCGTCGTTTTCAAGGAATGGCTCTAGTGCGCAGTGCAGGCTGTTGACTCGATGCCCGATATTTTGCCTCGAAGATTCTGGAGCTATAGGATGAGTGTAGTAGAGGTTAAGCTCTTCGCGCAACTGCTCCATGCTGCGAGATATTCGAGTTATGCCGTGTGCGACTGGAGTCCCGGGAGCTCGTAATGCCTCAATAACCCTTTTGAGCGGTGCTACAGGTGACGCGATCATTTCGTTGACGGAGTAGCTGCTCTGGATATTAGCGACATCCTTTGACAACAAGGACGAGTTCCTACTGTAGGAGAAAATCGGAGAACCATGGCGGGATCGTATTATTCCCGTTAGATTGCCTGAGTTTAATCATTTGTGAAAGACCATTGACATGGATATTCCAACCCGCCTCGTTATTCATGAGGCGCTGTTACACTCACGGTTAGGGATTAATACATGACGGCAAAGCGATACAGACTCACTTCGCTTAACGCCAATGTGAAGACGGCCGCAAGCACTCCGTCCGTTAGCACCGCAGAGGCTGCATTAAGGCGTTTATTAATAGCCCTGATGGCTCTGAACACGTGCATATCAGCGCTGCGTGAAGCCACATGGTGAGGCTGCCCGGGCCAGTGCCTCATCCCTACGGCCATTGAGGCCTCGATCAGGGCTGGCTCTGACAAGGTGAGTTCTACCCACATCGTCTCATTGTGGGAGCCCGGGCGGCCATTGCCTGCGGGGAAAACAAGAGGACGGAACTCGGTAAGTACTATCGCTTTGTCAGTGGACATAGACTGGGGTGCGGTCAAGTTGGAAAGTTTAAGTCGTACGAAACTGGACTGATGAATCAGGGTCGCTGGGAGAAGTATACAGTCTTTGGTCCACCAAGAGATCGGGAGGCACAGATCGACGTGTAACTTTGCGCTCAGTAGCTCTACTTTCTTCTGTTCTCCCCTCGGGAGCCCCATTCTGTTGTCTTTCAGCGGCGAGACGCCGCCGTCTCTGCGCGAAGTTGGCCTTGGTGACATGTGCCCGCATCTGCTTGGCCTCGGACGAGCCAAGCCTCGGCGCATTGCTCGTGTTTACGAACGTGAACTGCATCGCCATATCGATCTGATTATGAATCGCAGACAAGAGCAATCTGATTTTCCTCAATAGGTATAATGCTGGAGGAAGATCGAGGAGACGGGACGGCCCCGATCAATCCGAATGATAAATCAAGAAGGATCCAAGCCTAGGACCTGTGGAAAACACTATACCACTTTAGGAAAATGAGAATCCTTGGCATAGACGGATGTGCTGACTGGCTCCCCGCAGATCACTCCACAAAAATGAAGCATCATCGCTTCCCAAAAAGGAAAATGAGATTTAGCTGACGCAGAAATTCCTCAGCCAGCATCGCCTTGCTTAATCTCGTCATCTATTTGTGGATCTACGCCGTTGGAACACGATGCCAAACCGTCGAACTAGGACGGAATGGGAAAACAAGAATACGGAAAGAACGGCTGGTGCAACTCCGCAAGTATGTTGGACGACCAGATAATTATTAATACGTAGGAAATGTGATACACATGAGCAGTTGGAGAAACACATAAAGCTGCACGACAGATTCTTGTTGTGAATATTTTGTTCCATAGTCAGCGACAACAACTAAACAACCATCAACTCGCCCCCCATCACACCCAGCCCCAAAGCACCATCAACTCCGACACGTTACGCATTCACACCATGTCCCGTTTCTCGACACAACTGACTGGCGCCCATATCCTTGTGACTGGTAAGTAACCACTTACATCTAAAACTACTCGACACAACTAACGATGGTATTTCAGGTGGCTCAAAAGGCATTGGCAAAGTCATCGTTGAAAGTTTCCTTGCCGAGGGAGCCAATGTTTCGTACTGTGCTCGAACTATCCGAGACGATAAGTTCGCTTCTTTCAAAGAGACTGCCAGTGGCTCTCGGGCCGTTGGTTCTGCTGTAGACATTGCCAACCCAGCATCTATCCGGTCATGGGTTGAGAAGGGTGCCAAAGAATTCGGAAGAATTGATGTTGTTGTGGCAAACGGTCCGTTCATTGCAATCTCTGCCAGAGACTATACTGATTTCTAGCCACAGCCTGCCCTGGATATAAGGACGCGACACCAGAAGACTGGCAAAAGAGCTTTCAATCGGACATCCTCGGGCTGTGGACTCTCATCGACGCCGCCACGCCTCACCTTGAGAAGCGAGGCGGCACCGGCTCCATCGTCGTCATAAGCTCCGTCGCGGGCTTCGATGCAAAGCACAACAGGATCGGAGGCCCGTACTCGGTGTTCAAGCGAGCCCAGGCAACAATGGCCAAGGACCACGCTCGCAAGCTGGGACCCAAGGGCATTCGCATCAACACGGTGGTCCCGGGAGCCATTGAAACGGCCTCTGTGATTCTTCCCGACGGGACGAAGCAGCTGAGCACTTTTGAGGTCATCAAGAGAGACAAACCTGAGTATATCCAGGGCATCCTGGACTCGATTCCTTTGGGGAGACTTGGCCAGTCCCAGGATATTGCCAATGCTGTTGTGTACTTGAGCAGCCGCCTTGCTGGTTACGTGAATGGTGCGAACCTTGTTGTTGACGGTGCTGTGTCCGGTTTCTTTTAGGCTTAATAGCCTTGTCCTTGAGTACATGAGTTAGGTATCAATGAACAAGTTTGTTTCTGCGTCTCTCGCGAGCAACGTGAATGATTGGCTTATTCGTAGAAGTGAGCCAAAACAGACCCAGGGCTAGATTATGAGAAAACTGTGTCTCAGAATGGGCCAAGCCATGGATTCCAAATACAGAATGACAAATCGAGCACCATCGGTGAATGTTCTATCTCATTTGACTAAAAGCAAACCACTGTCCCTCTTTGGCTTTGACGTTTGTTCTCGAAAACATTTACCACCTCCAACAATGAATCACTCGCCCAGAACGACAGCTCCGCTCAACAATACGTTTAAGAGTAACAATGACCTTGTGCTTCTTGGACAAGCCTAAGAAAATAAACTATCGCAACAACCTCATGTTCTTTGACGACCACCAAGAAACTTGAGTTAATTAATGGTGTCGTGTTACGAGTGCAGCGACAATTGTTCACTGCCTTCTGTTAGTGTAAGCATGCCAAGTGCACTGCCAGACGAGGGTAATACTCCTTGATCAAGTAAAACTAATTGGGCTGGAGGCAGTTGCGATTCTTGCAGATGCACGGAGGCGCCTCAGGAAGCTTTTTGCCGCAACTCCAGCAGTCAGGGAAGGTCTCAGGGACTTCGGGCATTGTGAGTGTGTGAATTGACTAAGAGGCTGATAGAAGTGATGCGGAATGACGAAATGAGACGTGGTTGTAGAATGAAAAGTGATGATAGATCGACTTACGACTTGTGAGATGAGGGCTGCCTTCACTTTAAATAGATAATTATTTCCCTCCAAAGAGCCGAAGCCGTGAACCAGAGAGTAAAAAATCGCAGTGCTACTTGCCTAGGTTTCCATGTTGTTAGTGATGTCTATCCACAGAAGTGTATCCGCCAATGTCACATAGTGTTGGTTGCAGATCACACAACAACATCACCAACAGATTGAACGCGTCAAGTTTAGCCTTCCGACCCAGGCAACAGTACGAAGCCTCACAGGGCTTTATTTCAGGCCTCATAGCTTAGACCTCTCTGTCAGCGTCACCCCTTCCCTACCCCTAAGATACTGCCTTTTGGGCTGTGGGCAGGCTCGGTCTAGAATTTCCTTTTGTTGGTACACTATGTCAACAAGGTCAATAGGCCGCCTACACAGCACCTAGAAGCAAGGCAAAAAGCGCCCATTCAAGCTAACCGCCAACTTGGGCCCACTGTTGGTAGAGATATTGCGCGACAAGGCCTTGTCAAGTGTAAGGTGCCTTACTTTGGCGTAGCGGTCAGATTAACACCTACACCCTACGTGCTCCACAAAGTCTAAGTTTCGTGGAATATTCTGGCATACTATTGATCGAGGACAGCGCAAGGCTCGTGATAAATCCATGGTTGTATTGATGGGTGGTGTAGTTGGGGTGTGGAGTTGCAGTAGCAATCCAAGTCGAGGTGCGGATACGTGGGCTGACTACTTGGTATCAAGACAATCACGGCAGCCTAAAGCAAGGAATCACGGCAACTGTGCGTGCACCCTTGGAGCGAGAATCACCGGGAGGGAGGTAGCCCGCAAACGAGATAATAGCCCCCACGAAACAAAGAGTCACCGTATCTCGTGGAGGGCGCAATCAACACAGCGCTAACACTAGCTTCCAGACGTGGAATTTATAAGGTTGAAATTGTATCACTAACGTCTCTCAAACGCACCAATGGTTGGTCTGAAATACTTGTCCCCAACCCTCTTAGCGCTGGGCGTTTTTTATTCCAGGTTGACCTTGTGCCAACCAACATGTCGAAAGCACATCGCCTTCGCGTTGTTTACTATAAGACGACACGGTATTGGTCAACTTTTCCAACTAAGTACCCCAGTACCCCACCTAACGCTCCTCTCCTTGAACAAGCAAAGTTGCCTGTTGCGATTGAGAGACTTGGCTAAAACATCAACGCGAAGCGTCTCGCATCTTGCTTGTAACAACGTCTATATAAAGACCTCAAGATTATTTCATTATGCCAACTACGTCCCCGAGCGCTGACTGGGCCACATCCGACAGTCTAGACCCAGTCGGCAACAGGGCGCACAGCCAAATCAATGCGGTGCTGACCGCAGCCAACTTCGAATACCTCCAAGAAGTGGCTCTCCTCTCCCGCAAGGCTCGCGATGAAAGCACCGCACCAGGAACCAGTTGCATCATCAGCCCAAAATCCTTTACATACGGGATGAACAATGTGGTGTTCAAAGTTGTCTTTTCCGACGACGTCTCCTGGATTGCTAGAGTTCACCATGCGCCGGTGGATCCGATTCACGCCCACGAACATCTCTTGGACATGTTGAGCGAAATCGCAACAATGAAAACACTCAATAGCCGTACGACTATCCCAGTTCCGCATGTTTTCAGCTTTGAAACTTCTCCATCTAATGGGTTTGGTTTCCCGTACATCCTCATGGAATGCCTAAAAGGCCAGGTGCTTAAAAGCGGCATTGCGCGTGACGTGCCTCTCGAATACCAACCGCAAGTTGCATCACAGTTAGCACATGTCCTGTTCCAGCTTGAGAATTTGACTTTCGATCGACTTGGGCGGATTTGGTGTGGCGAAAACTGTGATGAGCCCCCTCGGATCATTCCATGCAAGGGAGACAATGAGACTTCGGCCACATCACTGGAATGGTTCTATGCCTTCAGACAGGCTGAGAACAGACGTGCCCTCGAAGCACATGCTGACGACCTGGAGTGGAGGACCGCCTGCTGGATTTTGAAGTCTGCTATTTCTCACATCATTGTTGAGGATAGACTTCATGGTCCTTTCCCCCTATGCCACTTTGACCTTCATTACGGAAATCTTCTTTTCGATGATGAGTACAATCTGACCGGTGTTCTCGATTGGAGCCAGGCCGCAACTGCTCCGCTAGAACGCCTGGCTGTGTCGCCGGAGTTCATTACATTTCCCGGGCGGTCAGAAGAATACAATCAAGTCATCGTCAACTTCAGAGACACTACCAGCCATTGCATGCAGGACCTTGTGGATAAAGCAGAACAACCAACACCAGCTATTGATGGAAAAACGACACTCTCCATGATTCTCGGTTCGAGACAATTTGAAATCACTCATCGGTGCACCTATAGTCGTCCGCATCGTGCGGTATCCGATGGACGATTGGTATCTAGGCTCATTTACGGGAATAACGTGTCATGGGAGCAACTAGTTGCAGTGTATGGAGGAGTTGAATTGTATTAGATGAACGGAGATAATACATGAAGTTGACAGCTTTTTGTGGCGCTTGCGAAGTAAAATTCTCACACCTACCAAGCGAAGCCACTTTAACATAGATAGCTATGTACGTAGTCGTACATGTAATCTACTTCACTAAATCAAATCTACCCTCGGATATTCGATAACAGGAACTCTCCGGATGAAGAATCAGAGTCAAAGAGATCTTCGGTTACGGTTATCTCTTGCACGTCTTCGCCATCCGCATCCCATGGCGTGCCGGAGGCAAGTCGCATATGACGTCCCGTTAGAGCATCAAAAGAATGCATGTATAGGTCAGGAAACGTATGCGACAAGACCCTGACTATCCGTGGATTGTTCATCATGGGCCTTAGCTCACTCGCGCGGAGCTCCATGTCGGCCTTCAACTGACGGAACATGTCACCAGGGATATACCCACAGCGGATTGGGTATCGGTATGAAGTGTCTGAGCCGGAGATTTCTGAGAGACTCAAATTGATGATGACATCTTGGAGACTTGGAAGCCGGCCGTTCACTGGGGGATCTAATATATGAGGACAGATGCTACCAGTTCGGCAACGTAGTCGTCGAAGAGTCGGAAGCAATATATTGATGTTATCGCAAAGGTGGATTTTGGCGTTGTTGCTCCGACCTATGAGATTTGTACCAGCGGTATCTATTTCGAGGCAAGTCAAGTAGTTGATGGACACGAGGCTGGCCAAAGGCGATGCTTCTAAATAATCTCGCCGCTGCAGGTACTCGCGGGGATCATGGCGCTCCGGTCGCGCCTCAACCCTGAGAGATTGCAGTCGAGTGCATTGTTGGATTATGTTGGCAAGAGCAGCGAGGCAGCCATTCAACTCGGTGGTCCACACGTTGACAACATGAGAATCGATCTCGGACGATTCGGTGCGCGCCGAATCCCAGTTCTCGAAGCCGTCAAGGCCAAGGCTGATTGTCGTCGTAAATTTCTGTACTGAACGAAGCAGGCCTACTTTCTTTGATGCGCGGATAAATTTCTGGAGCGATTCTGCAGAGAAGTCGATGTCTTGGAGAAACACCGGCCTTGCAAGTTGGTACCACCACTTGGAGACGAGGAGGCGACGAGGGTCCTGGTGGAAGAAGGCTGAGCCTAGAGAGCGGAGGATGTGAAAGAGAATCTCTGGTGGAAGTTGGTGTAGCAACATGATGGTCTAGGATGCAGGTATAACTGAGAGTGAGAGTTGAGGGAGCGAACAGGCAGGCAGGTCAGTTGAGGTCACGTGATTCCCGCTCACATGGCGGATTACTTAATCCGTTGCCCTGGACTTGACTTTACGTTATCCATGAAATGTAAACAAAAGCTATCAGCAACAGTGAGTCAGTGACGATGAGCTTTTTGCGCGATCCTATCGACGAGCCAAGTCTTATTTCCAACGGCCTATCCTTTCCTGAATTACCTCTTGTCAGGATTTTCCATCCTGGCTATGGAAGCCCTGGCGATGACTCAGCTAGTCATGTCCTGCTCTCTCTACGCGCCTTTGACGACGGCGGTGTTCACTACGTCACAGCCCATACCGCCTGTGCTATCATTGCTGCCAACCGATGGGACGGCTATTTCTCTCACGACAGGGACGGGGCCACAAAGATCCAGCCGCCAAGAGATGGAATTCTACGCGAAACAAACTACTACTTTTGTGTGCCGTCCTCTTCTACGTCGTTGACCGATCCGTATCCCGTTGTCGCGCGCTTTAGCGACTGGCGATTCCCTCACTATCATCTACCGCCGTTATGGACGCAACTCAAAACTCAACTGAACGCGAATAAGAGAAAGAATGAGGCCAGCAATGGGTATTGCTGTCTTAGCAACTATGGAAATTCTGTGGAATCAGCACATCTCGTTCCTGTGGCACAATCGCACTGGTGGATGATGAACGACATGGACCAGTAAGGAAACCTGTTGGCCTCGACAGCAGTACTGTTAACATAAATTCTTTCACTAGGTACTGCCAGACAACCTTGTTCTCGACTGACCCAATTAATGCATTGGCAAATTGCATCGCTTTGCGCAGCGACATACATAGAATGTTCGATGAGCGGCACTTTACCTTCACACCAAAGATCAATGTCCAGTTGGAGACCTCAATCGCTCGGGAAGAAGGGGTATCCGAAGCTGAGCCTGGACAAACAACACAAGCACAAGCAGTATCTCATCTCGTTGGACACGTCTTTAACTCTACTCCCTGCGATCAACTGACAGATTTATGGCATAACCGGCGGGTGCATGCACTACCATCAGCTGTGTCAGTTGAGTGCCTGTTTGCGCGATTTGCTTGGACCGTCTTCTCGCCCGGTGTCTTTCTTGAGTTTCTACGTGCTGGAAAAACCCGGCGGATTCTCGTATGGAATCATGAACTAGAAAGGCAAGAGATTGAGGAAGCAGGGCCGGATAGGTGTCGCTCCATCTTGGCCGCTGCGAGGTCCAGAAGCGAGAGTCCAAGGAAGAGATCAAGGGGTACCGGAGGTGGACAGCAAGACGACCATGGCCGAAGGAAATGGCTGCATGAGCGTAGCCACCACGATGCAGCGTCAGATATAGATAGTGCCTACCAGGACGAGCTATGGCTATCGGGTGGGCATATCCCTGAGTTCCATGATTCGATCACTGATGAACCTGAGCGCGGTCGGACAAGGAAACGGAAGTCCGAGGAGGGTCGCGACCGTTCATCTAAAACGGACGACGACTTCCATAAGGCGAAACGGACCAATCTTGGTACTGGGTGAACTCATCTGGAGTTTTCCCAGTCAACCATGCCTGAAAGCCTTCCGTTGCGCATTAGAACATATCGCGTATCCAGATTAGCGTTTACAAAGACGATCTTGTGCCTACTGCGATGAGACTAACCTAGCAAGATTAACCTAGCAACGTGCCGACTTAGAGGGGTCTTGTTGAACTCCTCGTTCATGAATGTTCTAACAAAATCTCCCCTGCTTTCGTCATAGTCTAACGCTACGTTGGTTTGGAAATCGTAACAGCCCTCACCAAGCGTATTGGCGATGGCATACTTTGGTGCAACTTTCTTCGGCATTCTCTATAGCTCCTTAAAGCATTTCTGCAAGTCAGTGACTAGACTTGGAGGTAAGTCGTCTCTGAGTTGGAACCAAGATCCAGTGGGCGCGGGATTGGTATATGGGTATGGCGTCTTACGCGGCGGTCAATTATTTCCAGTCGAACAGCAGGATTGTAAAATCGAGATCGTCCGTGCTAACGAACCATCTTTGAAGCATATAACGAGCAGCTTGCTTCGAATGGCTTCAAGCACTCAGTTAAGGTCGGTCGCGGTATCCGCCATGTCTTAGCCTGTCATGGCTCGCGTGCCAGGCGACCGAGGAGGCCTTTCGGGGCGAGTGGGTGAAGTAGACGAGAGTTTCACGGACCTTGTGGAATGATATGAAGCCAGGTATGTCATATATACGGACTGTGCACTACTATACCTGTTTATTTAGAAAATTACAAAGATGTTACTATGTTATAGTACATCTTCAGCCTTGAATACGCCGGTTTCTAACTCTTGCACTAACTTAAGCGAGCAAACAATCCCCTTTTTGAGCTAGCTTAACTAGTTGCGTCGGTTATACTGCGGAGATTACTACATGAGGGTATCCCTGCTGAACTTTTCGCCCCTGATGCATGAGCCACTCATGATGATTCCATCCAAAACGTGCATGTCCGGACTTGCCCGGAGCCCGGCCATTTTTCGCCCGCTTACTGAATGTAGTAAAATTGCCAGACACGTGGAAACAAGTGTCTCAACGCATATAGCATCGTGAGCCAGAATGCCTTCACTCATGGTCCCGCCCAGCATTTCGCTCGTCAGACGGCGTGGAGGCCAGCTGGTCCTTTCGGCCGCCGTCCTAGCTGCCGTCACATTCGGTCTGGGCGAGTATCTCGACATATTCCCGTCGCATACGTCTCTCCTGGACCTGCTCTCGGCAACTTCGGATGCGCTGAGCCAGACTGTTGACCTGGGGTGGTATCCTCCGAGCAAGACTCAGGTGAACAGCCTCGCTTCAGTGGTGGAGGGTAACGGGATTTATGGATATATTTTCAACTCCTCTTTGACACCCGACGACAAATATGGCTTCTACAACTGGTGCAACATGCCCCATGTGCGGAAGACGGAGTACCCCAAGGCATCCCGCGACTATGAATTGGAATACGTTGAAGTGGTAAGTGAGTCCGGTTCCGGCTTTTCTACAAGTCTGACCTCGAGAGCCTAGATCCAAAGGCACCATAAGCGTACGCCTTATGCCAGCAACGCTTTCCCCGTCGAGTCATACCAGTGGAACTGTGACAATCAAGGGTTGTACTACTTTGGCAGGCCATTCACCGAACAAGGCAAGCCGGCGGCTGAGACATACTGGGATGGCTTCATTTCCGACATCAACCCGTTCGTTCCGTCGGGATGGGTCGGATCTTGCCAGTTTCCTCAGATCACTGCTGAAGGCCTGGACGATTCCTGGGTCCATGGTAACGATCTCTACGGCGTCTATCACGACCTGCTAAACTTCATACCTGGTCGCAAGGATGACTGGCGCAGCAAGGTCACCTTCCGCGTCACAAACAATCAGATCACCAGCCAGGTCGCAGCTATGTTCATCAACGGCATGTGGGGCACGACGGAATCTATTCCCCTGCTCATCCAACAAGCAGGTGTCGACAGTTTGGAGCCCCAGTATAGCTGCAGAATCGGAGGCATCTTCTTCGACGAAATCAAGTCATCTTCGAATGCTGAGTGGCAGAGGCATCTGACCAAGGGCAGAGCTCTCTTTTCCACCTTGGACGATATCTCGGGGGTGCCGCTTGATGACGTGGGGTTTCACGAGAGCTTCGACCACTATTTCGATAATCTGTCGGCACGCCAGTGCCATGGAAAGCCTTTGCCCTGCAAGCTCGTGGATGGCAAGAACTCGACCACTTGCGTGAACCAGGATATGGCAGATGCTGTGTATCGCATGGGTCAGTGGGAGTACTCGCAAATCTACCGCGACTCATCTTTATCGCTGGCCGCTTCGTCCGCTACGTATGGCGTGTGGATAGCAGAGCTGGCGAGTCACCTGCGAGCGGTCATAGCCGGCGAGCAGACCACCCTCTACCTCCACAACTTCGCACACGACGGTTCCGTCAGCCGGCTACTCAGCATCCTCCAGATCGACGTCATGGTGTGGCCTGGCATGGGCAGCGAGGTTGTCTTTGAGCTGTACAAGAAGAATGCCAGGAAGCCAAGAAATGACGATCCTGCTCCTACCCCTTCGATTACCGGTGATGCAGCGGACAGCAAGTCAAGCAGTACACCGTCGAGCAAGAGCGGATATCACGTACGAGTCCTATTTATGGGCCAGGTGTTGAAATCTTCTAACCCAAGCCTCGGCTTGCTGGATATGGTCCCTGTTGAAACCGTGCTGGCATACTTTGACGGCCTGGCTGGTGAAAAGGCCAGCCTAGTTAAACACAAATGTGGGAACTTTTAATTTTTACTCTTGTAATACCAGATACGACGGCTTATGTGTTGACTGAGCTTCTTTTCATAACGAACTATTAATAAAACATCGCCTCCTTTCGCACAAGCTTTATTTACCTTCGTTGGCCAAACGAGAACTCGTCCGTAGTAGGCTTATACACATCCTACTTAAAGTGTCCCAGACGTCTGAAGCTACCATCGTGAGTATCGTGAGCGATGATGCCCGAGACGTAAACCAGTAGTGGGGTGCCGTCGTCACGAAGTCGGTTCGACCTAACGAACTTTGCGAGGTGCATGTAGTAAACGCATGTAGAACTAGATTGGACAGTCAGGACTAACCCAGGACCAACTCGGTGCCCTACTTGGTCGCTTCAGGACTGGAGAGGCAAACGGTTTCGGGCCGTAACCGCCCGGAGATACAGCTGGGAAGTCGAATCGACACTAAACCAGCTGTTGCGGTAAACAAGCCATCCAATACCTGCGAAATAAGTTGGTTAGGATTGCCTAAAACGTGACGAGACTGCAGAACTCGAACTGTCAGTCTCCAAGATTGTAGAGTTGGCTCATAGTACTGACTGAGACTTCCAAGTTTGAGTGATCTTCCATACTTCAGTCAACCAGGGATTGTACGTCGTAGTTGGAGAAGATCAGGAGGCGCTGCGAGAGGATGGCTTCTTGAAAGACTCTGCCGCGGCTTCGTAAAGGGTCCGGGTGGTTACCTCACCATCCATTCTTTGCCGCCAGTCTCGATCAGAGCAGCTATCACTCGGAAGCGCACGCCTGGACTGCTCGGTAATTGACGAAATGGTTGAGCGCTGGGAAGGGCTGAGAATAGGCCGACCTATCCAATCCTGCCGAGTCTGAGTTCTGGATTTCGCCATCACTGCTGCAAAACCCGAATCCCCAAGGTCCGAACGTCATGTTTGCGGCTCTGTGGTGGAACGTCTAGCCTCGCGTCTTCAAGAGGCTACTCAATTCGGCAGTGAAAGGCGGGAAGGGAAGCTGACGGTATCTTGGCACCAGCGGACGTATGAGTCTGAGGTCATCGAAGCCGTGAAACTTCAAAGTACTCTTCTCGAGGCCATGTTGGCAGATCAGCATACCTGAGGCCATACCGACTGCGCCTTCAGCTTCAGCGTGATAGCTTCTGGAACGATCCACCGAGTGTACGGCCGTAGATTCGCTTGCCTGATTGCAAAGTGCAACATTCTGCATCACTTTTCTCTCTTGGCAATGAATCGTCTACTTCTGATTCGCCGCCATAGCCTTAATTTTAACAAAATGCAGAAAACCGCCCTGTTCTACTATCTTGGTCTGAAAGGACCGTGTCTTCAATTGGATCTCCTTACGCCAATGTGCAAAATTTACATCATTGGCTTGCCAAGTCTTAGACGACGCGTGGAGGTATTATCAAACTAAGCAGATAGTAACTTCTGTTTGATAAGCCATTATGCACACAAATACAACCTTCGCTCGCCCTTTAAGAGGACCTTCCTCGCTCTTTAACTACAAACCACTTCCTCTGCCCAACTTCCCTACTACCTATTGGCTGTATTTCATTTTTCAATTTTTTAAAAACACTCTACAATACTCAATCAAAGCATCGGCATCAGGGTTTTTTTTCGCACTCCCTCTCCAAGCAATACTAACATAGAATGAATCCGGCAGCTTGTGAAACCCCCAAAGCAGTCAACAAAGTCCGCATGTGCGGCGCGGTCATCACACGCGCAACCGCCCTTGACAGGAGAGAACTCCAGAAAAGAGATGAAATAGTGCACGTTGCATAATACTGGTAATTTTATGAAGAACTTTTCTAAAGATAAGCTGGCAATATATTGCCATTCTACCCCCATACCTCAAACTTCAAACTAACCAGGGAAACACAGCCCCATACTCGTCAACCCAGGCGTCAAAGTCTGATGTGTCGAAAGGGAAAATCTCGACGGGGTTGACAACATGTTCTTTCAAAAAGCCCGCTCCTTCTCCATCTCCTGTGAAAACATACTGGGCCCCGTCCTCGCCATCCACATTGAGAACGCAGTCCTCCGAAATATCTTCCCATGATGGCATCTGACCGTACGCGCTGTTAGGCTTTGATGATGTCGTCCCAATGATTAGCGTCGCCTTGCGATATTTGCTAAGGTGCCTAGGGAGCACCTTTCCGTTTCGGCAGTTCCAGATAAGCTCTTTCCATTCAGGGTTGGGCCAGAAAATGCGCTGAATCTTTTCCGTTCCAGATAGGGACTTAATCGCATGGTTCGGGATTTTGATACAGACAACAGCCACCGCTCCGACATGCGCCCTTCTCTTGGTATACGAGGCATAATACTCTGCTACTTTGTAGTTGGGAGTAAGGTAGAATAGTCCACCTCTTCCACTGAAATCCGTTGGGAACGGGCTCAGAAGTAACTGGTCGTTATCCAGATTACCGTTATCGTCAACAAGACCTCTGATACGGGCAACATCCACCCCCTTGAAGAGCACAGTGTGTCCCGGGGCGTTTCGAGCCGCAATAGCGCTAGCAGAGTGGCAGTTCTTATCCTCAACTCCTGGCGCATTCCATTTTTGCAGACGTGAGATAGGACGCTCGCGATGGTTGTTGGGGGATGACGTTGATGACTGGTTGAGGGAACTTGCGGTGCCGCCTTCCGATCGTCCCTGTGATGCTCCCGGTCGAGTCCTGGCACGCCCCAGAGAGCTCTCCCTCTCCCAAGAAGTTCGCTGAATGTCCTTAAGTTCAGCATAGCGCATCTCAATAGTGTCGGTAGCCCACTCGGCGCAAGATCGAGACAGGCGGAGGGACTTGAAATTCGGGTCGAGGATAGCATGCTGTACCTCAACGTCCAAGCCATAGGTGTTCATACAACTCTTCCACTCGTCATCATTATCATAGAAGGCATCGACGGATTGAAATGGGGCGATGAGGCAGTCGAGGAAAGTGACCGCGAGTCCGTTGTCTTCAGGGTCTATCTCTCGCCGGGGTGGTGTTGCTGGCCAGTTGGTCCAGTAGTTCCATATCTCGCTGGCCTTGGATTCTGAAAATCCAACGTACTTTATAGTGGCCTTGGATATGAGCTGGTCTGGGATCGTAGTGAAAGCATCCTGCGGGGCGGCAGATAGAGGGTACTGCCGGTACTCCTCCTCACTCGAACTATTCAGTCGGCGCTTGTGCATCCGCCTCGTTCCATCATCATCGCGGCCTCCAACAAGCCCAAGGTTTTGGAGATGAGCAGTGTCTAGTGGTGCGAGGATCGCATTGTCAAAGGTGCTAGATGACATTGGAAAGGGGGTGAATAGTTTTAAAATGGGGGAACTGGGAAAGGTGTCGAGTGGAGAGACGTCGAGCGTAATGAAACAAGTCGAAGTATGAACAGAAGTCGAGTGGAGAAAAGTGAAGTGGAAAGAAAGAAGTCAAATGGAAGGAAGTGAATTGGGGACGGAGGGTTTAAATACCTAAAATCGAAGGTATCTCCGAAACATACTGCATTTGAACCTGATATAAAACTGACTTTGCAAAATTCCAAACAAGAGTGTTTGAACTTTCTTTGGGGTCAGAAGCTTCCATCAGGGTTCTAGATGACGGTTGGTGCCCCACCCTGACCGTTTGCCCTTACTCTCCTCTCAACCCTTTTCACTTCCGAAGTGTCCGCTGCATCATCGAGCTAGTAATTTACCACATGATCCTATCACATATTTCTTCTCTTCCGTTTTCCACCTGGTCACTTGACTGCCCTACTAATCAATCATTCAAGGGCTTAGTTGAAACGGGTCATCTACTGCATCAACCAACCAGTCTTCTCTACGTCGTGTTAACAGCCACCATTATTATAATGTACTATATAAGATATAGCACTGTTTCAAACATAAGATATTGAATTGTCACATCAAGAAGTCTTTCACGCCTATGATAGGCTCAACTTATGTTGATCGCTAAATGAATCTTGTTTGCAATGTGCTGTTGATGTATTGGGAAAGTAAGTGGTTCTTCGACATAACGATAATGACGCCGAGGAACTGCATTCTTGACCTCCCGGTAGTCGCTCGCATTTACGGCTCTCTCCACGCAGTATCGACGATAAAATATTCTGAAGCCTCGATAGTATTTATTTACTGTTTCTGCACTTCTATCTATTTTTGGTCGTTATGGAGAACGCCACACTGTTTAGCCAGGATGGACAAGGTAGATCCGGTGTTAGAACCAACCAGAAAATGAAGGATTTTGATCAGGCTTTTGTCTTTAATTCCTGTGGACTCGCCATTGCTTATCAAGCGCTCTCGGTGTTCGGACTTTGGTAAAAGTCCAAGAAGTCCATGCTTACAAATGGGCTGATTGAAGCTACGCCGCACGTATGTCTTGAATACTTCGAAATATAAGAAGAGCAGTCCGATCGATATTGGAGCAAGCTCAGATTATTGTACTAAAAGTCATACGGGGAATGGGAGCACTGTGACAGTCGTATAAGGATATTAGAAGTATAAAGAGTAAGCCATTGCTTGACCTTCCTTTCTCGTCATCCTCCCACACTAACAAGCACTTACAGAACAACATCCCCGAAGTATTGCAAAATGGTTTCGTTCCAAACAGTTAAGCAATCCAATGCAGGTGTTGCAACCCTTCCAAAGGGCCTCGTCGCACTATTCATCGGCGCCACATCGGGCATCGGCCAGAGCGCGTTGCAATACTTCGCCCAGAATGCCTCGTCTCCACGCATCTACTCCGTCGCCCGCTCACAAACGGCGGCATCTCACGAGAAGCTACTAGCCTCGCTTCGCCAAACCAACCCGACGGGCACGTACGACCTCATCACGGCTGACGTCTCCCTCATTTCTGAGATAGACAAGGTCTTTGAGGCGGTGACGCAGAAGGAGACAAAGCTTGACATCCTCGTCATGTCCGCCGGTTTCATTGCCTTCGAGGGCCGCAAGGACACGCGCGAGGGCCTTGACCCGTCCATGACAACGCGTTACTACACGCGACTGCGCGCCCTTCAGCAGCTTCTCCCCTTACTCAACAACGCTGCCTCGCCACGCGTCGTCTCCGTGCTGGCCGCCGGGATGGAAGGACCGCTGAACGAAGATGACCTAGACCTGCGCGACCCAGCTCACTGGTCGCACTGGAACGCGTCGGTGCACTCTGCCACAATGGGCACGCTGTCACTCGAGAAGCTTGCGCGCGAGAACCCGCGCCTGAGTATCGTGCACTGGTTACCTGGGCCGACGTCCACGCCGGGACTAGCTAGGATAGAGAAGTTCGGGAAGTCGTTTCCAAACCCAATGGCTCAGGAGGAAGCTGGCGCGCGGACTCTGTTCCTAGCTACTAGTGATCGGTATGCGGTTAACGGTGGTCTTGTACCCGTGCCTGAGGGGCTTGAAGTCGCGAAGAAATCAGGCGGAGGGATCTTTCTGGTTGATCCGCAGGGAGAGAGCACAGGTAATGAGGATTTACTGGGCGATTTCAGAAAACGGGGTGTGGATGAGGCCGTGTGGAGCTTCACGCAGAAGGTGTTTGCAGCTGCTCAGGAAGGTACCTCCAAAGATGAGCTGTAGGATGTCATATGCATTGCTATGACTATAGAACCCATAGTCAGGCTTAGCTGAGTTCATTCGAGGAGAATGTAAAGTGCAAGAATGAAGATATAAGTCAAGAAGATAACGTTTCTAATGAACAGATACTGTTAGTGACTTGTATGAGTTGCTAGAGGCCCTATTAAAAATGCGATTAGGATCTGGAGTAATAAGCCACAAAGAGGCTGTTCTAGACTTTCTATGCTGAGGCTTCACCTATGCAGCAAATCTGGCTTCAAGCTCAGGTAAAGAGTCCGCGTCGAGCACCTGAACTTGCTACACAGAGACACAGAGACGAAACGACAATCTCAAAGCTGGGACACACCAGTATTAAGTACCTTTTTGCCCACAGCCTTGGCGCACCGCGGCGATTGATCCGTCACATCCGTCAGGAGTGGATCCCGCCGATGCCGCTCGCCGCCGCCGGCGAACCGTCCCGGTCGGTTTGCCCCCGCCGGCCACGTCCCGGTCCGGTAGACGGTAGACCGGCAACCTAGACCCCGTTCCTGCTCCATCCATACGGGCCGCTCTTGTCCCCGCCGAACCAGACGTTTGTCGATGGCTTCCCAGGCGGTCGAGAGGAAAGAAGGCACGCGCTCTTTTAACAAAGAGGTTCTAAGGCTAGCAGAGAGGAATCGTTACAATCTTCTGCTGGAAATGTCTTTAAGATAGTAAGACTTAGCTAGTGCATTACTGGAAGAAGTAATTATTTACAAGTGTTGGATATTATAACTACTTTTACAAGAGTTTTAATAATATAAATATAATTAATTTTAAAGTAGGGTTTCCAGCAACCCTCGAGATTTTAGAAAGACATTTATTTTACTATATCATATTAATAATAAAATGTTACAATCATCAAAGGTTTTTGGGGCGGGATTTGCATTAGTTTCTTCAGTGTGAGTACGACCAAATAAAGCAGATTTCTCTTTAATATATATTCCTTTTAAACACTTAGTAATTTCTAATTTAGTTTTTTCAGAGTGTCCATAACCTAAAGAACTACCTGCTGAGTTTAAAGTATCGTACCTTGGATTAAACTTATCAATGTAATATTGTTCTCTCTCTGTTAATTCGGCTGCATTACAATATTCTAGAATATTTAAGCTGCCTTAACCTCATCTTTTAATTCATAAACATCCTAATTACTAAAGCAGCAAATTCCTGTCCTTATTATTCTTTCTTATTACTACTAATTATCTTTCTTATAGTCACTTCAGTAAGCCAAGAATCACCCCCTTGTGATCCCTTAGGCTGGCACACTTACTGTTCTTATCCCTCAGCTTACCCTGCTCTAGGACAGCGATTTCCTGAGTGGTGTCTATCACACTGAAGTGCGTTTCCCACAAACAAAATAACACTTAAGCTAGCACCTATCTAGACTTAATATCCACGTCGTGGATACTAATCAGAACATAGCTAAGTCAAGTTTCAATAGATGCACATGACATGATAAACCAGAGGGAGATGGCTATTCAATCGAGCCTGAAGCTTGCTATTGTCACTAACTGGTCTAATCGATAGGAATTGGCATTGGCCAAATTATTTCCCTGTTTCGATCATGTCTTGACTGTCCTGATTAAGCTCCTGCTGGACTACATTCCCAAGCCTTTCCTCAAACAACGCAAAATAGGCTGGCCTACTTCTAGATGTACTACATCCCGCCATAGAGTTAAGTCCCTCTGCAAAACAGAAGCCGCGGTCATTTGGGTGCACGTCAGGTTGAGCCATTCCAGATAAAAATAGAGCCATCTACAGGTCGAATTGTCAGTCTAAGTTGGCGACGACACGACGCTGTTCACAATTGAGAAAACTCACCATATCTACTACTGAGAACGTAACAATCTTCTGCCCCCTCCCCAAACAGCAGCCAACCACGTAATCCCTCGGGTGTCCCCCGACATGTGTCGGAAAACCTCTCTCGACTCAAGATTGATCAATAGCATGTCTCCGTTCCTGAGCCTGATGAGCACTTGACCTGAAATCTTGCTAGCTGAGAAGAACGATGGTCTAATCTGAAACATCATCTTCATTTTCAGAGTGTTGGTGCCTATTTCGTAGGTTTGTTCATGCCCATTGGTTGCTACCCATGTTCTCATCCATAGCATAAACATTGCCCCCTGCTTAGCCCCAGCACATTACAGAGAATAGAATAATTAATAATGAATATGTGCCATGTCAACTCACGTACCAGGGTTTGGTTTGTTGATTTTAGCCGCATCCTTGGTTGTGTTTCCTGTGTTAGCAAGGTTCTATAGATACCGACACTGCCGTGTTAGCCGATTATCTACGAACACGTCATAACTTCCCCACTATGCAGGAAGGTGAATCGATGGGCAATTCGAAACCATCAGCACTAGTGTTTCATTAGGAAGAGATCGTGAAAACAGTTAGGTATAAAGATGAGACTACAATTCCCACGTTATTGCCTACTCTTGGCATTCTACAGAGTACACCTAGTTTGTGTTTAGGCCAAGATATCCAGATCATGTCTCGAATTGTCAAGCTCGTCGGGTCAGGCATCGGCCTCGTCTCCGAAGCCGTCCACAATCACCGCAATCGCCCCGAATCTGGCCCATCATCTGCTCCCAATCCTAGCCAAGGATCGTCCTCGGTCCAACCTAGTCCCAGCAATCGCCAAGAGCACAGCTATGACGAAGATGATGGCCTTTCCACGGCTGACGAGCTTGCCGCTGACGAGGCCGCTTGGGAGCTCGACGAGATGACGGAGCGCGTGGCTCCGCCGTCGTACGAAGCCTCTGAAGCGGCTCAAATGCCGTCTCCAAGCGATACGGATGAGATCAAGGCTGAGAAGCAGGACAAGTTGGTCCTCAAACTGGTGCAGATGGCCGGGCCGCCGCCTACACCAAAGCAGCGGCTTCCATGTCCCGTCATTCTCCCACAACGACGACCACGCAACAAGAGTCGCGGATATGTGCGAGCGTATGCACCGGTTTTGAAAGATTGCGGTATCAGCCAAGAGGTGTTTTTGAAGTTCTTGTCCGACTGGGAAGAGGCAAGCAAGGCATGCATTCCCCCATGCCCGTTTTTGATAACTACTCGACCTAACAGCCATCTAACAGGCCGACCCTTGGATCGACGCCGTACTAATCGCGGCAAACATCGTCGGCCTCGTCCCTGAAGTCGCCGCTCAGATCGTCTCAGCCGTCGCCACCGTCACCGCCGGTACAGCCGGCGAACTGCAATCCCGCTACCGCCGCAACACGTTCCTCGACCGCGTCAACCAGGACCTTTTGATGCCCCGCGGCCTCTTCGCCATGGTCATGGCCTTCAAAGATGAGCTCCCCGCCCACCAGCAGCAGGGCGGCCCATTGAGTCGCCTCTCTGGCTCGCTGGGCGCCACCTTGTTCAAGACCGAGAGGCTCAACATTGACCAGACGGCCGCCAAGTACAGCAACCCCGAGCCCGACGTATCAACAGTGCAGAAGCAGCTTCGGAATGTCCGCATCACGAGCGGCAAGACGTACACGCAGATTGAACTCCCAGAGGCCGCGCCTTTGGTGTATCCAGGCCTCGACCGAGTCGTGGAGAGAGACATGGACGCTGCGGCCAAGGGCAAAGAGTCCAACATGAAGGACAAATGGAAGGGCGCGGGCGAATTCGTGCAAGACTACTTCGACCGCAGGGCCCAGGCCGCCTACGAAGCAGAAAACCAGGGTTCTGCGCTCGCGGTGCCCTCGTCGGCGCGCCAGCCCTTCCAATCGCGCTACTCAGACCCAAACCATGCCGCCAACAGCGGCTCACTCATCTCTCTCGTCACCGGCGGCGCCATCAACCCTATGGAGCGTCGGCAGAAGAGGAGGGCAGCTCGCGGCAGACCGTCGAGGTCGCCTCGAGGAGGTATGCGGTCCAAGGGCCAGAGAAAAGGTCCTATTAGGAAACTCTTGCAGCCGAATGTTCTGTATCTGATTGTGGTGAACCTGCCCTCTGAGGCCGAGGTACAGCAGTCGGTGGACCAGCTCGAGCAAGCCATGGCTCAGCAAGGTCTTACAAATTAAATTGTCATGTTCAAGGGTTCAGATCGTTGCACGATAACATACCGAGGCGTAACTGGGAACATGGATATGTATGATGCGCATCAATAAAAATACATCACCCACCGCCATCTCTTGCCCTGCATTCGATATCAGCCTGCTGGGTATTCCAGACAAGCAATATTACACATGAAAGTGATTGTGATTCTCAATCTCTGTTCCGGTCTCCATGAATCATACGAAAGCAATCTGGACAAGCAGCATGGTTGAAATCAAGGAATACCATCTCAGAGCGACCAATGTCGTTCCCAATTCCCCTCGATCTCTGCTGCGCTACAAAACCGACATTTCCCGCGACCCTCGCACGTACAGACTACTCTATCGTGGATAATGAAGCGTCTTCAGTTGAACCTAGCACAGTATTTGACAGGCAATGCCAGTTCTAAGCGAACCGAGCGCAGAGCTTTCCTCGAGCAGCCCTCCTGCTCACCAGCGAGATCTAGTCCAAGTTGGTCGCTACCTTTGTGCTGATGCGAGCAATGTCAGCGTTGGGCATATACCGTCGAGCCTTGGCACCCTTGCTGGCGTTGCCAACGTCGCGGATCCCCTTGAGGCTGAGGATGATGCTAAACAGGTCGAAGAGGATCGCCGAGGGCGTCTCGACCATGTCGTAGATACCCAGGCCGATGCTCCCGCCATCGCCAATGACGACGAATGTGCGGCTCAGCGAGGTGAGGCCCGCGGCGGCGAGGGTAGTGTCGCCCATGAAGACGAGGAAGATGGCGGATAAGAGGTCGAGGACCAAGGACTCCTGGGCCGATTTCTCCAGCTCCTCGCCCATCTCCACCACGGTCTCCATGAAATCGACCGAGTCGCGGATCAAATACTATCTGTATCTACTCACGCTTTGCTAAGCTTCGATTTGTAACCTTAGGACGTCTAATTGCTAACATGGTGCTAGAAAATGGTGTCCTAGACAATGACGGCGTTGGCAGTCATTCGCATCGAGCCAACAGACGGAATGCAAACACCTAGCCGACCTTGGGCGGGGTGACGGAATCTGTGATTCCCGTGAAAGCCACCTCTGTATTTAAAAAGGTTAAAAGGCCATTCGCGGCCGCAACGACGTTAAGCCAGAGATGGTAGTATTGTGACTCTGAAGCAAGGTGATATCGGCGATGAGCCTTTCCATGTAGTCCTTATCCTTCCCGTTTCGCTTATTGAAAGCTTCCTTGACTCGGCTGTTGTATATCATCAACACCATGGTTCCGGTCCGAACAGAATCCAGATGTACAAAACAGAATTATCAGCCGTCGGCTTGTCCGATTTCTGTTGAAAACATTCGCTCAGTCATTTGTCCAGTTCGTATAAGCGGTATAAAGAGAGATGTTGACCAAACCCTGAGTTGTGTCGGTCTTCTTCGGCGACTGTTCGCCCAGATCCAGGAGGATGACACTGGCAGCTTGTCACACGCCTCGGAATTCTGGGTTTTCAGAGCCGGGTGTGCCATATTTATTGTCCGTTAATATATTCAGCAGACCTTGGAAGCTCCCCTTGATAAACGCGGTGAGGGCTAAAATGGCAGCATCGGCATATCGCTTTGCCTCGTCTGTGATGCGTCCTGTGAATGTTAAAGAAAACCAATCGATTAAAATAAAACAGTTGCCTTTAGGAAGAAAGTCACTCTCCAAAGTTAGGCAAAGCGTTGGTCTTGAGCTCGTCACAGGGCTTGTGGACAACAACCATGGCCAGTTGAGTGTTCTATTTCATCTTGCATATTAGCGAAACAACACTCCCTTGACAATACAGAGGGTGCCAAAAATACCTCGTATATTGTGGGGTCGAGTTTAACTAATTTGCTCAGCTTAATATCTGGTTGCAGGGTCGACTTTGTTCCAATGATGCAAGACTGATGCCACCCGGGGGAGCAGGAGAGCAAGATCCACACTCTCACCGAAGAGCCATCATTGTATCAACGATACTATGTTATCGGCGTGATAGGCTATGACGCGTGGTAGTGAGCTCGACCTAGATGGAGCCATGCAAAACATCGCTAAGTCGTATAGGACGAAGGAGGAAAAAGGGACAATGCCCAGGATGTACGACAGATGGAAGTATACGCTGATACTCTGACTGCTATATTTCGATTTTGATTTCCCAATTCTGGGCCACTGGAAGATGTGGTACTTGACCCATCACAGGTAGTGGCAAACCACCGTCACCGGGTTCTCAAGTCCATATCGAGTATCAGTACCATGACTGGACTTTTTGAAAATCCCACTCGATCTGTTATGGATATGATCCAAGATAGTGGAAAATGTTTTAAAATAGGCTGGGATAAACACAACAAGTAAGAACCTCCTTCCCTAGTAACAAGTTGTATCAATTTCGCAACCCAAGCAACTTACAGCATCTCCGTAACTACTAGCGACGTCTAGCCTCTAGGATTCACGACGAATATCGTGGACTTACCTATTAAATTGCTTACTATGTTACAAATATTTTTTAAAGCATCCCTGACCCTAGCGTATATCTACTGGATATATTCCGGAACCCTGTCTGTTAACCTCTGTGACGAGCCATAATGCCATCGAACGCAGAACGGCTTGAAAACCGCTAGGCAGCTAGTGCGTCGCAACTACGGAGCCGATTACAACCTGACACTCTAAATATAATAAAAGTATAAATAAGAGTAATATAAGTTGTTATTGTAAAAAGCTTACACTACTTATATCATATATTAACATCTCTTCATTGGAGACTCAGTGCACTACTCCATTTGATTTGTTACATCTATCCCATAGATCCCACTAGTACTACTCACCACCGTCGGCGAACTATCCTAGTTAGTTTGCTGCCGCCGCCGGCCATGTCCCCACATATTCTCCTGGCTCAGTAGACAGTAGACCAGTAACCCAAGCCCCCGTTCCTGCTTCATCCACACGGGCCCCATGATCCATCGCCAATTGAAATGAGGTAAAGGGGAGCTAGATGTCGCTTAGATCAGGAGATGGGAGCATTGACGGCGTGGCCAAGTCACAGGGAGCGTCAGCAAGAGAAGAGGCAGAGAACGAGCCTGGACCATGATGAGAACCCATCGACCATTGGCGAAGAGTGAGGTTTGGGGGCTTTGGCCGGAACGGTTAATCAGCCTTATGACAAATGCATCAAAGTAGGTGGTGGATTGTACCATTTTGTCGAGTGTGTGCTCGACCTAGGTCGGGGGTTTATCTATAGATAGATACACTTTGTCAATGACTGTTGTAGAGAACCGTAATCTGATAATGCAGCGCCGTATCGAGGTGCATTGTTTAATGTCCGAAATCCACACTTGACTCAATGGCTAACGTCCATGGCGTGTCACAAGTTGGAGCAAGCACCAACACGAGTCGCGCAGTCGACGCTACGGCCACTAGATGCCGGCCCCTAAAACGGCCGGCGGGCAATCATGAGGCAAAAAAGTCTCCCCTAGCTTCTTCAGCCCGTCCCGGTTTCGGAAATGTACGGTTGTCGCTCCAGCTATAGCGCACAACTGCGCCCAGAGAAGCCGGCCCCGGATACTCCGTATAGCAAAAGAGAATACCACTCTCCAACTGAACGGTTCTATCCACCGCAGCGGTGTGCGGGGTAATTTCCATTACTCAAATCCGACTGGGGTTGTAGATAGTCGACCCCAGCTCTTGACTCCAAACGGAGGGTGGTATCGGACGTCCTTACTGCTTTCGTCCCGGTGATAGCCCAGCGTGCCTGCGGATTGAAACCGACTTGATAAACTCTTTGCCGTCCCCGTCTTCTGTGTTCCTGTTTTCTCTTTGAAGCCTCCTGTTTCTCAGCCCTCGATCCGTCGAAACGCTGTCCGACACACCGCAATCATGGCGGACCACGACCTCGCCAAGACGCACAGCGCCGACAAGGGCTTCGACGACGATGCCCACCCGCCGGCCGTCAAGTCCGTCTCCAACCGGGAAGTCACCATCAACGCGTCGGGACACGTCCAGGAGCTGCAGCAGAACTTCAACCTGCTCTCGCTGGCCGGCGTGGGCCTCGTCGTCGGCAATGTGTGGCCGGCCATCGGCGGCTCCATCCTGGTGGCCATCTTCAACGGCGGGCCCCCGGGCGTGCTGTACGAGTTCATCGTCGTGTCCGTCTTCTACTGGGCCGTCGCGGCCAGCATCGCCGAGCTCGCCAGCGCCATCCCGTCGTCGGCCGGCGTGTACCACTGGGCGTCGGTGACGCCCGGCCGGCGCTGGGGCCGCATGATCGGCTTCTTCGCCGGCTGGTGGAACTACCTGGCCTGGGTGCTCGGCGCGGCCAGCATGTCGTCCATCCTGGCCAACACGCTGGTGCAGATGTACGCGCTGAACCACCCGGGCTTCGCGGCCGAGTCGTGGCACGTCTTCATCGCCTACATCCTGACGACCTGGATCTCGTGCGCCGTCGTGTGCCTGGCCAACAGCGCCATGCCCAGCCTCAACAAGTTCGGCGTCTTCGCCGTGCTGGGCGGCTTCGTCATCACCGTGCTCGTCGTCACCATCATGCCCGGCCGCGGAGGCCGTCCCGGACACGCCACGTCGTCGTTTGTGTGGAAGGAGTGGACGGCGGACATTGGATATCCGAACGGCTTCGTCTTCGTTGCCGGTATGCTCAACGGAGCCTTCAGCGTCGGGCCGGTTGATGCGACGACGCATTTGGCTGAGGAGATTCCGGATCCCCAGCGAAACGTCCCCATCGCTCTCCTCCTGCAAGTCGTCACTGGCTTCGTCACCGGCCTCGTCTACCTCATCTCCATCATGTACGCCATCAACGACTACGACGCCCTCTTCGAATCCGCCTATCCCATCGCCGAGATCTACCGCCAGGCCACCGGCTCAGCAGCCGGCGCAACAGGATTGTTGTTCTTGGTGCTGATGTGCATTGCCTTGACAGTCGTCGGTCTCTATATCACCTGCGGCCGCACGCTCTGGGCTCTTGCTCGTGATGGCGCCACTCCTTTCCCCCATGTCTTCGGAACTGTCGACAAAAAGCTCGACATGCCTCTGTGGGCTACCCTTGCGACCGTCGCCCTTGTCACGGTTCTGGGAGCCATCAATGTGGGCAGCACGACAGCCTTCAACGCGTTTGTCGGGAGCTTCATTCTCTTGTCCAGCAGCTCTTTCCTCGCGGCGATTTTGCCCCATGTATTGACTGGGCGGAAGAACATCACGTACGGACCGTTCCGCATGCACGGCTGGGTGGGCTACGCCATCAACAGCATCGCGTGCGCGTACATGGTCATCTGGAGCGTCATCTACTGCTTCCCGTACGCGCTGCCCACTGATGCAGCAAGCATGAACTACACGTGCGTGATCTACAGTGGCTTTACCGCCCTGGTGGCGTTATGGTGGTTTGGAAGTGCAAGGAAGGGGTACCAAGGCCCGACTGCGACGGGGAGTACGGTACAAGGGATGGAGATTGACCGTGCTTAATCACTTGTCGTTAATTATCGAGACTTGAATCACGGCGCTGGGAGCCGTTGTTACCTGAACAATCTGAGTTGACTGTGTGAACCCGAGGACTTTGGAGGTGGAGGTGGAGACTCCAGATATGCGGGCGGGGATTTGGGGTAACGTGCGTGCTGTGAATGGGACCACTCGTCTCATGCGACATATGAAGTGAGATGGCAGCACAGGTTCTTGTATCTTGAAACCTCGGCAGATCACAGGGCAGCACGTGTAGGATAGGTTGACGAGCTCAAGGTGTACATAAGAAATGAAGCAATCGACATTCAGAAGAAAGAGGCGAAAACAGGGAACACGCCATCTACCCTACCACGCCACTTCCTGTGTTTCTTGTGGCAACTAGTGAACCTATGAAAGGCTACCGTTCAGTTACCCCAACTAACAAAGGGCGGGGGAACCGGTGCTTGCCCGGCAGTCGCCGAGGAGGATTTCATATTTATGGAATAAGCGCCCCCCACACCCGTGTCTTAGAAGAAGCTTCCCGCCAAGGAGCGTTTTCGTTACGTTTTCGAGGCTGGGGATTCAGGGGCATAGGCTCATTACCAAGATTGAGGAAATAATATAGTGCGGAGAGATGTCACAAGGTGAGCGTTGGGATTGCGGGGGGTTGACAGTTGGGCTGGGGTGCATTGTTAGATCTACTATTACGGGTTACTCTTATGGTCAGTCTAACTATCTGAATGCCGGATGAATGTGTGGATTTCTAGATTCCCGTCTGACTGTCGTAGCGCGCTCTTGCTCTTACTCTCCAGGTCTTCGTCGCCTTTAAGCATCATCAACAGTTCTCCACTAGTGGAAGAAGCCCAAGTGTGGTCCCGCTGCTCCATTTCTTCAGCAGACTCAGGAGGTTGGGAGTCGTCATTCCCACCCGCATTCGTGCAAGAGCGAAGTCGCGAAAGCAATCCAAGGGAGCCATACAAGCCCAACCCTAGATAAACTCAAATATTCAGGGAAAGCATCAACTACGTCATGCCCTCGACCCTTGAAAATCGCATGGAGCAGCAAGCTTAATCTCTCACTGCTCCGTGCCACCCCGGAGCGGACGAGCCGGGTAGTCTACCGTGGAGCCCGGCCACTTGCGTCATAACGTCTCACACAAAAGCAAAAGCCGGGAATAAGTAACACATCCAAGCCACAGCCAAAGATAGAGCACAGCGAACGAAGAAAACCCAGCCACGTAATCGTGGATGGGCTGACGGGTGAGAAATTTCGAGGCCCGTTTTGCCGCGTCGCACGGATACACGCTGTGTAAGTAAGCGCCAGCGATGAATACGGGCCTCAAGAGTCACGGCTAGAGTCATCGGCGACGCGTCGACTCATCGTTTTCTACTTCAAGGGAGACGAGGCTTCGCATCCAGATTTAGGATACCGAGCCCTCGAATTTAAAGCCACGGGAGCCCTGTGTCTGGCCCCGTCGCTCGCTTATCAAACCAATATTGGCCTGTCGTGCCGCACCGTCGATCCCAGACGTGGCCCGGCGAGAGCGAATCGCGACAGCCCACATATTTATTGGAGCCCAACTGGAAAAGGCGCCTAAGACAAAAAAGAAAAAAAGGGACCCTTGCCCTCTCTCGCTCTCCTCCACTGGCCTCAAAAAAGCAGGACCGGACGCGGGAACGTGCGCGGTGAGTGGACGCCCTGGATCGGCGACTGGGCAGAGAGCGAAGCTGGGAAAATGGCTCGTTCGTCGCGTCGAGGCGAGAGACGGGGAGCGCTGTGGCAAGGAGGCACCACGTCGAGTAATACTGGGGACGTGCAGAGACGGTTGACGGGCTTCGAGAAACACGACAGGTCGACGGGGGGGGGGACGTGGATCCCTGCAGCGCACAACAACAAACCCTGAAGCAAACCAGGGCCGTCCACATGGCTCCCGTCAGGCGTGCCACGGGGACGGCCGGCGGGCTGTGAGTGAGGGGGAGAGAAGCCAGTAAGCCAGTGAGCCTGTGAAGCTTCACGTATTCGGACAGTTAGGTCGACGCACCCCGAAGCTGGCTGCAGGAGGACTGCGTTGTAGTGCGTTGCCTCTTCCCGAGTTGCATGCCGTAGCACGAAACAGCCGTCCCCAATCACGGCCCCCGGGGCTCGCGGGTTGATCTCGACCTAAACCCTCATCCTGTACATAGTACGTTGCCTTCCTTGTCCTCCCCCGGGGGCTTCCTTGCCGGGGGGGACTAGCCTGCCGCTTGCCGTCATCCCTCTCGTCCAACCGTTCTGGTGATACTCCGTATGCTGGAGAAAGCCTCGCCCGACGTCGCCCAAAGGGGTTGGGCTGTGGAGCTCGAACCACGTTGGGGCCACTGGGCAGGGTTGTCTCGTGTGTATTGGGCTCTGACAGCTCCTCCCGACGAGAAGCGGCTTTGCAATATGGCTTCGTGCGCCGGCCACCGAAAACCTTCTCCCCGAACAAAACAAAGCAAAACCCCCCGGTAGTCTTAGTGACCTTGCCTGCTCTTTCCCCTCTTCATGCACACGATCGCAACATGCGCCGACAGAACCTCCGCCTAATCCTGATACCTCCCTTTGATGCGACACACTCACACGCACGCGCACACTCACACTCACACACCCACAGCAGCAACACGCAACCCCGATTCGCCACCTCTCTCACACCATCGTCTACCAGACCAACCTTTGGCCAGCATCCTTGAACCCTTGAACCCTTGAAGGAAACCAAAGACATCGTCAAAAAAAGACAAACCAACCACCAAGCAAACTATCACCATCGCACCCAGGCACCACAACTAACCCGCCGACCATCTCAACACCATGGGACCGGCGCTCACCATCCGGGGCTATCCCCCCAAGAGCAGCACCGGCAACTCCTCCGAACAAACTCCCAAGAACACAAACACCAGCTCTTCCCGCCCAAGGGGCCAGTCGCAGTCCCGCGCACGCAGACCAGAGATGGATACCCTATCGACCGTCTCAGAAGTATCCTCGACCTCCGTCACCGAATCTGAACAGTCCCTACTCATGACCAAGACAACCTCACAACGCCAAGTCAGACGGCCCGTCCCAGAGCCCTCGCCGCCCTCAAAGCCGCTCCGATTCAAGCCCCCAACCCTCCGCTTCCGATCTCGAGATGATCCTCCGACCCGGGCTCGATCTCCGTCACCGCCGACCCCGCGAGGCCCCTACGCCTCGGACGACGGCCGGTATGATTCAGAGTCGGATTTCCACTGGAGTTCTTCGAATTTGTCCGTCACCACCGGTGTGACCAGCCTCGACTCTGACGACGGCGAGTGCAAGACGCCCGTCAAGACCCAGACCATGACTCGGAGACAGAGCGTGAGCACATCACAGCCAGCTCGCCAGACAGACAATGGGGGGAAGAACGCAAAGGCTCGGTCACGAAGCCGAGGCCGTACCTTTCACATTCACATCGAGCCCACTGCACAGCAACCACAACAGACACAGCAGACACAACAATCACAGCCATCTCAGTCGTCTCAATCATCTCAGCCGCAACAACCGCAACTCACACAGCCTCAACAGCCGCTTGCCATCACTCAAGGCCAACAACCACTGGCCATCACTCAAGGCCAACAGCCGCTGGCCATCACTCAAGGTCAGCAGCCGTTGGCCATCACTCAGGGTCAGCAGCCGATGATTCAGTCGCCGCCGTTGATGAGCCCATATGGTCAAATGGTTCCCCAACACAGCTCCATGGTCCCTCAGCAACAGCAGCAGCAACATCAACAGCAACAACAGCAGCAGCAGCAGCAGCAGCAGCACAACCCCATGTCTAACCAGAACATGGCGATGGTCCCGCAACAGAGTATGATGGTCCCTCAACACAACTCCATGGTTCCGCAGCCGGTCCAGTATGTCCAGCAGACCCAGCATACTCCTCAGCAGCCCCAATACGCCCCTCAGACTCAGCAAGCTCCTCAGCCACAGTATACTCAACCCCAACATGTTCCCCAGACTCAGCCCCAGGTCACTCAACAAGCCCCGGTCGTCATCCACCGCGCCGAATCTACCCACCGCGCACCCTCCAGGCAAGATATTGAAGCATCTATGGCCAGCAAGGTCGAGGACTTGAAGAAGGAACTCAACCTTCTTCGGGAACAACGTGCTTCGACGGTCAAGGAACTTGATGATGCTCGTCACCAGCTTTCTTGCATGCAAACCGACAAGGACGAGCTCAGGGAGGAGCGAAACAAGGTCAGAGATGCCAAGGACAAGCTTATCGGCGATCTCGAGTCGCAGACCCGACTGCTGGAAAAGACCAGGACCAAGTACGACGAGCAGCAGCGGGCCTTTGAGAAGTTCGAGAAGGACCACGATGTCGCCCTCAGCAAGGCCAAAAAGGAGCGGGAGCTGACGCTCGAGATTGCCAAAAGGGAGTACGAGCAGTCGTTCCAAAAGGCCAAGAGGGAGCGCGAGCAAACGATTGAGAGGATCAAGAAGGATCGCGATCAGTCCTTCAAGGAGCGAGATCTATCGTACGACAGGCTCAAGAGAGAGCGTGACCAGTCCTTTGAAAAGATGAAGAAGGAGCGCGATCAGGCTTTTGAGAAACTCAAGAGGGAGCGTGATCAGGCCATCGACAAGCTCAAGAAGGAGTACACCCAGAAGTTCGATACGCTCACCAAGGAGCGCGATCAACTTACCGAGACGGAGCGCAACCTGGACAAGAAGGTGAAGGAGATGGAGGCCCACGTTGCTCGCTACCGCGAGTTCAAGGATATTCTTGAACAGAAGTGCGAAACCCTCGAGAAAGAGACCAAGTCCAAGAACGAGTCGACGTCACGGTTCGAGGCCAAGTCTATCAACCTTGAAAGGGAGCTGTCGGATATCAAAGCCATCAGACAGTCCCAGGAGACGGGCTTCATTGCCCAGATTGCCGGGCTGGAGATTTCCAACGAGGCATTGACATTCCGAGCCGACGGACTGGAGAGCGACCTGATGAAGCGAGCGGTCGAACTCGGCGAGCTCACTGCCGACCGCGATCGCCTCGAAGCCGACTTCAAGCTACGCACCAAGGAGGTGGAGTCCTTGGGCAAGGAGAAGAGCGCGCTCGAGGAAGACAAGAAAGTCTTCCAGAAGCGTTCCGACGAGCTGGAGGAGGCGAAGAACGCCCTCCAGAAGCGGTTCGATGAAATGGAGGTTGAGAAGAACAGCCTGCAGGAGAGGCTAAACGGCGTGGAGAGCGACAAGCAGAAGCTCGAGGAACAGGCGAAGGTGCTTGAAGCTACGATCGAGGATCTCAAGAAGGAGAACGAGACCAAGGACGCCCGCATCGCCGAAGCCGACACAGCCAACGGAGATCTCAAGAGCCGCCTCGAAGGCCTAGAGAAGGAGAAGAAAGACATCGACGAGAAGCTTGAGGAGCTGCAGTCGAAGCGGAAGAAACTGAAGAAACGCGCCGAGCTGCTCAGCAGCGAGAACAAGAGCCTCCATAATCAGGTTCAAGATCTGCTCAGAGACCAGGACGACAACTCGTCCCGCGTGCTGGGGCTTGCCGTCGAGGTCAACAAGCTCCGCGATGAGAACGTCTCGCTGCGGGAGGCTTCGGTGGCCGGAAGCGTCATGGGGAGCAACATGTCGTCGCTGTCGAGCGAAGTGAGCTTCAGCACGACAACGACGGATGACGACGACACCGCGACCGTCATGTCGGATGCAACGGAGAAGCCCGACCCGGCAAGCGTCGAGATCGGGCCTGACGCTGACGTCGAGCCCGCTCCGGAAGAAGCGCTCCCCGACCTCATCGTGGTGGAGGAGGAGCACGAGGAAGCACCAACGGCGCCTGAAGAGCCACCTCCAGAGCCCGAGGAGGATAAGGACGCGGCCGTCCTCGCGGCGCTTCAGGAGCAGAACAAAGCGCTCGAAGCCCAGAACGTCGAGCTCCAGGAGAAGGCCGCAAGCGTCGACGCCCTGACGACGGAGCGCGACGACATAGCTGCTAAGCTCGCGGGCGCCGAGGAGACCGCTGCAAAACTTCCGGAGAAGGAGGCCGCGGTCGAGTCCCTGACAGCGGAACGGGATGATATCGCAACGAAGCTCACGACGGCCCAGGAAGACGCCACCAAGCTTCAGGAGAAGGCGGCTACGGCAGACACGCTGGCCGCGGAGCGCGACGAAATCGCCAAGAAGCTCGAGGCCGCGGAGCAAGACGCCGCGCTCGTGCCGCAACTCCGCGTGGAGAACGGCAGCCTGCTCGCGCAGCTCGAAGACACCAAGCAGCAGCTCGACGAGGCGCAGAAGGCCCAGCAGGCGGCGCTGGACGAGGTGGCCACGCTGCAGGGCCAAGTCGCGGCGCTGGTGGTGCAGCTCGGGGCCACGTCCGGCGCGGTGCCGGCGCGATCCCGCAGCGGCCGCAAGAAGGACGGCGGCAAGCGGAAGGACGAGATTGTCGTGGTGCGTGACCCCACGAACAAGGGCGGAGGGATGTAAGTTGTCTTCAAACTATTCCCCTCCGCTTGCGTGATTCCGTCTAGTACAGAAGCTAACAGACCAGCAGCCATATCGTGCGACGACGAAATCTGCACAATCTAGCAAGATCGGCCTCTCAGTCCGAGGGATCGGGAGCCGACAACTAAAGGCATCCCGTAGTGGCAAGAGTAACGTGTAAATGACCTAGTGTAACATTTTTCCTTTGTATGATTGGGACCGGAACGGAAACGGGGGGGGGGTTAGATGCATTTACAACGGCACGGCATGGGATAAAAAGCGGCATGTATGAGTGTTGTTTACGGCTGTGACGCGTCAAGGATTATGACCAGCAGCTATCCAATCGTTTGATATTTCCTTTGTCATATTAAGCTAGAGCTCTTATGCTACCTAGTTCTAGAGTATCCGAAAATGTTAGTAATGGGAGGAGAAAGAAGAGGTATCCCATGTATGTGATGAATTGTCTACAGTGAGAGCCAGAAAAACACCCATATCCTTTCATATCTAAACTGTGGATGCCAGGCCTTTGGAGTGATACCCCTGAAGTGGCGCATAAGCCAGCATCTAATAGCTCCTACACCACAAGGAGAGAACTCAGCACGGATAGTAAGCTCCTGGTTACTGAACCAACGCCTGAAGCGTGTAGTTAGACACCTGCAGTTGAACCGCTCTTGTGGTTCCAGGACACCCCGACAGGCCTGGCCAAAACCATCATCACTCGCCTGACCCATGCTCAGTCGAGGACGTAGGTGCCTTCAAAGGAGCGGTAATAGGGTGAAATATGGAGGTATTAACAAGTAAATAAACTATTTCTAGAATGATGGTCTTGCTATTAAGCCCAGTGAACAACTCGAAATGAACTGATAATTCCCAATGAGCTGTGTATCTTCCAATGCCCTTACATGGATTAAACATAGCCGTGAATGGACCTGTGCAAAAAGGGCAGTCCTAACACTGAAAATTACATATCATTAATTCAATCAAGTCCCAAAATGACAAGTCCACCTCGATCTACTACCCCCACACATTGCCCACCTGCGGGCGATTGAACAACCAAAGCAGAAAGCGAGCCGAAGTGGCGCATGCACCCAAGAGGAGAAAGAAGCGCTGCCCCCACCGTCGTGGACGCGTGATGCAACATGGCTATCGGCCACTGGCCAGACTCCTAGTTAAGCCTCTGGTTTGCTGTCAGGTGCAATCCTTTTACGGGTCCGATGTCAACGTGTTTGGTCTGTGTTCACCGGGACGCAGAGTATCGGTTACGACAGCATCCAGATCCCACTCTGCCCCTCGTCGTCCCCGTTCTGCTCCCTCGTCCATTCGTCGATGAGCTTGGCAGTGTGATAACTTGTCGTCCAGCCGAGGTCCCTCTCAATCCCAGCGAGGAGCTCCAGCACCGCGTTCTGTTCTTGGGGCTGATGGAACGCCTGTCCGGCCACGAACAGGGACTGCACGGAGTTGAGACGCACCGGGTCTGTTGGGTTCGCGAGGCTGATGCCGCAGATCTCTCGGGCGTGCCGGCGAACCTCAGTCTGTATCTGCCGGTACGATTTGAGGCGGGCGGATACGGTGGATCGAATGGCCGTTGACTCTTGGGGCCGGTTGACGAGCAGCAAAATGCTGGCCATGTGATAGTTCTGCATCGTCGCCGCGCACACTGGCAGCGGGTACCAGACCTGGTCAAAGATACCACCGCTGACGTCTTGCTGGCATCTGCTGCGCGTTGACGCTTTTGTGCGGGCGCTTGCTGCAAATGTCGGCGGAAGACTTGCATGCCACGTCTGCAACTCGGTGACCAGCAAGTTCCACCGCTCTAGGAGTTGCTCCTGGGTCACGCCAATGATTGGTCTCTGCCCGGGAGGGAGTGCGTAGTCTTCCGGGTACAGGGCGTCCCCAGACGTAAGGTAGTTTGCAATCTTGCCAAGAAGCCAGGTCAGCTCGTTGCTCTTGGTGTCCTCTTCGACATCCGCCAGGGTGCGCACGTCTGCAGAGTTCGGAGGACTGAAGGGCAGTAGGAATCCGTCTTCGTCGGCTGCGAGGCCTGCGTTTTGCCATAATCGCATGTCCTTCAGGTCGAGACGAGTCTGGGTCTCGCTGATGACTGGGTGAGGCGAGTTAGCGAAATGAAGAGAGCCTGGAAGTAGCCGGGCTTACAGGCACAGAGCAGATCTTGTCTTGCAAGACTCCAAAAGATCGGCCCTTTGATAGCTGCTCTAGGGATGATAACGGGCGAGGACGGAATAGACACGGGATCTGGTTCTGGACTGAAGAGCGGCAGAGCACTCAGATGCGCTCTCCAAGCTGTTCCCGGTGCATCCATCAACTCGTAAGTGCAGAGGATAGCCACGGCCGCAAATATTTCCTCCTTGTCTGGGAGATCTTCGTGACTACAAAAGTTGACGGCTGCTTTCAGGTGCCCGATGGCTTGATCGTAGTAAGTCGCTGACTGATAATGCCAGTCCACATTATGGCCGAATAGAGATATAATAGGGTTTGTGCAGTTGAATGATGTGGAAGGCGAATGGTTCTTGTGCGTGGATTTATCAATGTGATGTAAATGCTTTGCGGCAAGAGCACAAACCGCTGATTTTAGTAGAGGTCTGGTAACTGCAATCACGGGGACTTTTGAGGAGAAGTATGCGCCGGTGTCGAAGAGATCCATCCTAGTTGAGTTGAGTGCATGCATAGAACATTGTGGCTGAATAACACTGACCATTGACCTGGGCCTTCCTTGAAGTGCCGTAGTAGATGCAGAGAAATGATTGTGGCATCAACTGGAGGATCGTTTATTTCGACACCGTGGGGCGAGGGCTCAACTGACGCATCCAGGGCCAGGGCGTCGCTGGTATCATCATGTTGAGTATGAAAAGTTTGCTCCAAATCATCGTGACATGCTTGGTGTAGGGTGGTGTTACTTTGTGCTGTGTCGGTTGACGCAGCGGTAGTATCTGGTAGTATATCCAAGCTCTCCTGCGAATAAGGGTCCTCAATGGAAACAAAAGTGACTAGACGTGTGAGAGCAATGCTGAAAACGGCTAAGCGGAAACTCACGCTGTGTTGGGATATCTAGCCAGACGTGGTCACCTTCGAAGATGGAGAACTGGCGCTGCTCTGGGCCAGCGATGTCGGAGGCTTTCCTCTTTGAGGGGGACCGAACCTCGAAATTTCGAAAGATGGATCGCTCCGCGTAGCTGCAGTCTCGAGAGCTTTTGGTGCAATGTCCACAGACCGGTTTGGTCTCGTCACATTTCAATTTGCGGCATCGACAAGTCCGGCTGGAGAAGGTCAACTTCAGGTCTGATCGCTCGGATAGGCCTGAGACATACCATCCGGAGTAGGATCGCATCCCTCACCCACGCCTGTTGATTGGAACGATGGATACCAGTGCCCGAGGCTGCCAGTACGTCTCTGCAAAGGGATATACCGTCGAGGATATTGCCTGAGATAGTAGCGAGACAACGAGTGTGGAGATAGATGTCTAAATGGTCAAAAGTCCGATTAAAGACAGATGAGGAAGGCGAGCCGAGAGAGTCAGGATGACGAATTCTCGATACAGTAATTAAGACAAGTGCGGGGTTAGAGACGCGGGAGCTCAGTGGGTCTGCAGCAACTACGTTATGGCGCTTTCATGAACATAATGAGGAATGCCATGCTCATACTATGCATGTTGAGGTGCAGAAACATGTTTAGGTTTTCGGTGGGATTACTGTGGCCGTTAATGATTATTTATGCCTTAATTAAAACGAATACGGAAGTTGAGAATTCCTCTTAACATTAAAATGTCTCAAGAGTAATACTATTCGAATGGGCATAAATGGAAGTACCATTTCTATATAATTCCCATTGAACCCAGAATCGTGCCAGGATACAGCGCCTTTTTAGTAGGTCGAGATACTTCGAGTTCCTTACATGCGAGACTGTCTATGGTTATTTTCCAATGTGGTGTGAGCCTATACTAGTGCTGGAGATCGGGCGCGGTATATTCAAGAATAACCGAATTATTTCCGATGAAGTTCCTATCCCCAAGACCTCAATGCCGCAATTGACTTTAAGTACCGTAGATTTATCTCTTTTACGTCTTGCGTCTGTCGCAGAGTAAATGCGGCATATTCAATAGGCATCAACGGTATTCGAGGAGGTTCGAGATGGTGCTTTGGCACGAAAATGAGAACCTCGACAAGACATCACAGATGGACAGGACCGGCTAACAAGGACGAGGAACTTCGGTTTGATAGAGATTTGCAAAGAGGGAATGAAGACTTAATTTGGTCTGAGACCGAGTTATTTGAGGGGGGAAAGTTAACTATTTTCTTCTTCGATTCATCCTTACGCCTTTAAGGCCACCAACTTTTGTTCTTCGATCAACTTGTCAGCGCCCAATTGGGGGATTTCTGTGTCAGTGTCGGCCAGCTTCTCGTCTTTGACCGCCTTTTCTTCGATCGTCTCAGGTTCGACCTCCTTGAGCTCGACTTCCTCAGGCTTGACAATCTCCAGTTCAGCCTCGGACTTCTCAGGTTCGACTGCCTTATCTTCATCGACAGGCTTCTCAGCCTCGATAGGCTTCTCGGGCTCGACCGACTTCTCTTCGACAGGCTTCTCTTCGTCAACAGGCTTTACCTCATCGACTGCCTTCTCCTCTTCAATTGACTTCTCCTCGTCGACAGGTTTCTCGGCCTCGACCGGCTTATCCTCGTCGACCGGCTTCTCCTCTTCAACTAACTGCTCCTCTTCGAAAGGCTTCACCTCGTAAGCAGGCTTCTCTTCGTCGGCAGGCTTCTCCTCTTCGACTGCCTTCTCCTCTCCAATTGACTTCTCCTCTTCGACGGGTTTCTCGGCTTCGATCGACTTATCCTCATCGGCAGGCTTCTCGGCTTCGACCGACTTCTCGTCGACAGGCTTCTCAGCCTCGATAGGTTCCTCGGCCTCGACCGACTTCTCCCCTTCGAAAGGCTCCTCAGCCTCAACTGACTTTTCCTCTTCGGAAGGCTTCTCAGCCTCTACAGGCGTCTCGTCGACCTCCTTGGGTTCGGTCGCCTTGGCTTCCTTCAGCTGGCCGATGGTGTCGTTGGCGGCGGCAAGTTGCCCTTCAAGTTCAGCCTTGGCCTTCTCCAAAGTCTCGACCTCTCCTGCTGCTTCTGAGAGATGTTTCAAGAGGTCGTGAACGGTCTTTGCTTCGGTCTTAAACTTGGTCAAGATAGCGATTGCTTGCTTGACCACATCCCCGTATTTCTCAATGGAACCGACATCTGCGAATTTAGTATGCAAAACGCCAGCAAAATGGAAGGAGGCCTACCGGTTTCTTGGACATCCCAAGAGTCATCGAACCACGCCATATTGAAAGCAGAAACGATGAACGAGAGTGTGTGGTGTTTGAGGGAAGAGAGTCGTGTGATGGGTTCAAGTCTGAATGTTGTTGGGAAGGTTGGGGCGATGGATGATTCTCATGTCCAAGACGCAGGACATACCAGCTCTTATATATTACTCTGCGTCAAAGAGCAAGGCTGGTCGTCTTCACCGATCCATTCCCACTCGACCAACAGCTACCTGCTTTCGAGCACGCCACACTAGCATACCGGAGACCAGGCTTCCCCTCCCTCAAGCGGCCTCTCGGTGAAAGCCAGGCCGCCACAACTGTAATTCCTGCATACAACCTATGAGCTGCTATTGCGTGGACTCGTCGCGCGCGAGCGTGACCAATTGAGCTCTTCCACGAACTCCAAGAAAAGCACACCACTGATCATCGTGGGCACATGTTCTCCTACGCAAGCTTCAGGGTCCTTTAGCGCATAGCTAGGAGAGGTTATTCGACGGGCTAAATGGCCTGCAGAGAACAGGCAACCCCCGCAGCATGTACTCTCGCGCCCGGTTGTAGACTACTCTTAGCTAGGGCCTCCCCAAAGCAAACACCACATGATCCTAGCTGCAAAAATTGGCTTCGTGGCAAATGTATTTTTGAGGTCATTAATGTATAGAGCTCCCATAAGATGGTTGGCTGAGAGAAAAGAGAAACGAGACGTCAGTTCATGACCCTCTCTTCCCCGCCTTAGACAGCGCCATTGATACGCTCGACACTTTCACGCCCGCATCCAGATCAGCCCAGTATTCCAGAACCTGGGGTCATGCACTGCGGTGGCTGGGGATCTAACTGGCTAGCACGAAGCTAAGTCTGCATCGAGTGGGATGTTGAGCGCTTGGACTGTTGCCACCCTGAAGTCGAGCACTCTACAGTCTGTACGAATGGCACAAGCACACAGTGGTATCTGATCCTAAAACCTCCGGTTCTATCTACCAGACTCCAGCGCTCTCAGCGTCAAGAACACCGGAACTGTTAATATGTACCTGTCCCTTCGTTAGTCTGTACACAATCATAAGAGCTTCTGTCACTGTCAATGTCACGGGCACAGGGGACTGCGGGCACAATTTTCCGCGGTAATAACTGCCCATACCGAAGAATTGTAGTCTTGAGGCTTGCCCACGTCTCAAGCTAGGCCTAGACAACACTGCTCACCGACCCCCACATCTCTTACTTACGGCTCAATGAGGTTAAAGGCCGATCACTTGTAACGTTAGACAGCCAACAATGACCTGAAGTAGGCGCCTGGCTAGTTTGTCGAACCGTGTCCCCCATTGTCGCGAGCCAAGTTGAGCCCTTGTAGTCTACTTGCTAGGTTCTTCACTGTGTAAGCGCGTGTCTGCTGTGAATTGCACACCGCCATTTATTCTCCCATTAACCGGGAGGTTGGTATTCCGATATTTTGTCCAAATGACCCAACCGCAGATCTGGATGGTATGCCTACGCCGGTCCATGTAGCGAGAGATCCCCGCGAATGTCGCAATACCAACATGTGACCTGCTAGGTGGTACTCTCTTCAGGCATAACCAAATCACGGTGTGGCAGGACCTGCTATAACGAGATCGGAACTTCAATTGTGGCTTCCGTTCCGAGCGTAGCGGCGGGGAGAATGGCTGTCCGGCTATCTCCATCTTGTCTAGTCTCCAAGTTTTGGGCGACTAGTTGTTCAATGACGCTGTCATATCGTCCCGCACAGGTTTCGCACTGGTCCTTCATGTATTTATTTATTTGTATCATGTATCATCGTACAGGCTTATGTATCTTTCCAATCTGACTGAGCGCAATATGAGATGCTCCGCTCAGTATAGATAGCTAGGCCTAAGTCAGAAAACATAATACGATAGAACGCGCTTTCATAGATGGCGGGAAAATACGCTTACTATACCTATAACCGATTCGGGCTCTCAATTCATCCTTCCACCGTATCTCACCGACTCTAGCCTTTTCGCCACATTTCTAAGCCTGGCATTTGCCAGCAGACTAAGGTGCAGCTGGAAGTCGTATATTATGGTAGGACGGGAAACCTAGATGCTGAAACAGCCTGAAACTTGAGTCATCAAGAGGGCAGGGAGCCTAGTCGGCTAGGCAGGAAGCTAGAAGTCGGCAGGGTCCAAAGGTGAAAATAAGGCCAGAAAAAAGGGGATATCGTCAATTAGGGCTATGGGGTCACTAAGTGATTGGGGGCAATGCTGATGATAAGGAGAGGTCGGGCAGCCATCGGCTACAACAGAAAGGAAACGAGATCGGGGCCAACTTGCTGCAGTCACCATCATCGTGAGGGTAGAAGGCATATCAAGGCCCTGAAGGTGATCGTGTTCCGCAGCAACCAGAAGCGACATCTGGTTATTAGCGTCTACTATAAATGCATTAGCAGCATGTTTAAGAATATGCTTGATGATATTAGTGTGTTCGTCTTGGATAAGTGTGGAATGGTAGGAAATATTTATCATCGCCATAGCGGGGAGGTGGTCAGAAAGCCTCATTACACCCGCTCTCAGATACTAGGTTTAATCTGGTGACATTCGGATGATGCCGGCCGTTTGGGATTCCAAGAACGGGAATATGACTGGTTGCTCAATCAATAAATAAGGTCAGCTTAGTTGAGTCGAAGTTGAAGTTGGGGGCGAAGACGCGATGCCAAGGCACCAACCCATGCAGACTTATGTGTCGCATGAGTACTGTAATTTGAGAGTCCTGGTAAGCAATTCACAAGGGGTCATCCTAAATTAGTGATCCGATCCGGGGTTCTTACCAGGCGGGTTTGGGCAGCCCGTAGAGATTCATCCCCATCGCGATAAATGCGGGGTTTTAAGACTCCGGGGTACGAAATTGGTAATGAAAGGACCGACAAAGCCTTGAAGAATAACCAGGCACCTTTCTCTAATGACGGTAACTAGGCGTCTAAGATCAGGACTCTTTGAGAAAAGACCAGGGATTTCGCCAGCAAAACCAGCAGTCTATTCAAGTCCAGAAGTATCAAGTTCGGCAGCCCATCGAATGAATCCATCAGCAACACAGATTTCTAAATGATAACTAGCTCATTTGACCCTACTCCGGCTAGGTATAGCCTGAAAATACCCTATATTATAATAACGCACGAACATAACAGACCCGGCCTTATTCACGCTGCTTTGCCGCCGACACCCGGACCATCGTCTCATTCTTGACCATAATTCCGCCCCCAAAAGAACTAGAGTTGTGGTATTCATCGGATACGGTAGAGCCGCTTGGCCCAGTAACGGTAGCAACATTGCCACGATGTCTGTCGAGCGCGTGAGTTTCGAAGTCGGAAGAGATGGAGCCGCTGCGGCCTTCTTCGCGCCCAGCGAGCTCATGTGTGGAGCTCGATTCATCCTTCGGTAGAGTAGAGAGCCGGATTGCATTCTTGTTTTGGCTCCGGCCATAGCTTTGACCGTATCCGTTGGAACCGGAGCCGATAGTCGAGGATGGGTGGCCGCAGGAGAAGAGGTATACGCAAGCGGGTCGGATTGTTGGGAGACAAGCTGAGCAACGGTTATTAAAGTCCTTTGGAGCAGATATGCCATTGTGAACGTACCAGATATCGTAACCAAGTTCACCTCCACTGTCGCCCAAGTAATGATAGGAGCCAAGTTCCAAGTCATGTCATCGGAATGGTTATCAAAAGTCGTAGACACCCCGACAATAACCAAGCCAGCCACGCAGACCCTGGTTTCCGCTTGATTAGTATGGCAGACTTTGTGCGTAACCCTTACACAGATTGAGGAACTTACAAGATACCAAACATAAACATGAGAATGATTCCCATTTTTTGCATCTTAGGCAGCTGAAGTCTCTGTATTTGCACAATCGGCAAAACCAAGATAGCAACATCAATGATAACGTGTGCTAGGACCGTTCCGAAGAAGAACTTGGAGCTCTGGATGACGCATTTCGCGTCCTTGATGGAAAAGTCCCAGAACGCCTGGACGGGGATGCAGTGGAAGGTGGTAAGGAACGTCTGCGAGAATCCAAAGTTAGCCTTGGCGTCTTTGTACGCTGATAATAATTCATACCCGAGCCAGAATCCAGATTATGGAGCAGCCAACCAAGATCTGGATTGCAATCTTGATATTGGTTACCCGGAACATACGCCAGTAAAAGGTGAGGATGGAGATTTTGGCAAAGAATAGCGTGAATGCGTAGGCGTGTTCGATGAAAAAGAGGAACTTCTTCGAGGTAGAATTCGCCTCCTCAGGTGTCATGCCTTTGACGTCCTTGGCGTGCAACCCAAATCCTTGCTTAAGCCCTGATTCGAAGTTAGCATCAATGTTTGCCATGCCTATGAAGCGACATGACTTACACAAAGGCAACAAGACAGCCCATACACATGCAGTGACCTAGGTTCAAAGTCAGAATAACCAGCTTAGGAAGACGAATGCCGGGCAACATACATAGCAGGCTATTGCGAAGTAATCGTCCCACCAAAGCCCAGCTCTCGTAATTCTGCGGCTTGCGAGACGGAGAACGAGGAACACTGTCGCAACCGGGAAGGTAACGAACTCGGCCGTCCACAGATCTAGTTGTCTGGACTGCATTTTGATGATTCACGATGCCAAGAGGTTGTTAGCTGGAGTCTATGAAGAGCAAAAGAAACAGCATAGAGTAGATTAGCGACCCCAGACGTGTTGATTTTACTATGGGACCTCATGAACTGTTATATGACTCCTGTTCTCCCTGGTCGCGACGATCGATTGTTTCAATCGGCGGAGATGCAAACGTGAGTTCATTCAGGGGCCATAATGGACAGTGGCAGTAAACTTTAAATCCTGGACATTATGGCTTAACTAATAGTTAGTGACGATCGCGTGGCCGGCTTGCGGCACAGATTCCGAGTTCAAGCCTAGAGCTGACAATCAGGTGATTTGGCCGTTGGTGTACGACGTAGTATCATAGCTCGAAGGCCTTGGAAGTCTGGATCTCTCCAAGGATCATCCCTAGTCCAGCCCTGTCTTCCGATGTGGCTTTTCTCTGCACCATCCAGACTCCGAAATAGCGCCCAATGGTGTGTTAGCGCGTGGCCGTTAGGCCAGGAACATCAAGCCCGGCAGTTGACGGGTTGGGCTATTCACGGATAACGGAGACGCCTAAACTCAAACAGAGGGTCAAAACGCACACTACGACGTCAACATCCCGGCAAAGGAAATCAAGACACTGAACAACTACCAACACCAAGCGTCTACTATGGGGTTCCTTCTTCCCCCAGGTTTCATGCAGCCATTCGGAATTGAGGCTTCTGCCCCGCCAAATCGTGAACCAAACCCGGGGAGACGAGGAGGCGAGTCAGACACTCACTAGCAACCAACATCCCGACTCTACAACAGGGATCCTACTCGACTCGGGTTTCACTAACGAGTCGGGATTGAGGCATTCCGCCCGGAGCGTGGCGTTTCATGGTTAGCCCAACCATCCAGAATGGTGTCATCACAATTGTAGACCTGTAATAGGCAATACCACAAGCCTGGCATTTCCTGCCTAACTGTAGATAAGATCGCCGTTGGCCGTTACTAATACCGGATCCTTTGCTTGGACCCAAAAGAGCTACTGTCGCAAAGCCGTTTTTTTTTGTTGTGGAGGTGAAGGGATAGCCAATACACTTGTTCCTCCTACACGGCGGTAATCTCACGCTCTCGGTCTTACTCATTAGGACAAAGCGAAGTAACTCCACACGGGCGAGATTAACCCGAAGGGCGACGGCGCTGACGTCGACGATAACGAGTCTAATTACTACAACAACAATGGCTCTCGGAGACTTGGCTCTGCTTCCCTTAGGATCCCGTACGCTTCCCTTTTTGCTCAGGCAAAAGCAAACCGTTGCTGTTCTCCTGGAGATGAGATCGAAATGTCCGATGGGAAGACTAGCGACCGTGGGGGGAAGCCCTGGCGGCCTCATGTTGCAGCTGGCAAAGGCAGATTTGTTCGAACCGGGCGAATTTGGCATCCGTCCTCGTAGTAGGTACATTGATTGATGGAGGCCTCGAAATTTCGCTGTTCCATGCGCATGACTCGCAGGCACTCTCTCCATTAGCAGCGTTGTCACATCTCACGAGGATAAAGTTGTGATTGCTGTTTGAGACTGTATAGTTGCCACTCATTATACCGTTCCACGGACGCTGCCGAAGCCTCACCTTCTTACCCATCTGTTCACTCAAAGAGTGCCGACTATACATGTGGCACATATCATACTGGAGAGCGGAAATGAAAGGATTCTGGATCAACTTACAGATATTGTACAGCTGCTAATACTCAGCATCTACAAGATTCCAACCAACCTTTCTTCGCAGGTACACTGATGTCTTGGGTAGCACGGATAATGGCTGCAGACACCGGGCACTTCATGAATTTGCAAATATCAATGTCTCACCCAGCTAGCATTAGAATTCATACTCAAACACTTGAACCAAGTTCTGTCCCGCTTAGACCTCGACATCCTTGCTCGAGTAGCAGGAACGCTTACCACCGGAGCAAGGCCGGATCAGCCGGCTTCGCACTGATCTTTCGCACTAACTAGCTCCCTCAAGCACGTCAAATGACATTTTCATACGATCTGATTGTGATCTGCTTATGCAAGAAAAAGCCGAACACAATTCTACAATGCCCTATCCCCAATCATCTGCCCCCCAAGACAACTTTACCGAGAGACAGAGACAGATAAGGAAGGCGAGCCGGGAGCCACGATGGCAGAATCCAGATGTGGCAATGAGGACGAGTGCGGGGTTGGAGAAGTGGAAGCTCGGTGGATCAACTTGGTAGGCAGCTAGATAATGATGCTGCCAATAAGATCTAATACCCGAGTTACTCCGTACTCGTCTCTTATATTAAGTCACTCAAATCCGGTAATATCGTCAACTACTTGGTTATCACTTCATCAGTGAGCTTCACTGCGAATATCAACTATGCCTCCTCCTGCCGAACCGTTTTCTGTCTCTGGCAAGACTGCCATCGTCACTGGCGCTGGTTCCGGTACGCAACCCGCTACACTAGCGCACTATTGGACTCTGACTAACATCCATCCAGGGATCAACCTGGCCTTCGCCGAGCTCCTCCTGTCTAGGGGCTGCAACGTTGTCTTTGCCGATCTGTCTCTCCGGCCGGAAGCAAAGGAAGTCGTCACGCAGTACCAGGCAAAGGGCAAGTCCCCTCGCGCTGTGTTTGTGGAAACAGACGTGACGTCATGGCCGGCGCTGTCTCGCATGTTTGAGACGGCGCTGTTGGAGTTTGGAGGATTCGACGTCGTGTGCCCCGGAGCTGGTGTTTACGAGCCGAACTGGTCCAGCTTCTGGCATCCACCGGGCTCGCCCGAGAGCAAAGACGCCGTCGATGGAGGGAGTTACGCACTGCTCGATATCAACGTGACGCACCCGATTCGCACGACGCAGACTGCATTGTCCCATTGGCTTCACCCCAGAGCAACTCCAAACTCGACACATCCGGTCCCGGCCAAGGCATCTCTTGAGAACCCGAAGCGCGTGGTCCACATTGCGTCTATAGCTGGGTATCTGCCCGTCTTCAGGGCGCCGCTATATGGCGCATCCAAGTTCGCCATCACGGGTTTCGTCCGATGCCTTGCACCACTGGACTCCGCTTCTGGCATCCGCGTCACTGCCGTGGCTCCGGGCGTCGTCCGCACGCCACTTTGGACAGAACACCCCGAGAAACTGGTCAACGTGGACCCGACGCAGGATCGCTGGGTCACCCCGGAAGAAGTTGCTGAGGCCATGCTCGCTTGCATAGAGAGCGACGAGCACGTTGGCGGGACTGTGCTAGAAGTCGGCAAAGACTTCACGCGCCAGGTGTCGGCTTTCAATGACCCGGGCCCGGACGGAAAGCCAGAGAAGGGCTTGATCACCAGTAATGCTGAAAAGGGCGACAATATGGTCTGGGACTGGTTGGAGAAGGATGAGATCTGGGGGGCGTCCACTTAACAGTGTACGAATACCAATAGCTCCTGATGAACACGACTTCAAGACACTGCAATGAGTAATTTTCATGACGAACTTGCCCCGCCGAGTCCATGTACGGAGGGGCTTTCGACTAGAGCTGCATACCAGCCCACACTTACCATTGACGGTGAGAGCCGCGCCAATGAGGCAGAAAGGTTAATGGGATGCTCGGTTACAGTAATGGCGAGGTGCCGAAACTTGTCTCCGAGCTCGGCGTATACCTTACTGTAATTGTGCGACTTGTATTTTGGTCAGTTAGATTTGCAGGTATTATTTATCCTTCTGAGGTTCCCTCTCTGTCTGATATTGTTGCTCACCACACACTGCCCGCATCGCTCCAGCCAACTGGCTTGATGGCCGCAAAGTCGCTTCAACGGGTCTTTGCACTTTCCAGAAGCTTGCTCAAATAGCAATAGAATCACCAGAGCCAGCAACGTGGGCAGCCCGGTAAGTATTGCTGCAAGTGTAATAGTAGTGCTTCAACTTGCAGCCGATGCCAGCATAATCCGCTGTCAAGCTTTCTCGAGCTTTCAACCCCGGATTAAGTCTTGCAAAGTGACCAAATGTTCAAAGAAATAGCCAAGCTATCGAAGCTTAGACTTGATGATCTGAATGAAAAATCTGACAGATTCCAGGCTTAATGTCGAGAAGAGGAAGCGCGGAAGATGTCCTTTGGATAAGTTAAAATCTTTTCGTCCGAAGCATGCTGATGTTTTAAAAGGTATAGACTCTTTCTACTACTTTCAATACCACGTACTCAGACGCGCTCGAGCGAGTTAATAGATAAGCCCCGGACACTGTAAACCTCGCCGAGGCTGTGCTGTCCTGGGTGCTGTGCGTAAACCAACCCCTCGCAGTTCTAGAGCTACAGAAAATACACGCCATCGAGGAGTTGCCAGAGGAAACTGAACTAGATGATGACGGCGTTCGAGACAGCGACATCTTAACCGGTGTTTTTGGCGCTCTCATAGTCGTGGATGACGACTCAGAGACTGTCCAAATAGTGCACTCACGGCTCAGCAATATTTCAATAGGCCCCGGAGCTAAAGCTTCATACAGGCTGGGATGAGTATCAAAGATTATGTCGAAATTTGAACTTGCTAAACTTCTCTGATGGTATCTGCATAATTGACAAGGGCATGGCCTGACGGCTCGAGCAATATCCTTTTCTTGACTACGCTGCGAATGGTAGCAAACGGCCTCTTGGAACATAAGGGAATTGACCAACCCATCGTTGACGAGACACATCAAAGGTTGACCGTGGACTATGCCTTGAAGGGGCTCGTATCACCAGTGACCTTTCGCGTGACAGCACAACAAGTCTCATTTATACATGGGCCGATTATAGTTCTCCAGACACAAGAAAAGCCGAGACCATACTCAACCATTGTCATATCTACTAGTTGACTTCAAGCTGTTCCAAACCCAGCTCCGCCTCCAGTAGGGTCACGAGGATCACCGAGCCACTTCGACACTCCACGACACTCGTCTGGAACCGACTTCAGGCTCGGAAACGACGTATTACTTCCATCATTACGAACGGCAACTGTCAACTCTACCTCTACCAAGCGGGTAGGCGAACCACCAGCTTCCTGGACAATTGGGCCTCGCGGGCTGAGCTCCACCGCGGCACGAATTCTGATCCGACTGAACATGGGCCCGACTTCCAAGGACGCGGTCGAACCACCAAGGAACATTCCAGTCGCGGTATTCAAAAGGAGCTCTCCCACGTTCCAGTTAGACCGGCCACCGACGAACCGCGCGCCGAACTGGCCGGCCGCCGTCAGCGTAAAGGCACCAACACCGCCCGTTATCACGCGTTGAGCGAATATGCTGAGCGACGTACTCGCGGTGCCTATGGCAGCTCCGGCGCCGAAGAGGCCCCCGATCGCTCCGGAGAGGGCATCGACGCCGAGCTGGGACATGCTGTAATTTTCACCTCGGATGAAGTGCTGCGTTGCGCTTCCGATGACGTTGCCCGCCGCGCCGATGCCAACTCCTATAGCCACCGTGGCCGCCACACCGACTGGAGGGATGAATGTCACGGCCAGACCGACGGCTAAGGCGACGCTGATGCCAACGAGGAAGGATCCTACGTTCCGTACGTTGTTTGAGACCCAGCCGCGGCTGTGTCCACTTGGATCGGCGTAGTTGACGGGGTCGCCCTCACAGTATGCGTACCGGTTCTCCTTGATCTTCGTGTCCATCGAGATGAACGACATGTTGTTGGAGCTGTAGTGGCGGGAGCGGAGGTAGATGAGGTTGGTTCCGGGATGCTTGAATTCCTGCACAAAGCCAAAGCTATTCTGGATCGGTGTGGCGTTGGAGGCTGTTGGTGACAAGTCTGCGCCGTACGCGCTGAACGCGAGCGGAGTGTCGTTGTCCTTGTCTAAGAGCAGCGCGGTCGAGCCCCTTTGGTCCAGAAAGTACGTCGAGTCCCCATCATCAGCGTAGCTCGCGAGAATCGTTCGGCCCTGCGACAAGACTGAGATTTTGTCGCCTACGGACTGCGCGCTGGTTGTGTCAATGGCGTTAATGATGCCCTGGCTGTGGTACAGCTTCGCAGTCGACGCCGAATCTTGGGTAGATGCGAGAAAGTCGTCTGCGTGGTAGTCAAGGGTTTTCTGCTGGCCACTGCTTTCCGTCAGGCTCAGCAGCCGGTCTTTGTCGTCAAAGGAGAACACGTTGCCAGAGTCGTCAGCTGTCATCCGACCATTGGCGTCGTATTCGAAGCCGGTGTCGGTACGCTGATCGATTGCATTGTACGAGAGCTGTGTTACCCGACCACCGGTGCTGATACCGACGACATTTGAGTTGCCGTCGTAGCTATATGTAGTAGTGGAGTCGTTGGTCGACGACGAAACGACGTCCTCGCTCAGCTGTCCGATGCCGTCGTAGCTGAAGGACTGCTCCTTGTTGAGGTCTGAGGAAATCGAAGTGGTCTTGACATTGGTATATCGCCCTCTGCCATCGAACTGATAACTCGTTTGCAAGAGCACTGTCTGATCCGCAGCTTCGGCGCTTTCCACCTGCACCCGACCGAAGCCATCGTATGAAACTTTCTTGGTGTACGTCTGACTGCCGGCGTGGTTTGTTTGCAGAAGCTGGCCGTTGGTGTGATTCGCCAGGCCGTACACATACTCAATTGAGTCTCCCTGACACGTACGGCTTGAGATGCGACCATTGTCACCAACGTTATATGCAGTCGCTCGCGTGACACCAAAGACGTCCGTCTCCTGGACGACCCTGCTGGTGCTGTCGAAGGAAAACATTTGGTTCAGGCCGGTATCGTAAGTGATTGAAGACACGGTACCATCCATCGTGTACTGGTACGAGAGTGACTTTGAGTCCTGTTGAATCTGCTTGATGCGACCCTCGCACACGTAGCTTACTTGCAGATTGTTGTTCGGACTAGTCGTTTGAAGAACCTGTCCACAAGCGTCGTACACATATTGGATCTGAGTTCCGTCGAAGCGGGTGGTCTTGGCCAGCCAGCCGTTGGCATCGTAGAGTCTTTGCTCTTCCTGGTCCATCTGATTCGTGAGCTGGACAAACCTATTTGTCACATCGTAGATAGTAACCGGACCAGAGTGAGAGAAGGTTCTCCCATCAGCGTACGTCGTCTGCTTGGCGTAGGTGTAGACGTTGCCAAACAAATCACGAATATATGTGCGCTCGACGCTGTCGGTCCCGCTGTTGTCAGCGCTTGGCCCGACAATGGTATATGTTTCCACATTGGACTCGGAATCGTAGCTCGTCTTCTCGGCACGGAGGACAATTTGCTGTGGCGTCGTGGCTTGCGACTTCGGGCCCTGAGTGAGCGTTTTCTCGATGACTCTCTGAAGGCCATCGTACGTCGTCGCCGTCGTTAGACAGTAGTCGATGGACGAGTCGCCAGAATCCGCAAAGTCGGTTTCTTGGACGACCTTAGAGTAGGCGTCATGAAGGGTGACTTTTCGTAGATCACCATTGAGGGATGCCTGCACTTCGAGGCTCAGATCGTCGTATACGTTGCTTAACACGTTGCCATCCGGATCAGTTGTCGTGAGGGGGCGATTCAGGGCATCATAGCTATGGGCCGTTACCAAGCCATACATGTCCGTAGAGCTCACAGTCCGCCCCAGGCAGTCGTATGTTGTCGCTTGCACGGAACGATTGGTTGCTGGAGGACTGGCGGCCGTGGGATCGCCGTTGTCTAAGACCTGGGTGCACCGCCCGAGCGCGTCAAACATCTTCAGTTCTTGGTACCCAGTGAACGATATTTTCATTGTCGTATTCGCTCCTGGGCCAATGTTATACAATGTTTGCGAAGACTCTCCCAGCGCGTTTGTATGCGTCACAGGCCTCCCGAGAACGTCGTATGCAAAAGTCTCGCTCTGCCCACCCGGAAGAGTGCGGCCGACTTTCGGACCACCTCGGACTCGCATGTCGGAAGTTACGAGCGTAGCATTGTTCTGGGCATCGTAAGCGGTCAACGTCAGGATACCATCTGCAAAAGCATAAGCATTCTGCGTCGTAGCCGATACGACAGAGCCCTTGGGTACTGTTGATCCGGCACTCCAAGTCAGCGTCTCGGACAAGACGCGGCCGTTGGAGTCGTAGGTATAGGCTTTCTGCTTCAACACCACAGACGCAGAGGAAACCAAGGGGTTAACGTAACTGGTCGCAGATGTCCCCACATCTCTTTGATCCTGAGTTGGTGTGTTGACGACAGTGTTCTGGTAGTTGGTGATACCATCCGTCACCGTTTGAGACAGCAAGAACTGGGTTCCGCAGATCGTCTTCTCGTAGGTGCTGTCTGTTTGCTTCTTCAGAGCGTATTGGCCATCTTGACCACAGAACTCTTCCGTTATCTGGCTGGGATTGCCGTAGTCGTCGTAGGTGGTCGAGACTCGGCGCCTCGGGATGGGAGAACCGGTCGCTGGATAGGCTTGATACAGGTGCTCGACGCAGATTGGCAGTGCATAGTATGGTGTCTGAGCATGCTTGTTCAGAACTAGGGTAGGATACGTGAAGAGAGTTTGGTACGCGCCCGAGAAGTCGCCGTTACTGGCCAGGGTGTAATGCTCCTCTCTGACGGGTAGGTGGAGGGCGTTGAACCGCGTGCAGATGGCAGAGAGGACTGTTCCAGCTCCGTCAAGTTGACTGACGAGAACGTCGTACCTATGGAGTTCGATCAGTCGCATGCTTCAGGGTGCCAGTACAGACGGTATGCCTTGACATACCGATAGTTGCTGTCGTTGCTGTCCATCAAACCATCTGATTCGCCAGACATTCGGTACCCCAGCACGGCTCCTGTGTATGTCGAAGGACCCAGCTCCGTCTGGTAGTTATAGTTTGTATAGTCCATGATGTTGTTGTTCTCGTCAAGATGGATGTGGTCCTGGACTGCAGGCATGGACTGAGTCGCACCGTCGCCGTCGATGTACTGAAGGCCGATGTAGCTGAACCGTGTGCTGAGCCCTGTTGGGTACGAGATCGCAGAGACAAAATATCCCTGTATACCAAAGTCTATGTACGTGAAGCCAGTCCGATTCCCGAGAGGGTCCAAAAGAGCACCCACGCCTTCCGGGACGAACTGGATCGTATGAGAGTCATTGTTGGGACCCACGACGGCCATCTGCAGTCCTTGCTGGTAGTTGAAGGTGATTTGCTGACCCCACGAGTCTTGTATGTAACCTAGACACGGCCCTCCTGCAAGAACGGTCGTGCCGGCATCAGTCAGGTAGCTGCAGTAAATCGAGTTGCCGTTCAAGTCTTGCTGCATGAGCATCTTGCCGCCCACGTCGAAGTAGTTCTTCGATCCGTCCTGGTATGTCATCAGGTAGGCGTATTGCCCAGAAAGGCCATTTGGTAGGTCAGCCGGCGGAGTCACCTGTTGGAAGAGCAAGCCATGGTCGTTGACATAACGCAGGCCCGATTTGTAGTTCTCGGTGTCGGCCCATTCAAAGTCGATCACGTACGTGCGACCCTGCGCCGTCAGGCTCATGTTAGGGATCACGTAGGGAAGACCGAAGATCCAACCGTTAGGAAGGCCAAAGGCACCCTGCGACCCGGGCACATGGAGCAGTTCGAGCTTTAGATCGATCTTGTCAGTGATACCGCGGAGTTCGATTAGTGACCTTGAAAACGCAGGGGTCCCGGTATTTCCATTGACGGATTCCTCCTTCCCAGGAACGAGGTGCGTGAAGGCTTGGGAGCCTTGATACTGGCTTTGGGCCGACATGTTTTTGGATAAGGGTAAGACGGTTGAGAGAGGGAAGGAAGCTGTCTTTGTTCTAAGTACAGCGACCTAGAAGATCCAAAGGCAGAGACCGACAGATACGGGTTGCTTATTATTAACGAGCAACAGTCGGAAACGGCCCTGAGAGTTATGCATGAGCGTCCGGGCGCTTTCTGCCTTTGGCATAATTTACTGTTCGTCGTAATGCCAGCCTCTCCGAGCAGTCAACATTTTGCAGCCTGAATTCGATAACATACCAGAAGATGCGCCTCCATAGACAAGACCGTGTTCCAGATCACCAGCCGCCGGAGGTTGGATGCCGGATGCCAAGGTGCCAAAAGTGACAGCTCAGACGCTCGAGGAAACCTGACAGACGAACCGCTCACTAACACCGGGACTAATTGCGAGGAAAGCGGGGAGATCACCGCCACCGGGGGTCAGTGGTGAGCTGACAGACCGAAAAGGACTGTGATATACGACGCCACCGTTAGGAGCGAGACAGGTGGGAGGTCTAGATCATGTGATGATGAGAACTTTCACGATCTGGAATCCTACAATCTGGCAATCACAAGGCCGATGTGGAGCTAAAAAGGAAACTAGAGGTGATAGATGAAGTGTACTATTGCCGCCATATTCCGTGATAGGCATGGCGTAATCCCCTGTCGTTCGACGAACGGGCTGGGCCGCGCCTCCCGGCTGCGCCCTAGATAGATTTTGGTAAGACCGGCCCCGGATCCGACGAGGAACATGACTTTGGACCTTTCTTCTAAGCAATAGCTTCATTCCGCAAGTTGCAAGTGACACGTTCTCGGACGGGTTATAAGTGCGCTTCGGGCTCCTCCAAGTGTTCATTATCAAAGCTGCTCATCTACACGGATTCATCCTGATCTAAACACAAGTATCATCACTTTCCTTCTTTCACCTGTTCCCTGCACAAGCTTAACCTCTCGACTACAGACCATTTGCCCGAAATGCGTCCACATCTCCTCGTCTCTCTCGCGGCAGGCTCATCCCTCATCGGGGGAGCCATTGCTGCTGCAGGTAAATAAATGTCGTGGAAAGAGTGTGTCACGATGCGATACAGGTGACTGACACCACTGGCCTCACTGAAAGGAGCCACCGTCTACGCATGTGTCTGGTTTCAGCAGGCTCCCGTCCCTCCTGTAACTATAAGCTTCACTGCCGGCTCGCCCTCGGACCACTGCATGAATTCTGAGGGTAATTCGGCCTCACTGACGGCCGGCGACGGCGTCCAGTGCGTGTCGGTCGGCTACGTCGAAGCCGTCTCCAGCGGCTGGTGCTGGTTCCAGCAGAGCATCTGGACCCTATCCTACTCTGGGGGAGCCTACACCGGTTCCGTCTCCAGCTCGTGGACGTACGGGGCCACGTACAATGAGTGCGAGCTGCAGAGCCCACCGGCGAACTCTTTCGTCTGCCCGACGTCAGCGCTATGCAATTCCACTGATGCGTGGTGGGATGAGGGCACTACGGGGCCTATCTATGTGAGTTCCTCGAAGCGCGCATGATCACCAAAGATTAATCCAATTCCAAACGTACAATTAGGCTAATGTGTGCTTCAGTTCATCTTCAAACCTAGCCTGGCGTCCCAGTTGTCACTGGAGAGCAGCGAAGCAGCCGCTGAGGAACAGCAGGTGCTCTCGGAGGAGGTGGATGAGTTGCGGTGAAGTGGAATAAGGAGGTTAGCGGTGCAGATATAGAATGCTCCAAGGTTTAGAGATCTTGGAAGCAGACATATGCTCACTGTAGACCAAAATTCATTTCTGTCTTTATAGCTTCTCTTCTAAAGACGGTCTTAGTTACTACAATTTAGCCCATTTGCTTCGACAAACCTAACTTTTAGCGTATCAAGGACGGCATACTATTCAAAAATGTTATTGATCATCCGTGGTTGACACAAGTTGTCCTATATTGCAAGATGTCGGTAGATCGACCAGCTCGAAGCCTGCATGAGGGAATTGTATTTGGGCTTTGATATCAGAATACCGCTAGACATCCACTCGAGCATCGAATCAAGAACTACCCGAAGTAAGCATATATCCGTTTATTATACTATAAGTTAAGAGTCATTAGCATACACATACTTGCGATCAGAGAACAAATGGATTGATGATTATTTTACGCAATGAATGTTTTTTGCAACTATAATGACACAATGAATTCGAGAGAGCGAAGTAGCTTTGTCGCCATAGGTCAATAGCTCTGAGCAGAAAGTGGTTGAGAAGAAGTGCTGAATGCAAACGTATTCCCACTGACTCTGAGGCGAGTAACATCTGCCGGAACTTGGAGCTAGCGGTCGTAGGAAAGTCTTACTGTCCTTGGTAAGTTCATATAGAAACGTCATAGACTTGAGCAGTCGCGTAGAAGTGAGTATAATATAAATATAGGGATGACGATGCAATGATGATAGAGAGCTATTTGACGATATTCTCAAACAGGCGAAGCTTGCTCATGAACTATTCCCGAAGTTTGGAAGTGATTATTTGCGATGAGCGATAACTCCCGAATCAGCTTGGCCGAGCCCGAAAAGCTGCTAAGAGCTTCTATGGCTTGCAATGAGTGACATTAACTTTCAAAACACCTTTCCCCTTCGTTCCAATAATAAACTGATCACTCTCGAACTCGAAGTAGTCGTCCGTCAAGCCTCGAAAGTCAAAGTCAAACCTTCGGACCAACGCGGACATGACCAAGTACATATCAATCCATGCCAACAGGCGTGCCAGCAGGGATGCGCCATTTGTCATAGACAAGCTCGCGATCCGGTGCTATGCGCTGCAAGCGTGTGCCAAGCGCAGGACTCAAACGCATCCCCTCCATGAGGACCGCCGTCAGGTAAGGAAGTTGCTCCAGTACGCGTAAATCGGGTTCTTCCTCAGAAAAAGAGGGTAGCTGAGGAGCTGCCGTGGTGAGCTCAGCCCGCAGGCGCTCAAGGATCTGGTTATTGTTGAAGACGTGATATATGACTAAACGAAGGACACTTGCAGTCGTTTCGAAACCGGCACCTGTTACGGTAGCGACGTCACTCCAAACCCGCGCGGTCGTCTTATCCTCTAGAGGAAGATCGGAGTGGACAATGGAATGGACGATTGTAGGCTGAGCCTTTTCGCCTGGGCTCGATAGGATGATACTGCGTCGTCTGGTAGTCGCTTAGTATCTTCTTCGCTTGCCTAGAAGTTAAGACGTCAGCGAATTCAAGTGCCCGGGCTCATCGGATAAATGGCATACCTTGCCGTAGCGCATGAAATTGGCCGTGAGCTCATCAGCGTGCTTGATGAGAAAGTCCTTCGGGATAGAGAACAATGTTGGGCCGTACCAGGGAAAGTGCTTCGTCAGTCGCCAAACTTTTCCTCCTGCCTGTGCCTGACTACCTCAGTCCGGATCATGCCTTGTCGGCCGGCTACCTTCGCTTTGGAGAAGTACGGATTCAGTGGTTGTCGGCGCGCCTTGTGCTGGTCATGGTCTGCCGTGAAGATCGTAGCCCCGTGGACGTTTTGGGCGTTGACGGCCCAAGCGTATTTGTTCCAACGGCCCTCATTTCGAAAAAGCGTTGGGAAGAAAGACGGATCGTTAACATGCAGCTCCTCTGGGCTAATGCGGATGATAGGGCCTTTGCTACATGGCAAGGTTAGTGAGTCTGACAAATAGACAAGTGTGGTAGAAAAACGTGCCGTATCTCTCATGCATCTTCGCGATCTTGGACGTGTACTAGCCGTTCTGAACAATGTCATAATAGGCTTCATAGCAGCGTGTGGCAGCAGCTAGCTTGGGGGCCGGGGAATCGAGAAAGAGGATGGAGGAACAACCGGTAGAAAGCCACGGTAGCAAGATAAAGGCCCGCAGCTACGGTAACCGACTTCCACGACACGACAATTGCCAAAGCCTCCATTGTAGAGAAATTCAGCGATCTGCGGTTGGCAACGCCAGTAGAAGAAGTGGAGTATGAGTTGAAATGCGACTGTGAAGGCGAAATGAGCCCGTTATATGTAATGCAACGGACAGTAATTAAGCTGTGGCGCTTATCCGTTGCACATGATTGTAAGCCGGGCCGGGCAAGCGTTTTGGGGGCGCTATTATTTAGAGGACCAATGTAACAAAGACAACTCTGCAGCAGCTGACGATGTCTCCGCGCTCGACATACAGTTCGCTGGTCGGTTCGTGTTTCCAGGTTTTGTTGTTTAGGCATCAATAACTATTTCTTTCTCCAGGGTTGATTCATCACTGGATGCACAGGTGACTAATTGCAATACACTCTTTACTTTAGAAACTCGTCTCCTGAGCCAACTGGAACTGAGTCGCAAACGTCCTCTCCACGCCATTCCTTCTCTCTTCGCCTCTATCAGCGTCTCCATCAACATCAACGGGACTTCCCCAGCCACCTCCACCAGGCGTATCAATCACGACCCAGTCTCCCTTAGCGACCTTGAAATCCTTCCGTCCACCGAGCCGGCACCATCGACCACCTTTACCGCCCTTGACGACGTAGTTCACACCCGACTTCCCATCCTCGCCGCCCTTCATTCCATACGGACGCGTGACTCGTCGCTCACTGACAACGGAGCATCCCATATCTCGGCTCAACTCATACACGCGTCGGATGCCGTTGCCGCCGTTCCATTTGCCTCGACCGCCGGAACCGTCGCGTATGTTGAACTCGCGCAGCACAATCGGGTATCGCTTCTCGAGAATCTCGGCGTCTGTGATGCGAGTGTTGGTCATGTGGACATGGACGCCGCTGGTGCCGTGCCACCCTTCGCCTGCGCCGCTGCCGCCGCAGATGGTTTCGCCGAACCCAAAGCCAGAGTTTGGAATGAGGGCGCCGGTGACAGGGTCGCTGTTACTGTTCATGCCAAATGAAAACACGTTGCAGTCGCCTTGGCTTGCAGCACAGGCTTCGAACGCCTTGATCACCACGTCCGTGACTCGCTGCGACGTGATGGGGTTGCCCGCACAAACGGCGGCTGTAGGTGACGGGTTGAGAATGGATCCTGCAGGAATCGTGAATTTCAGTGGGCGTAGACATCCTTCGTTCAGAGGGATGTCTTGGTTGATCAGGCATCGTAGGACATACAGCGTTGCGCTGCGCGTAATGGCCTGGGGCGCATTGAAGGAATGGTATCCCTCCTCGCCCGTGCCACTGAAATCGAAATGCGCCGAGGCTGTATCCGGATCAATGGTGATCGTGAGCTGAATAGGCGTCCCGTCGTCCATGTGGTCGAGCGCAAACAAGGGCCTCCCGCCTGTGGCTGCGTGTGTACGAAGGAGGAATTCACGGACACAAGCCTCGGCATTGTTGGTGATTGCGTGCATGTTGAAATGAACCGTGCCGAGTCCGTTCTCCTCGATGAGTTCTGAGACCAGCGCAGCGCCCTTTGCGTTGGCTGAGACCTGGGCTTTGAGATCGTTGATGTTGTCGGCTAGCTTCCTGGTTCCAGAGCAGCCCGGGAACTGGGCAGGGTCGTGCAGGAGTAGTTTGGTGATGCCCTCTTCGTCGAAGACGCCATCGCGTACTAGAAACTCGGAGACGATTGTGGCGCCTTCTTCGAATAGCTCGACACTCCCCGCAGGCATGGATCCGGGGAGGATGCCGCCGATCTCTTGGTGATGGCCCCTCGATGCAGTGTAGAATATGATGTCTTTGCCAGCACTGTCAAACACGGGCGTGACGCAAGTGATATCCGGCAAGTGTGTTCCTCCGGAGATGGGGTGGTTGGCGACGATGACATCTCCAGGCCGAAGCTGACCCAGGTATTTCTCATGCTGGTACATGACGGCTTGCTCCATGGATCCAAGATGAACCGGCACATGTGGCGCGTTTGCAACCAACCGACCATCCGGACTGAAGAGGGCGCAGCTGAAGTCCAATCGCTCCTTGATGTTGACTGACACGCTTGTTTTCTGGAGGGCGTGTCCCATCTGCTCCGCGATGCTCATGAACCGATGGCCCATGATGGTGAGCTGAACCGGATCGACCTTCTTCTCCGAGGCCGAAACATCCTGGATTGATGTCTGAGAGACCTTGCGGGTAAGTTCCAAGATAACATGCCGACTCAAAATGGTGGCCTTCGCCTCGGGACTGACGACGATGGTCTGCGTGTTGTCGAGAATGATGGCTGGTCCCTGAACAATGTCCCCGGTCTCCAGCGAATCGAGGAAATACAAGGGAGCCTCCATCCATCCCTCTTTGAAGAAGAGTCGAACACGGTCGGAAATCTTCTCTGTTGATGCGGCCGTGCTGGATGCTGCAGCAAGTTGTTTCTTGAGGTTGAATACTGGCTCGACAGATGCGCTCTGAGCCGTTGCTCTAACTCTGATATTCTCTAGCAGAATCTCGCGGCCAGCCATGATAAAAGAGAACTGTCTCTTATGTTCAGCCGTAAAAGCATCTGCCCAAGTGCCAGTCTCAGGCCTTGGAATCATAAAGGTAGTGTCAGATCCCATGTAGCGAAGGTTCAGGAAGTGCTCGAAACTGAGCGAGTCGACAGAAGCACCATCCGAGACGAGTTTGTCTTGAGCAATCTTTTCCAAGTCTTTCAGTCGGGAATCCAAATCTTCCGAGTAAATGCCCAGTACTGCAGAGTATGGCTGTTGGACATCGTGAACCAGGTCTGCCAAAGCCATCCCGTAGGCGGACAGGATTGAAGAATACCGGTGGATGAGAATTCGATCGATTCCGAGGTTAGTAGCAATAGCCTGGCTGTCGTTAGTTCCTCACGACATGATATCTTGGATGTATCACTTACACAAGCATGCTGGCCACCAGCACCACCAAAGACAGCAAGCTCATGATCCGAGGCCCTATGGCCTTTTGCTTCTGTCAAAGACCGGATTGGTCTGCACATGGCCTCGTTTGCAACCTCCAAGAAGCCCAAGGCTAGCTCTTCCACAGTCTTGGATGGCGCACCCGTAGCCACAAGGTCCTCGTTTACCTTCTGCAGAAGGTCTTCGAAAGCTGCCTTGGCGCCTTCGTAATCCAGGCTTTCGTTTTCCTTGGCACCAAAGATTTTAGGGAAATACTTTGCTTGTAGGCGACCGAGGACCAGGTTTGCATCCGTCACTGTTAAAGGGCCGCCTTTGCGGTAGGCCACAGGACCGGGATGGGCGCCGGCGGACTCGGGTCCAGCAAGAAAGAGGCCGTTTCGATAAGACAGAATGCTTCCGCCGCCTAAAAAATGTTAACAAGTTGTTGACTGTGAAAGAAAAGAGATACGCACCAGCTGCAACGGTGTCCACCTCGAGCTGAGGAGACTGAATAGTGATGCCCGCAGTGATTGACTCGAAGGTGTGCTCCAGACTGCCAGCGTATCGAGAGACATCTGTGCTCGTTCCGCCCATATCGAACCCAATAACTGGTTTCCGGCGCTCGGGATCATAGCAAGTTCTGCTGAAGCCCACAACTCCGCCTGCCGGGCCCGAAAGGATAGCTCTGAGCCCGCTGAAGCTCTGCCATCCGACAAGTCCGCCGTCGCTTTGCATGAACTCGCACCGCGCACCGTTGGTGTCTTCGAGACTGCCAACAAAGCCTCGGCGGAAACTGTCGACGTACGTTCTCGTCAGAGGGGTCAGATATGCGTCCGCGGTGGCGGAGTAACCTCTTGAAACTGCCTTGATCATAGGGAAGATCTGAGAAGAGAGGGATATCTGGGTGAAGCCAATGTCCTCGGCGATCTGGGAGAGCTGAAGCTCGTGGTCGGGGAAGGTGTAGGAGTGCAAGAGGGTGATGGCTAGCGATCTCACACCCTTGTCGAAGAGCGCTTGTAATCCTTCTCTTGCACTTTCGGTGTCTATGTGTGTCGTCAGTATGAATGGCGAGTTACCAGCAAGATAAGTACTTACCCAAAGGTTGCAGAATTCGGATCGCTTCTCCTCCGATGCCTGTTTTGAGACCCAGTTTATCTCGTCCAGGCGTTGTGAGACTCGTAGGATCCTCTGAAGAATCGTGCAGAGTCACCCGCTCGCTGACCTCAAGGACATCCCGGAACAGAGTCTCGGGCCGTCTGATGTTCAGATCAAATAGCTTTGGACGAGTTTGGTCTCCGATCCGCAGTAGGTCCTTGAAGCCGCGGGTCACGACGAGCGCACAAGGAGTGGACGCTCGCTCCAAGAGTGCATTTGTTGCGACGGTAGTGCCCATTTTGATCGACTCAATATCGCTTGTATCGATTAACTCTCCACGAGAAATGGAGGTTCCAGTTGCGGCCTCGAGAATCCTGCGGATGCCCTCCGTTGGGGCATCGGCGTAGTTGGTTGGGTCATTGCTCAGGAGCTTGACGAGAACATCTGGCTTTCCGGGAATAATGCCCAGACAATCTGTGAACGTGCCACCGCGGTCTATGGCGATGCGGATGCGGGATGAGGGGACGCGGCTTGGCGACATGACGGAGAGCTGCGATAATTACGGGTCAGCGCAGTGGTGCTAGGACTGAATGAAGAAGCGGCCAAACCAGGATCGTATCGTGGAAGGGATCATCTTAATAAGCTGCAAAGAAATGCTAGAGACCTATCATTCCTCGAAGAACCCCGACGAGATCTACAAACGGCGGGATTCGGAGTGCGAAGCTTCGCCGTGATGTCACAAAAAGCAACGGCGTTGGAAGTCCATTCCGCGTTAGGAGTCGGAAACCGACGTCGCACGGCAGAGTCCGCTCTGATATCGGGGCCAAAGTCCGAAAGCTAGTTGGGTGATGGACTCCAGGCTCTGGACCAACATAGATTACAAGGTTCCCCGCAAAAACATCAGCGCATGTTGACTTGAACACGTGGACTCTAGAGCACTAAATGTTTGGGATCCGGGGAAGACGGCCAAGATCGCTATTGGAGGATTACAGGAGAGTAATGGATGGAAGCTGTGAAGATGTTTGGGCCTTTGACTGACATCTGCGTATTGAAACAGGATGAAACAGCTTAAATGTTTAGGTTAACTAGGAACAAACGTCGTCTACGACTTGGAAGTAGGGGTAGTTGACTGAGGTAGACGTAAATTGCCTGGGCCTATTCTCTAGTACGTGATGTGATCTTAGTGTTTTACAGACTAAATACATTCGGTCGCTCACACACAGATTTCAAGGATTAGATGCAATTGCGTGCACTCTTAATTCAACACTATCTCCAGGCCCAAGCCCACAACCAAAGCCTCAATCTAATTACCACACATATCGAAAGTGAATGTTTTGCTTGTCAGTCAAGTCCCGGAAATCCGTATCGACATGGATTCGCTCTCCCCTCGCCTCATCAATGGCATCCCTCCGCTTGTTCTCCCACCAGCAATAAGTAGCGTACATGATGATAATAATCATAGCCAAGACATAGCTTCCCAGAATCGCCGCGATGCCGAGAGAGTACGTAGGCGCCTGCTCCGACTTGAAGAACTGCGGCGCAACAATGTTGGACACACAGTACGCGATGAAGATCAGCGCGTTGGTCGTGACCTTCTTGGTATGGCCCGCCGTGTTCGCTGTGCTGATGCCGAGTGCGACGATGTAAGGCCCGAGGTAGAAGTAGGACATGTACAGTGCGGCCAAGCGACCATTAAAGTCGTCGAGAGGGAGCGTGTACAGGAAGACCGAGGATATGAGACCAACGACGATGCCGAAGAAGACCCAGATGATTCGGCACTGCCGATGGGGAAGGTACTTGGCGCAGAGAAAGACACCGCCGTTGCAGATGCAAGAAGAAGCCGTCTGTATAATTCCAGTCGGCATCGTCAGGAGAGTCGATCGTTGAGAGGTGTATCCCAGCCCCTTGATGACCAGAGGGGCAAAGTTTGTAAGGCCACCGTTGGGAATGGAAATGACGAGGTTGAACGCGAACATCAACCACGTCTTGGGATCAAGAAGAGTCTCGATAACCTGCTCCTTCTTGAAGTTCTTGTTCTCCACTCCCATCTGGTCGGCGCGGAGCTTGTCGATGACAATGGCCTTCTGGCGCTCCGTCACAAACTTGGCCTTGACCGGGCTATCCGGGAGCAGAAGGCCAATGACACAGGCCCAGACGATGGTTATGGCGCCGGTGATCCAGAACATGGCGCGCCACTGGTGCTCGCCCTCGAGGAACCCGATGCCCCATCCGATGGGGCCCGTGAAGCAGACCGACAGTCCGGTGTACATGAGACCGGCTCGAAGTGGCTGCTCGCGTCGCGCGTACCACATGCCGACGACGAGGAAGTTTCCAGGGACGATTGGGGCCTCGAGGGCGCCCAGGAGGACTCGCAAGGCGATGAGAGTTGGGAAGTTGTTGGAGAACCCTGTCGCAATGAGAATTCCTCCCCAGATGAGTTGGACGACGAAGAGGAGCTTGGCAATCGGGAAACGTTGGAGCAGGGTGCCACTGGGGAGACACCAGAAGAGGTAGCCAAACTGTTGATTCCGTTAGCATTGAACTTGGGGGCGTAGAGTTGTATAGTAATGACGACAACTTACGTAGAACGCGCTCCCAACCCAACTATAGCGGTCTCCCGTCAATCCCGTGTCCTCGCGGAACCCGTAGAGCGCGGCTGTCGCAGTGGTGACCTTGTCCATGGCTCCCAGGGTGACGTTGAACCACAGCAGAGGCACAAGGCGAAGATCGAGCTTCCACCTCAGCCTCAGCCATTCCTTGTTGGTGTATGCATTCTCGCCGGTGAGTTGATCGGCATACCGGGCGGCAACGTCGATATCCCTGCCGTCGTGGTCGTGAATTTCTCCCGGCTTCATTGACGAGGACCTCTCTAGTTCGCCAGGTGTAGCAAGGTCATGCTTGGTGTCGTTTAAAGCGTCCGACATGATGCACAATGGATGAAGGTCACAGTCGATTCTGATGTTGAAGAAACTGAGGGTTGATATAAGAAACCGGCCAGTGTTGGTGTCTCGGTGAACTCGGGCTCCTGGGTGGATTTATGTATCGGGAAGCATCTGGGGATATATATAGTAGATGTTATTGGTCACCGCATGCGAACTGAAGCTTGAAGAGGTGAGAACCAACTCGGTAAAGAGATGCAGGCCAGCTGATAGCTGCTATTGTTCGACTAATGGGAGTTCTCTCTAGCGCCAACGTTATCACTGGGTGGAGAGTCGTGTTAAACCCGAACCATATTTGTGGGGGTGATTAGGTTGAGGAGTTGAGATTCGCCCCCGGGCCCGCACTAGTTGATGTCATCGGACTCTGCGTTCCGAAGGCGGACTTTGGAGTGCGATAGCACGAGGTTACACCGGCGGTTGTGCAGAGAGATTATTATTATTATCTATTAATGCAGATACTATTGTCCTTGGTTTCTTATAGTCAGGCGTGGCTTATACGCTTGGTTGACAGTGAGATTACGAAAGGCTTCAGCGCGAAAGGGGATACACTGAACAGTTTTTTGATCACTCTCTAAGTCTACAGTTTGTGAGGATGGATACTGGTTTGAGGTAATCACTACGTGAACTAATATGAAAGAGGTACATCTCACTTTGCATCTGTTGTCGAGTTGCTCCGCGAAATATCTAGATTCCTTGCTTGCTCAAAGGTGATGGCTACCATTCATAATGTCCTCACGTAGTCATTAATACGAACTGAGCAGACGAAGCGCAGCCACTGGCAGGGAGACTGGTACCATTGTAGGATGAAAATTTACAACATGACCTCTGTAAGTACACCTAAGGGCGTTAAATAATCAATTACACCCTCATCTTGCCTTGACTTCTGTAGCTAGGCGAGCAAGTCTCTGAATACCCTCCGCAATTTCCTCTTCGTCATGCCAAGCCCAGCATAACCGGATGCCGTTCCCAAATCCTTCCGCAGCCCTTTTAGAACTCCCCTCGTCACCCTCAACCGTCATCATACCGCCGTACGCAAACTTCAGATTACTCTTCTCCAGGGCCATGGCAGCAAAGTCTTTCACGCTAAGCGGCAGATCTGGCGGGGCCGAAATGTAAGTGAAAAAGCCACCAGCTGCAGCTTCCTTCTGAGCATGACCATTTGTCTCGCCATTTGGTGCGGAACACGCTTCGTAGGGCTTGCCAGTCGAAACGCGAAACCCGAGAGGAACAAGATGTTCCTCGATGGCTCTGAACATGGCGTAGTATCTTGACCGATAAGTGGGGATAAGAACATTACGGATATGCTTCTCAAGTGCGCCAGTGGCGATCATCTCGTGCACGAAGCTGGCGGTAAGATGCGAAGGGCACCCCCCAGAGCGTGTTGCGCCAACCTGGGAGAGACCAAGCACAAATGCAGGTGTTGCTTCTGCCCATCCGGTTCTCACGCCCGGTGCGATAATCTTGGAAAAGGATCCGTTGCTCACGGCGTTTCCCCATTCATACTTCGGTCCGCCATCGAGCGTTCTGTCCAGGTCGACAATTCTAGGCGGAGCATCGTCGACATCTGAAACCGCAGCATCCTCCTTCACAGGCCAACGTAGAACGTCGTAAACATCGTCCGTGATTACCAGCGCGTCGTGTTCGCGGGCCAGTTTGACAAGCTCACGCCGTCGCCGGAGAGACATGGTCTTGCCGCTCGGGTTGGCGAAGGTGGGAACAGCGTAGATGACATGCTTGTACAGATGTTTGTACCTCGGCCCAGTCTTGAACTTGGGTGTTTCCTGCTGCTCCTCCGCATCGACACGTAGCAGATTGGTCCGCAGAAACTCAACGTCGAGGCCCTCTTCGTCTTCGGGGACACCACGCAGGAGGCCCTCAAAGCCAGCGTCCGTAAAGATTGGACACGCCAAGAAGTAACTTGGCTCAATCATCCATATTCTCTTGGTGTATCCCGGTTCGGTGAACTTCGCGAGGATGTTCTCCAGGTTTGCTGAGGCGCCGTTGGTGATGCAAATTCGTTCAGCCGGAATGGATTCCTCTGGCAAGTAAACGGACGTTAACCAAGTCGCAACCGCCTGTCGCAAAGGCTGATACCCAGCATCTGGTCCGTAAATGAGGGCTGCTGATGTCTTTTTCGGAGACTGCAAGATTTCCGAGGCAGAGCTCAAGAGCTGGGACGCAGGGAACAGAGAGGGCGATGGCCAGCCCAACTGAAGGTTGATGTGCTTAGACATGCTTGCTGTTCGAGGAAGTCCAATAGATGTTGAACCGGTTGGACAGGGAAGGGAATTCGATCAAAGGCAAAGATAGGCTATCGGGTGCTGAAGTGGTGAGACGTAGAGCAGGGCTGCGCTTCTGGTTCTTATCCAGCGTAACAGCCGATCATGTATGTATACCATCATCCCCGCATGTATTCCCTGTCAATAGTGACGTACCGCGTGACAGCCGATAGGATCCGGCAAGGAATAAGCTCGAGGTCCCCCGTGGTCTAGGATCACGATCCCCGCACGCGGTGGCATCGGAGTCGCGAGTGCGAACGGTCGGACTCCACAACCCGCGCTTGGCTTCGGACGCGAACTGCGACAGTGTCGTTGCGTGCGAGTCCGATAACGCCGGATGTGGATGTCCTTCCAGTTCATAAAGTAGGTCACGTATTCTTACATCAGTGATTGTTGACTTAGGAAATATTTACACAAGCCTAGGCAAACGGACCGCAATTAATTATTAGCAAAATGCCCGAGATCAACATCTCACTCGACGAGGAGCAGAAGTTGTTCGAGGCTAGGGTCTCAGCAATCGAGGAACAATGGAGCTCGCCACGTCAATCGCATTTGAAAAGGTAGCGTCTCGTATACTGCGATTCCAGTGCAATCGAAGACTAATTTCGAATTACAGACCTTATGACGCCCGCACAATTGCTGCGTTGAAGAGCTCCATCTCAACGTCATCGGCATCATCTACGCAAGCCGTCAAGCTCTGGAACCAGCTCCGTGAGCACAAAAAGAACAAGACAGCCGAGATGACTTTTGGAACCACGGACCCCGTCACGGTGTCTCAAATGGCCCGGACACAGCAAACCGTGTACGTCTCCGGCGCTCTCTGCGGGTTCTCCGAGGTCGCCATCCCGGGAATGGACCACGCCGATTATCCCTGGGATACCGTACCCAAAGTAGTCGCCAAGATATTCAAGTCGCAGTTGTGGCACGACCAGCGACAGCAGCAATTCCGCCTCCGATACTCCAAGGAACAGCGCGCCGGGCTGGAGAACTGGGATTACCTCGCTCCCATCGTGGCTGACGGCGACATGGGCTTTGGCAGCTTGACGACCACGATGAAGATGGCCAAGGAGTTTGTCGACGCAGGCGTAGCCATGATTCACATTGACGACCTGGCGATCGGCATGAAGAAGTTCACTGTTGGCCAGGGTCGCACCATTGTGCCGACCAGCGAATACCTAGACAGACTCACTGCCGTTCGCATGCAGTTTGACATCATGGGCGCCGAGACAATGCTGCTGTGCCGTTGTGATACAGACCACTCAGAGTTTATCACGAGCGTGATTGATGAGAGGGATCACGAATATGTGCTCGGTGCAACCAACAAGATCGAGTCACTCAACGCTCGTCTCGCCGAGGCGCAGGCTGAAAAGAAGAATCTTAAGGCTGCGCGTGATGAGTGGAAGCAACAGGCTGGTCTCAAGACGTTTGATGAGGCCGTCAAGGCACTAGCATCGGACAACGAGTACGCAGCATATATCGCCGAGGTGGGACAACACAAGTTCTGCTCCCTTTCAACGCGTCGGGAGATTGCGAGCAAGACCGTCAGCAAGGAAGTCTTCTTCGACTGGGAGCTGCCCCGTTCAAATATGGGCCAGTACATGTTCCAGTCCTCCGTGAAGGCCGCGATTGAGCGAGCTATCGCGGCCGCTCCCCTTGGAGACGTCACCTGGGCCCGCATGGACGCCCCGGTATGGAAAGACATTGTGGAATTCCACACCGAGGTCCTCAAAGTGTATCCCGACCGTCTTTTCGCGTTCGGATACACAGGCGACTACGATTACCCCAAGGCCGGCTTCACCGACGAGCAAGTCAAGACGTTCCCCCAGGATCTAGCCAAGATGGGCGTCGTGTGGCAGGTCCAGCCCATCTGGAGTCTACAAGGCCTCAACATGGCGACGGTGGACTTTGGAAAGCTGTGGGCGGATGAAGGAATTGCCGGGTATCTGCGAGACGTCCAAGGCCCGGCCCTGGCCAAGAAGCCCATGACAGATGGTTTCGAGAAGTTGAGTTGGTGCGGAGGTTATCTGGCGGACGCGTTCTTTGAGACGGTTGCCGGGCAGTCGATAACTGAGCTTGGAGAGAAGCCTACTACAGAGCGAAGGAAGAGATAGAAAGCAGTGATAAGGGCATTTTTATGTTTATTTATAACCTATAAATACAATACATGTGACCTCATATCATTATATTTATTTGTCCTCCGTTGCTGGTGCTAAAGCAAATGAATAGCACTCATCAAAAGTCCCATGGCGACAAGGCTCCAAATAACGGAAGTAGTACCAGCCGAGGCCTCACTATCCGAGAAAACCCAAGGCTCGCAGTCATAGTCCTTAGGTAGCAGAGATCGATTACGCAGTTCTTCAAATGGCGTGCAATTAAAGTTCGTTGCGTTTTCATCTGTGAACCAGAACGGTTCCACAAAGAACTTATCTAGGACCTTGGATGCATTTTTCGACGAGTTGCGGTTTTGAAGAAATGATGTGCTTGAAGACGCGGGTTAGACAGAAGGTGCTCGAGGGACATAGACATATCAAGGAAACTTACAAGAAGCCGTTGCCAACAGGTATGGAATTAATATAGATACTGCGTATATCTCCTCGGGGCCAGTACCAGAACTGATCCGTCTCATTTTCGGGGTCACGATACTCAGAAGTCAGCGTAAGATTGCGATTGTATGACATGTACAGATTCACGTCTTCCCAATCAACAGCCAAAGGTGACAGCCTGATCTTCTGCAGATTGTTGTTTGACTCGATCGTGAGGTTTGTCACCTTGTCGAAAATAGATAGGTCCACCTCCTTCGCAGGTGAATTTTGGAGAAGGAGACCGCCAACTTCAAGCTTTTTAAGAACAGGGCCACGTTCAAATAAAGTCACGTTCCCTTCAAGCTGCACGAAACCGATTTCTTGTGATTTGGTTTGGGATCCACCAAACCTGACACTAATGCCATCGCCAGCGGTGCCATTGGCTCTGTAGGAGTTGATCGAGACTTTGTCGGTTTTGGCCCATCCAATGGTGATATTCCTGACATTGGGAAAATTTTGGCCGTGAAGGTTCACGTCTCCTGGTGTTGATAAAGACTCCAAATACTGGGGAGTGCCTTCTATTGTCAGAGGATATCTGAACCAGCTATCCAGTGAATCAACCCTCGCCGCCCAGAAGGAAAGGTAATTCTGCTTGTACTTCGATTTTGTAAAGCCTTTGAAACCCTCATGTCGAAGAGTCGTCAAATGTTTCGCTTCGAGGATCAAGATGCCGAGGTGCGTGAGCTTCGTGATGTCCAGAACCTTGAGCCAGTGCAGGCGTTTCAGGCTAAGCCTATCTTTAACCCTGGTGAGATTGGGAAATCGGAGTTCTTCAAGGCCTTCGAAGCGCCATATTTCGACGCTCCCCTCAATGGTTTTAAGGGTCGAGGAATGGATGTCGAAAGTAGGTTTGCCGGTGGGATATGGGTCATCTATGCTTCCATCCCCCTCGTTGCCATCGCCTGTATGCTCCACGTCACCGTCGATGGTCTCAATGCCGTCGAGGTTGAGAGTCTCGTGCACGTTTTCGAACTTCAGCCAGCCTGTGATAGTCTTGCAATTATTTCGAACTTGGGCGGCATCGTCTGCGGTTGATATCGTGACATTTGTGCATTCTATACACAGTCCAGTCTCTAGAGTATATGTAAGTGTCGAACCCCAGTGTCGATCCCAGAGCAAGGTGTTGTAAGCGAACCTAAGAAGAACAGCAGAAAGCCGATTGTGGTGAAATACCGGTGGAAATACATTTCGTCAACGAAGGAGTAACTCCCCAACACCGTTTGTGAATAAGACGTGTGCCAAGGGACTGTGACGTTCCTGTGGGCCCTATGTGATATATATAGCCAGTAAACTTTTCTTTCAGCACGCTTCGCCTTCTGGCATCACTTTGTTAACTATATGAGGCAACTAGCCCGAAATGACACTAAGCCTAGCAGAGAGGTTGCCGACTCCCATTCTCTTGGCAAGCTGCACGCCCCTGGCTACTGGTCTCGAAAATGCAAGGATGTAGAAGACTGGCACGTAAACCAACCAATGACGTTGAGCCCTTCCCACCCAAGTCGCATTTTAGAATGGCGCAACCAACTCACCCAACCTGTCAGACCACCCACACAGCTGTACCACGTGCGAAGGAAGTGCTCCGGGTTCGCCAGTTTATGCAAAAGTAATACCCACCAATAACTATCCATGTACAATTAACTTATAAGATCAGGTATAGAGTGCCTGAAAAACTTGGCTTAGTGGTTCGACAGGTAACACGATGAGAGGAATAGCATTTAGGCTATTTATTAAACCAATCTAGGCATTGAGATGCAACCTTCTCTGGTGTAGTACATTTTTAAACTATCTATCTATAATGCCTACTAGTCGTTAAAAATCACAAATAATCACCACATACTGGTTGAATTCAACTAAATTTTACCATCGGATGGAACGGTAAATTCGCACACACTCCAGATTTCAAGATCAACTACATCTTCTTCAATGCCGCTACGAAGAACTACTTGCGCAAACATGAACGAGGTCAACTGTTGCTGTGTTATCGACGAGGACTATGCTAAGAAGGAACTAGTTGGCCAGTAAATTGAATTAATTGAAGGCCGAATGCTTGAGGCACTTGACAAGGTTCAAATAGTCATGCAGATACTCTTCCTGTTACAACAACGAAGTTGTGACTAACACGACGGGGTTGCCGAATAGATTCGTCGACTCAAGCCGACAGAGCGGGGCTAACAATTGTTAGTGTGGATCTTACTTTGCAAGATCCGCGCAAACAATCGTCGGTCTGATATATTTATCTCGATCATGTACACAAGACTGTAGAGACTAGACTAGTCGTGTTACCACAAACTAGATACAACTGACTTTAGATTGGACTCCCGCCATCGACATTCCAAGCCACCTCGGTCACAAGCACCCTATATGACGATTTGAAGAAAGTTGAGCGAGGCTTTGATGGCAGAAACGTCTCTGTTCGCCATTGTTTGTTTAGACGCTATTGGTGTCTTGTGCGATTTTGAGTTTTGTCCACTTTTGTCCTGTTTCGCTTCCTCTTAAGTAACAATCAAAGAAAATTGGCGGCTTACAATACAGTGAGGATAGTTAATCTATCTTTTTCGGCTATTCAGGGTTAATATTCGGGACGTCATTGCATTGGTGACGGTCACCTGACCATGTGTTTGAAATGCAGCCACTAGCGGATAGAACGCCTGATCAGCATTTCGCCCTTACAACCTCACGTTTTATCCCACCGTTGTGACGATAGCATCGAGAATACTTCCAAAATGGAGTCGCAAGGTTGTGCATCCGCATGTATGGACGTGTTCAACACCCCGGAGCTTCTCGAGATGATTCTTTTGCATCTTGGCATGACGACGCTCCTAGTCTCTGCCTCTCGCGTCTGTAAGCGGTGGTCAGATACCATGGCAAGCTCCCCCCGGATTCAACAGGCGTTGTTTTTCCAGCCGATAATATCGTCACCTACGACGAACACACCCACCCTCAACCCACTCTTGGTCGAAAAGTTTGGGGACGTCTTCTTTGACACAAACGGAGAAAACATCCGCGTTCGACGTGCCGACTCGTTCTTCAGGCAACCCTGGTCTCCAGAATCTGCACTCCGATTGTGGGCTCTGGAAAAAAGCATCACTGTTGTGGAACCTACCCATCAACAGATGTGTTTCACTCGGAGTGGTGCCAGCTGGAGACGAATGCTCGTGTCCCAGCCGCCTCCACCATTACTTGGATTCATCTGGTTCGAAGAAGTTGACACTTGGTTCCAGAAGGTTCAAACAGCTTTGGTCAACCCGACTGCAGCGCCTGCAAAACGCATCTTCGGCATCGGAGTGACCATGGGGCAGTTATACGACACTGTTCAGCATTTTTCATGCGAAGCGGCCGATTTTTCAATCGGGTTCAAAATCTCCTGGGATAAGGCTAGGATGTCTTCACCTACACCTCTCTGTTTAAAGACTTGCGATGATCTCATGAAAAACACGAATCTCGTGGTAGAATTCCATGAGATGATGATAATGAGTAACCGGGCTTGTGGACCGTACAGTGTGGGGGCAATCAGGAGCATTTTCGAGTCCAAGGATTTTGTTCGTCCTGAAATTTGTGGTCTGACCGAGGTGCATGCTGCGGAATTCGAACTTATCGGGTTTGATATTGAAAACACAGTTTTTTGTCGTACAGACTGGAGCTTAGATTTGATAAGGTACAGTAGCTTAATTTAACGCTCACACGATTGGCAATGATTGCAAATATTAGTACTCAACTTCAGCGGTCACAATGTCATTAGAGAAACATTAACACATAATGACTAGGAACAAGGCAGTGGGGCCAACTTAGGAATGCCTTTGACTCATGCCTACATAAGTTGTGCTCGATTATCGTAGGTGCGGTGCAGGCTTCTTATAGTGATGGGAAATCCAATCGCAGAAAATGGAACTCAACCGCCGGAGTAAGTTAAGGAGCGTGATTGTCTATCCTTCCTCCTCCTCTTGAATGATCGGCGGGTCTAGGGACAACACTCTGTATGATGCCCTGTTTCTTTCCTTAAACAAAAGTGTAGGCCCGCGGCTGACTTGCACCCGTTCCTCCAATTTGTTCCTCTCATCAAAACTGACTGAGCAAATGCAAATAGGCCTTAGCGGGAGCTCGTCATATCCTGGAATTTCGTAGACTGTAGTGGTTTGGACAACCTCTGGTATGGACGCCCTCTCGATGATATCCTGAAGCTGTTCTGCAGTGGTAATGGCACTTCCGTCTCCAATGACGACTGGAAACTCCAGCGGAGGGTGGACGTAGCCTGCAGCATACGCTTTTCGGGCGGCGTCCCACACTTCTGGGCGGAGGAGCTTCCTGGTCTCTGGTTGTTTCTTCGATTCCACAATGGCTTTTCCCAGTGTCTTTGCCAAATTATCAGACATGGCAGCGGTTGTATGCGTGTTGGAGAGTTGGTAGTGCTGGAGGGCAGGCTGATGCTTTGATATATGGTTCCGTCCTTCGTTGCAGATACCAAGGTCTGGTGATAATGAAATGATGCGTCGTAAGATGTGTGATGGGGAATTGTGCTAGAATGATTGTGAAAGGTTGGGATTTCACGCGATCATCAACTCAGTGATCTTGTCAGCGGTACAGGGCTGCCTAAGGCATCCATCCATCCATCCATCCATCTCGCAGCCTCCTATCCCCGGTTCCTACACAACCAACAACCAACAACCAACACAGTGGAGACAGGCGGGCGCTTCAACAACACGGCGTATGACGCGTTTCCGAAACCGGGCAGTGCAAGCCCCCAAAAGCACAAGGGACAACCAACATGTTCATGTTGCTCATCAGCCTGTGGCCAATAGAGTCTACACCCAGCGGCTACCTGAAACCTTCGCAGTCAATCTCAAGCATCCTACTCCCACTTAGGAGTTGCCGCTGGGCCGCGCGGTTGCAAGTCATGCCACATTTCAGAAATAGCAACGATTGATAACCGCGGCATTGGAGATGCTACTATTTCGATCGAAAAACGGGCGGGTAACGAAACAGACTGGCCCGAATCCCAAGACGTAGCCGCCCGCCAATGGTCTCTAGGGGTCTAAGCGAGCGGAGTTGGGGAGAAAGGTGAACTCCAAGGATGATGGTCTTATCTGCATCTAAGCCAAGTTCCAAGTTCCGAGTATATTATATGGCCGTATAGCCCTCACGATGTCAATCTCTTTGCTCAAAGAAACATCTCACACTTCCTTGACAAACCACTTTCAACACCGCAATCTTCCAATCCAACATGACCGCCTTTACTTTCGGACTGGAGATAGAACTCCTCATCAAGCCCAAGGAGGGAAGAGAAGTCCATGCGCTTACTGCCTTGATGAATAGCTATGGATGGAACCGCGCTGTCACCCTCAGATCGAAGGCAGCGGATTTGCACAAAAACAGATACGCCTTGAGAGCCGCACTAGCCCAGTTGTTTACAACGGAAGGTATCGTTTCCGACACCTCGATCGGCGAAGACTACAATACTTGGACTGTCGACGAAGAGACGAGCCTCGAGGAAGTGCCAGGCTACTGTAAGTTTAAATCTCGTTCCAATATTACAATGGCAATACGTTGACAATTCACTAGGGAGGCTTGAGTTCATATCGAGAATCCTATCTACTACCCAGAACTGGACAGGCGAGGTTCAAGAAGTGTTCCGATTGATCCACAAATACTGCCATGTGCTTCTCACGACCGGCTGTTCCACCCACGTCCACGTTTGCCCTATGTCCAACGGGGGGGCATACACACCAGAGCAGGTCATTAGCATGATGAAGGCAATGGCGTACTTTGACGATCCGATCACCCGCCTGATGCCTGCGGACCGCAAGAACAATGAATTCGCTGTTTCCAACGTGGCAAGAAGGGCCGAGGTCTTCAGGCCATTCGCGGACGCCTATCAAAGGGTTCCAGAAACTACCTGGCAGCCTTTGTTCGAATTGTTTGAACGGAAGGTGAACGCAGCCTGGCATCGCTCGGCATCAATTTGGAAGAGACTTGTCGTCACCGAGCTTTTCCCGTCCAAGTTCGTGTCATGGAACTTCAAACCTCTCATTTCTTGTGGAACCATTGAGTTCAGGAGGCCACCTGGTGTGTTGGATGCCCTCCACGCATGTCACTGGGCCGCTTTCGCAACAGGCTTCGCAGCAGCGGCCGTGAATTTTCCGTGGAACCAATTCGTGGCTTTGAGAACCACACCCAATGTTTTGTTTGCTCAACGTCTCATCAGTAGAGGCGCTCAGTCGCTAGGGGCAATTACAAACGCTGCTTTGAAACAAGACTGGCTAGTTGAGGATCGCAACCCCCCACTGATGCTCAGTGCGCAACAGCTTGCTGCCATCAGGATGAAGAAGGAGAAGGACAAGGACAAGGAGAGTCCTTTCGCGATGAAGGTGAGTAACTTTAAATCACATTACACGAGCATGCACACCGTCTCTAACCTTACTACCAGGCACTTTCGCGGCCTAACTCGCCTGCGTCGAGCCGTTCATCATCATCGTCTAGCTCGAGGCGGAGGTAAAGGAATACTTCCAGACAACCTTAACTGAATAGACGAGCAGAGGTGTATTTTAGTTACTACTTGGAGAATTGAGTTGCATTTTGGTGTCTTGCGTATTATGCTTGCTTCTTTTCAATACATTGGGGGTAATGTGCGTGCTAGGTTATGGAGCTTTATGTTATTACTGTTCCATCTATGTGCTGGGGGAGACTTGTGCCATGGCAGTTGTGTCATTTGTCAACAGGTCGCTAACTACTCTGTAAGTGCATAGATTCGAGGTTATGGAGATCTTGCAAGATTTCAATGCCCTCTGAGGTAGCCCAGTCTTGGCTGCCATGATCGCGTAATTGGTATATATATTCTCCCTATCAAAAATAAACTGTTGAAACACTTATTACAACTATGCCCAGGAGTCAAAGTCAAACATGCGAGGAAATTCTAACAACTCCTCAGTGCCAAGTCCAGAAACTCCAACGCCAGATCTATCTACCATATACATCTGATCAGCCGAGAAGGGCATCTCAAATGCCATGGTTCCGGGGTTGGTATCCAACTGGGAATTCAGCATCAATCTTTGCGTTTGCGAAGCAGCGAGCTGATCTGTCTCGGGAACTTGGGCCGATGCTGGTGTAGTAAACTCCAAATGCGGGAAGTCTTCAGAGACCATTTCATCGAGCATCCGCAAGATGGAGCGGTGGACGACCAGTGCACGAACTTGGGGAAGCTTTCCTCGAATGGCCGCCACAGCCTTCTCGGAGATGCGATTTGGATGTCGCTTCGTGCGCTCAATGACAGGAATCTCGCGTGCTAATAGCTCGAAGACATCCCTGAGGCAGTCGGCTTTGGGCCAGCGATCTGCCATGATGGCAAGAATGTTCGAGCACGCCCTGAGAGCATCAGAAACATCCGGGGAGTGATAGTTTTCGGTGCGGTGTTCCGACGGAGTGGCCCAGAAGCAGTACAATAGAGTAATTCCCGATTGGAATTGGACGAGGAGCTGTTCGATTCATGGTTAGCCTGATCTCCCGAATTTTCAAGAGTAAAACTTACACCAAGCCAGGCTTGCGCAATCTGGCGATCCATCTGGGATTTTCGGAATATCAAGCAAGCTTGGCTGCTCGCCTGAACAGACCAATCTCCCGCAGGACCGAGGACGCTCTCCTTAGTCGGGCGATAAAGATTAAGCAACGTATAATGGTATATCATAGCAAGCCACCTGTGTGATGTGTGGCCTTTGGCTTGGGGGTCAGAGAACGTCTGAACTCGAGATTTGTAATTCTCCATTTCGGCGAGGATGCGGATTCGCCAATCCGACGACTCGGCGAATTGGTCCTTGTAGTCCCAACGAAGGGTGTATCCGGCTATCTCGGATTGGATCCGCCGGTATTGTAGAACGTGTAATGATGCGGACACACAAGTGTAGACAGGTGAGTCAGGCAACTCTTGATCTGGCGGTGTTTGGGCAGAGATGGATAATAGATCTTCATCTTCTACGTTGGCGAAGAGTTTCGTGGTAATCATAGCGTCGGGAATAGAGGGTGGGATATCAAAAGAGTACATGACGAGCCGGTCCAGCGCGTATGCAGACCAGAAACATCGACGGCGAAGCTGGTTTTCTATACGCACGGCTGGTGTCTTTGGTTCCGATTCGATCTCAGCGAGGTAGAACTGCTGCTGGACGCAGAAGCGCATTGTTGTAGAAGCTAGGGAGAGAATGCGGTGTGTGGAGCTTCTGTGAAGAGAATGCATACCCAGGAGTAGATATGCTTGAGCATGAAGAATGGGATTTGGTTGCCGTAGAACAACGGGTAGAAGAGCAATGCCGTTCTTGTAGAAAGTTCGCGCGTCTGATTTGCCGATCCGGGTCAAGGAGAGAGCCAAGAGCGCGGTCGAGTAGACCAGATTGACGAAGAAGCCCTGCCACAGGCGTGAGTTGATATCGGAGGGTGGGCATTTCTTCCAGTCCGAATGCCACTCCAGAAACGTGCTCCAGTAGAAGAACGGATACTGCGCCTGTGTACGGTCGCGGTATGCTACTAGCCATGTTTCCTCGACCTCTCGAGAGACACCCGCGACTAGAGACTGAGCTGGATGGATCCTATCGCGTGGAGAGTTCATGTGGATGCTGGGTGAATTATCCGATGTCATGCAGTTGTAATCATCACGCTGCGTGGAGGGCGAGGTGATCAGTCCAGGGATTGCATGATCGATTTCAGAGTCGGAGTCATCGTCGAGAGAGAATGTGCCCATTGGGGAGTGCTGGGAGCGACTTGGTATCGTGCTGAGACGGCGTGCAGGTGGTGATGTGTCTATCATGTTTGAAGGCTCCGGGACCTCCGGTTGTCGATCGCGGCTTGCATCATCAACGGAGTGGCTTGGGATGGAAGGATTGCCAGACATCCTCCTGCCGTCACGCACTGCCGCAGGTTGTCCGTTGGGTTCTTGGTCCGCAAGCAGATGATCGAGGCTCTGTCCAGGATTCATCGATTCCAGCTCCGCAATTCTCTCTTCAAGAGCTCTCATGTACTCGCTGTCGACTTGCGGACGCGGAGCGGGGTCAGTCGGCAAGCATTCCTCGCCAGACTTGTGGCAATTCGTGCAAGGCCTCTTATCCTCGCACTTTTGCTTCCGATGCCGACATCGCCTGCGAAGGGTGATTAGTAAAACAGGAAGCCATGGTGCTATTTGAGCACATACCTGCAGGCGAGGACTCTCTGCCTCTTGGGCGGAGGCTCATCGCCGAGAGACGGGGACGGTCCGCGGGCCGTGGCCTGGTTGCGCGCATCCATGGCCCATTACAAGAGATGGCTTCTAGTGAGAAGGTCTCACTGTAGAGTTCGGCATTGCCGCGCTGGTGCCGATCTGAGGGTCAATGTGAGCTTGTTAACGCTGTGTAGTGCACCTTGCTTGCTCATCAACGGCCGAGGAGGGGGTGAGATAACGCGCTAGCCGGGCGACGGCCCGAGGTCTTGCATCAGTCGGATATTTAGTTATGCCATATAGCGAACACTAACACCAGGCATTGTTGTTGTGTAGTACTCAACTGTCAGGAGTAGTTTCTTTAGCTTCCGCCTCCCAATGACCATATAGAACAGCTAGACTTGGCAAAATTCTTACTTCAAGATTCTTAGAGAGAGAGAGAGAAACAGTAAGGATATCTCAACCGTCAAGAATTAGCATGCGTCTCACGCCATCAACCGTGAAGCCTTATCGCTTGCGCCCGCGAACGGTGGGGCTCCGTCTTCGTGAGCGGATCGGACACCCACTTTGCGTCTGGCGTCCTTGATAAGCAATTGGACGAGACGGAAGAGAGAATAAGAGAAGTCCTCACAGGGCTGAGCGTATATCATTATACCCTTTTTAAACCCGTGGTGCTCTGCCAACCATATCAATATGCGTCCTTTTAGCACCCACGATGTCCCTTTCAGGCAGTGAAACTCTACCTCGGGATTGTATGGAAGATCAGCAGACCCCTCCGGGCTGAACTGACTTGCCGTGTTGATTCCTAATTCTGGATTATTCTCATTTGGTTAATAACCTCGCATTCCATCCCGGTTGGGTGAATCATGCTCATAGGATCGCCGGCCGGATATGAAACCATTTGTGAATGCGACATGGTGTCTTTGTGGGACCCCAGGTGATCGGTTGGCCAAATTCCAATGTGAGGTCTTGGTTGGTCAGACCAGTATTCCACAATCAGCTGGTCGTCGTGGAAGTGAGGGCCAGTTGTGTTGATGTTGATTCTGGCCTTTTGGGTGGCTCTAGCTGAGGAAAAGGTAGAAGCCACAAGGCAGTTAAACTGACGAGATTCACCAGCCAAGAGCCACTCTAGGAATAATTTCATCTCCTTCATCTCGGCCATGTTCAGTTTCGGTACTGCTATAGTGTTGGTTTTATCCTTCAATGTGAGTTTGAACGCGTTCTGAACCATCTTTTGTGTCCCGTGGACTCGGGCAGTTGATCCCAGGTAAATGGTCTCACTTGACTGTGGTGATCAGCCGGAATGTTCTTTCCTAACAAGTGAAGTTTTTGCCGTGGTAGCGGAATTGCGTGCCTAAGAACATAGACTCCATCCGGGATGAGACAACTATCTCTTTGCGCTTGAGTAACGCTTCTGGGTTCTCGCCCAGACATTTAACTAGATCTTCGTCCATCCGTTTGGCAGTTAGCCAGTTTCCAACTTTCACCCTTTTACCACAAGAGGAGTGACGGCAGTGAGGGAGATACGTAGTTGGAAGAGGCTTCGTGGTTTTAGGTTGGTAGAAAGAGACATGACGTCGAAGGTGATAAAGGCGACGAGGAACGTGTTACAGGAGAGTCCAAAAACGGCAGGAGTTTTGATATCAAAGGAGACGGGTAGGGAGCTTGCCTAAGAGTCTCTTCTCAACAGTACGAACAAACAAGCTTCACTCTCTCTTCATTATGTTTTACTGTGGCCATATGGAAAATTTGCCTGACTAGCACTCACCATGTACTGATGCCTGACTGTGTGCGTACAGCAGGGCACCGCGTTGCACTTCTAGCTGCGGGGAACAGGTACTGGACGTACTCAAGTTGAATTTCAGCACATCACATAAATCTCAGAAAATGCAGTGAGTGGATAAACCAACCGCACTGCCACCGTGGCAGAAGCGCAGCCAGCTTCATATGGTTCGCCACTTGAACTGGCCGTAAATATAGTGGCCTTTCTTCGCAACGCTTCTCACTGACCCTGTTACCGCTGCACGTCAGAAGTCATTGCATGAGAGAGTAGTCTGCCTTCAAACGCTTTTCTTCTACAAACAAGCTTGCTGGCCCCGATGTCACCTTCTAGCAGTCCTGATCAACTGCAACAGCAGCGGCAGCATGCAATAAAATTTCCCACAAGATATCATCATGAAGCCTCGCAAACCTGTACACGGAGTTGGACGTTCTAACAACACGGAGATTGCGACATTCCCCCAATGTCGATGGCATAGATAAATCGAGACCTCAGGCAACGGCTTGTATTTCGGAAAGCTTAAGCTAGATTCCATGATCAGGTTTGTGCAATGATGCGAACGCACTCATTAACTCAATGTACAGTCGCTCGCTTCAACATTGTCGCTATAGCAACTATGAGTAGTATCAGTCTCCACTAAAAGTATAGCTGTCTTCCATCTTCACTTAACTACCTAATGTCTTTATAATCTGAAAATATGCCCAAACCAGTACATTGCAGCCAAGGCCAAAAACACCCAGAAAAGCAAAAAGAAAGGCAGAAAAGCCGAAGATCAACCCGGAAGGGAATATTATTGGGTAAAGTGAATAAAAAAATGCAGCCAACATCATGATCCAATAGCCCAGTTGAGGAGCTCCAAAAGGGGCATGTTTCTTGTATAAAATGCTGAGCAAAATAAATAGAAAGCAAGCTGATGGATATTGCCCTAACAAGACAAAGAAGAGAAGTCTCAAAACGTAAACTGATGATACTTTTGCCCACGAGAATAAGTACAGAAAATAAATAGTCATCGAAAGAACCTGGAGACTCATGAGTGTAATTGTTGCGTTCATCCACCTGCAGTCGATTGACTGAAAGTAGTTCTGATGAAGAACAGATTTGAGATGCTGACGGAATCGTCGCATTTCGGGAGATCCCACATTTTCAGTATCTGGTTCCTCATGCTGAATCAATAAATTAGCTGGACTTTGGGTCGAAATTGGCCTCCCGATCTCATTCAAAACCGGCCGTGGCTGTGCCAAATCTGTCTCAATGTGTGTATAGGGTTGAAGAAAGTGTTGGGCAACCAGAATGACTGGTCCGAGAAGAAGAAATACTGGAAGAACCTGACCGAAGGTCCAGTCGTTTTCGTCAACTGTGACGGCAGACTTTATTCTGAACAGTAGCATGGTCCCCCATGTCCCCGCGACAAGTAGCCAATAAACCTTTAACTGTAGTCAGCGACTCGCTGTTCGGCTCGTCGAGAAGTGTAAGAAAAACTAACATCAGAGAGTGTAGAGAAAATAAGGTCAGAAAACGTGCTAACCAGACACATGTTTGCCAATTGAATGTCGAGAATGCATCGTCGCAGTGCAATATTCAAGCGGCCAGCTCGTTCACCACCCTTCGACAAGCAGCCAACCAGCCTTTTCCAGAATTCACTACACTTTCTCTGAAACGTTCCAGCGACATTGGAGAGACTTGGGAACAGCTTGGCCATTCTACTTGAGAGACCTAGCACGACCAAAACCATTGAGACGATTGTGGATTGGAGTGCCTCTGTTTCCGAAAGCGGGACAACATACCCAAGCTCGTCTGTTGATTTTGTATGCCACGTCAATGCTAGGTCTAAGTCGTAGAAACATATCGCATTCGAGCCTGGGCAACTTGCACTGTCAGTACAAGGAATGGAGTTGTCTTTCGAATTCTGGTTTTCCCAGTTGAAGAACGCAGTCGGGCCCATGGCCACAAGGAGGATTATCGTCAAAGAAATCATGAAGAACAGCCGGATCCATTTTTCTACCGGGCGCTGAAAGAGGTAGCGGCGGAGGACTATAAGGCCAGCGACATGGGTGAGGTTGGAAAACCATGCGATCCGCACTATCAGCAGAAAATGGTAAGACGAGATGCCTGTGCGAAGGTCTATGAAGGCGCTAATTAATATGCCTAGGCCTGTCACAATCTGTGTGTCACACATAACCAAGATCAACTGGCAAAGCTCTCAGCAACAGCACAGCACTACGTGGGATGGGAAATTATGGCTTACTTTAGTAAGTACAGCTTGCCATTTTGGAGATGACAAGTCATGAATGAATTTAATTCGCTTAGCGATCCGTCTGATGAAGTCCGTTAACTTCTTGTCTATTTGGTTCGGTGTCCACGAACGATCGCTGTTGCTGGTCCGGAAAGGCGACTCGGTCGGGTCGTAAGCGACGAAATAGTAAAGGGCTACCAGCAAGATTACGAGCCAAGCGGTGCCTAGGAATCCCCCGATGACCTGTTTTTTTTTATTAGTTTTAAGGATCGAAAAATAGGAGGCGAATTGCGCTCTATCGGCGACAACCTTATGGCTTGTGGATTTCAAGGCGAGGACTGCGTGCCAGATAAGAACAATGTACTTACACCGGGACCTGCTATATCTCCATATGGTTTCATAGGCTGCTTCCTGCAATCCCAGTCGCAGCAAGAGCTCATACTACGTTCTTTACTCATGATAGTGAAGTGCACTCAGAGGACAAGACGTGGGCGAGGGGTGTGAATGACGACGGCAATATACGAGAGACACCAGGCGGTGTGAGTAGGCAATAAGAACGGCGGAGGAAAATTGAGCCGAACAGAAATTGATTCTTTGTACTTCTGTTACACAAAGTGACCCAAAGGCCAGCTTATGCTCCACCCCGTTAGCCTAGGTTTTGCTTTGTATCCAGGGGTTATTCTATGGCAATTGACTCACCACAGTACTTATACTTATTGGAAATCAATTATTAGAACCTCATAAGGGACTAGAGTAGTTTGAGATATAACTGCATAGATGAAACCTAGCCTGACCCAGTGTGAGTAACCGTTTCATGGGTATTGTGCGAGCAGTGTTCTCGCCACAGGTAAGATCTCAGTTTACGATGTAGAGGTAAGTCTAGACCCGAGCTTCCGTATGAAAATATGATACCCACTGCTTTAGACTCCTTATCCGCCACTGAAATTATGCTTTGGTGCTCAACCAGCCCCCATCAGTCCTCTCAACGTTCTATTCCATGCTGGTTTTATACTCAATCACTCCCCATCCAAGTAAAGGCAAACTGGGACAAGAGTACTATGGTTTCAAGATTCCATACAGGAAAAATCAATGGTTATTACACCCGGTTGCACTGGCAGAAAGGATTTAACTAGATAGATCAGTTAACTTCGAGCTTTTTCTTGAACTCATGGGTGACAATCAATACAAGTTGCGAAGGTGATTTTGGATAACTGTTCGAATATTTGCGAGAATCAACAGACAGAACATCGCCTAGCAATTTAATTATACTCGTCATTCTCCCCTACTTTCCCTAGTTCGTGACACCTGACCTCTGCGCATCAGAAGCCACTTCATGATCTTCTGCAAGCCAATCTCGTCATTGACCTTGCTTGACACTTCCTCAAAGTCATCATTCCAGCCAGGAGTTCCCAGTTGATACAGATCCTCCCCAAACTGCTTGCAAGAGCCCATGTCGATGATAACTGGTCTATCCTGGTCATCAAGCATGACATTTTCGGGATTCACATCGTTGTGAGCCAAGCCCAGTGAATGCAAATGCTTCACACCCGCTTGGATACCTTCGAAGCAAGAAGTCCGATCGAAAGGAGTTTGCTTTGGTCCTTCCACTCGCGTCGAAAGTGTGATGGTGTATCGCTTCAGCAAGACCCCAACAACTCGCCCATTCTTCTCCAAGCATCCTTTGAACTCAACCAGATTGGTATGTGGATTCTTCTGAATGAGTTGGTGGACCCTGATCTCGTCCAGAAACTCTTCAGCGAGGACAGTTGAATCGGCGGACTGGCTGTAGATGGCGATGTCTGGTCGCTTAAGCCACGAGTCTTCCTCCGCAGTGTAGTCAGAAGTCGCAGTCAGCGGCATGTCTGGAGTAACAGCTGGGTAGATGTGGTCTTCTGGAACAAGACGAAGACAACCTATGGCTTGTTGGATTTTGACTCGTGTCCTGGGGATCTCGAGGCTGCCAGCCCAGACTGAGTGGTTGTCTTCGTCGACGAGCACAAACTTGGTGCATGTGAACTTGATGTTTCCGTCGTCATCCTCTTCAAAGGACTCGATCACGCTTGTGAAGCTGGCAAGGTTGGGCACGACTGGTGGTTCTAGTTCCATGGTCGGGTATTGTTGGACTCTTTGCTTCTGTGGTGTTGTTGTTTCTCGCGATCCGAAATGGTTTCTCACCTAGAAGCTGGGATAAAGACAGTCTTAAAGCTGAGAACTGTCGGAAGAAGCCTAAGATATAGAAGTCTGGTACCCAAGAGTGGGCTGTTTATACCGCGGGCTGTTCACCAATGTGTGGCATACAAGTGGCACACAAGAAGATACAGTGCCACATGGTGCCAATGGGGGGGCTGAAATCACAAGTCACAAGGCTATGATGGTACGTACTCGAGGGCCTCAAAATGCACCCCTCTATCGTATCGGTAGACTCCCTTGTGTCCTACGTAAGCACATGTTTAGCCTTTGATGAAGAAGCTCCCAACCTCCCCTATAAGCAGTTTCATAATTCATTATCTTGTCGTGCTCTGATGGGAATATACGGGTTTCAAATACGTCAGTTTCACAGGGCTGTACGAGAGAACGAGTTGAACAAATTTCCTTCCGTATTATTTAGTCTACTAGGTGTTGTACAAGTCGCGGCAGCACTTATCAACGGCTGCGTAGTTACAGCCACGGTAATTACCAATGATTAGCTTCAAGATAACGTGTACCTCGGGACTGAGACTGTTTCTGGGCCTATTGAAATTGTGTCAGAAGAACATGTATGATCAAATAAAGGAACTCCGTCTTCACCACATTTGTTGAAAGACAGAACAGTACCTCAGCCGAAGAATCACTTACCCTGAATAATAACCGTGTCCTTGTCCTGATTAGGCGCAGTATATACAGCTCTGGTCTCCCCGGTCGATGCATCAACCAGTCTCCAAACATGGTCAACATACGTCCCTTGCTGCACCGTCGTCCCCGCCAAAATCGTCGTGTAGAAAACCGCCGTGCCGTCCCACTTGATCCAGAGCGTCTTGATGCCGCTTGTCGTACGGTTGACGAACTCCACCGCCACGGCCCTGCTAGTATAGGCAGATTTGACTTCCTTGTGGAGGAAGCAAGGCGGCATTTTCGGACCCTCGGAGGCCATGGTCGTTGAGATGACGGTGATTGGCGTGCAGTAGTTGGCCGGGAAGATACCCTTGTCGCTCCGAAGCTCTCCCCGCCACCAGTCGTTGTCGATCTCGGTCCTTTCCATGACGCGGATTATATCGCCCTTCTCAAAGTTCAGGTCCCCGTCGGCCTGTGCCACATAGCTAAACAAGGCGGTGACGAATTCGATCTTCTTATTCTCCCTCTTTGGCGGTTTGTCTTGGCTTTTCGGGGGAGCCTCTTTGGGCTTTGCGAGATCCCAACCCTTGATGTCCAGTGGGTTATCCTTAACCCTCGGCACGCGGAGCCGGTTGCTGGAGCTTTGTCTCCAAGCCGTTGGATTTGAGGCGTCTTTTTTATAACCGAGCCAAGAATCCAAGATTGATGCGTCGTCCTGTTTCTTCACCTCGGGGAAGTATGAAAGCAAGCGGGGGTCAAATCTCGGAGCTTTATTTGGTGCTGAGGTTGCTTCTACTAAATGTCCCGGGCTGGTTTTCTTCTTGTCCTTTTCGGGGACTGCAACCTCCGGCTTCTTCTCCTCGGATTTCGCTCCCTTGTTCGCTGTACCAAGGATGCGTGTTGCTCGCGCTTGCGCGCTTCTGGCAGCAATAGCGTCCGCAGGTTCTGGGCCTGGTGCTGGTTTGGCGTCCTTTGCCGTGGCTGTACCAAGCCCGTCGAGTTTCCGGCTTAGTCTATCTTTGTTTTCTTGGGAAATATTCAAGTCCAACATCATTTGCTCGTAATCCTTTGGCCCCCAGCGTAGCTTTTGAGCCGGCGGAGGTTTCAGGGTCGCGTCATCTGAAGGTCCCGGGCTGGCTGGTGGTTTAGACGGGGTCGCAGCAGGTACAACAGGTTCATCTTTGGCCTTTTCGGCCGCCAGCTTCTGTTGCTCCAATCTTGCTTCTCTTATTTTCCGGGCTTCCATTTTGAACAAAGACTCTGGGGTTGCTGAGTTGAGGTCCGGCTTGAGTAAAGCAGACCAATCATCGGAAAGATACCTTGAGTTCCTGCCTTTGTTGTAATTGCGTATGTCGTAGGGGTTGGGGATTCGATCTTTCCCTCGGTGTACCCACTTTAGCTGTCGGCCAACAGGGGGGGTTACGAGGCTGTCGGAAGGCCCAGGGCTTTCTGGTGGCTTGGGCGTAGCCACAGCAGGCGAAGCTTGCACGTCTTTATTCTCCTTGGAGGCATTGCTAGACGGCTCTAGAACAGCAGTGGACTTTGCGGAGATGAAAGCAGTCTGAAACTCCTCAGACGCCAACGGGAAAGCCTGCGACTGGCTGGGAGTCTTGGTCCTCGGCACTGCGGTCCAGTCTGCGGTTGCTTGAAACCATGGAGCCTGGGATGTCGAGGGCGCCGACGATGGTTGATCGTCCGATAGCTTCTGGGTCTCTTGGCCAGTGCCTAATTGCTGCGGAGCAGTGTGGACGAGTGAGGATCCTGGAACGCCGGTGCTCCATTGAGCGGTGCTCTCGTATTGGAACGTTGGGTCCGAGATGGACGGTGTGCCAACCGAGTCTGGGTTCTTGGCAACTGAGGCACTGGAAGTTGCTGTTGTCACCTGGGACATCCTGTACGATATGTTAGTTAGTCTCATCTAGCAATGCTTGAGTTCCAATATCCTGACTGACGTTTGAGATGACCTGGAACTCGATGCCGAAGACGGCCTCGATACCCGTATCCACTCATGTGTAGATGCCTCCCGCGCCGTCATGCGTTTGATAGGATCCCCGACCATGGACTTAATGACAAAGTCGCAACAGCTCGCGCTCGCGCCTGCAGCCTCGAGAACCGGCACGGGAAATGGGTGTCCGCGGACAACGCAGTTGAAAAGATCTTGTCGGTTGGGAAAGGCGGAAGCTTTGGTGATCATCCGAAAGGTCAGCTCCCCTAGCGCCCAGATATCAACGGCAAATGTGTATGAGAAGGAACTGGAACCCGAGTCTTTGTCGAAAACATACCCAAGGACTTCTGGGGCTAGATATCCCTCCGTTCCGATCAAGGTCCGAAGGGCCGTGTTTCCTTCCTCGGCCCGCTTGGATATGCCAAAGTCTCCGATCTTGACCCACCAGTTAGGGCTGGGATGGTGGACAAGAATGTTCTGTTGATTCAGTGTCAGTAAGGCTTCAGGAGGAAATAACTAGGGTGCTAGTAACAAACCGCCGGCTTGAGATCCCGATGAGCAAAACCATTGTCATGCATATACATAAGACCTTCGGTGAGTTGCGAGATAATATCCTTCGCCTGATCTTCGGGAAAAGGTTGGTCGAGATGCTTCTGCAAATCGCCGTGCTCAAGATGCTCCATCGCGATGAACACCATGGACTCGGACATGTACCAGCCAAAGCACTTGACAAAGCAATGGACATACTGTAACACCCAGTCAGCAAGTTCCCGTAGGTTGCCAAGACTTAGCGCCCGCACTTTCTCGTGGGAAAACTTAGCCATGGCCTCAAGCTCCCGCAGATAGTTCACCGGCAACGACGAATCCTTGGGCATCTCCTTGACGGCCCGGACGCTGCCAGAGGTCGGCCCGGAGGCACACCTCTCGAGCCACACATGGCCAAACGTCCCATTGCCGAGCTTGCGCTCCCTTTGCCAGATCTGCTCGGCGCGGACCCGGCTCCTGCGCGTGGACTGGCTTGGTGTCACGTAGATGGTGTGCTTGGTCGAGCCGGCGCCCAGGAAGCGAGTTGCCAGCTGCGAGTCGCGGACAAGGTCTGGGAGGCGACTGGAACGAGACTCAGGTTGATGTTGCATTGTGACGCGTGTCCTGGAGTGGATTCCAGGATCCCGGGACCCCCCGGTTCTCCTGTGGATTATGTTCCGACTTCACCAGAGCAGCACCATACAAGCACACGGAACCATGTCAGAGGGCGTGCTGGAGATAAGCGCAGCAATAGGAGAGATCTCGAAGTCATAGGCAATGCAAAGGGGAAGTTGAAACCAAGTCTCGTTACCCCGCTCGAGTCAGCCGCACAAAGCTTTCAGCTGGAGCTGATTGTAGACTATTGAATGGATGTGGCGTAGGTAGCGCCGAAATGGGAAGTGTCTCACGGTGGCATTTCCAAATAGCCTACCCTAGAGCTGGGCTTGGAGGTGTAATAACAAGACATTTTGTAAAGACTGTGATCTTAAGTTTAAGAAAGGGCTAGCTATACTTCTATTGCTAGAAGAATTCTTTCATTTTAGATGTAATGGTTTTTCTCGATAGGATGATTGGTAGTTGAATAGCCAAACATTTACACTAATCAACTAGTCTACGGCACTCAAGCGAATATGCAATCACACTACCTCACAAATAAAGAGTCGAATCACTTACACATGAAGGGTTCATTTGGCAGACATCAGTTTACACATCAGGACAAGTTCAAGAAAAGATATTAGTTTTAAGACAGTGTTATTTTCTAATTCAACGCTAAGCTTCCCAACAAGCAACGTAACCACAAGGCAGACCGGATATTGGTAGTGTTTCAAAGAATCGTTACTCCGTGAACTTAGGCATGGACGGGATGGTTTTACATAGCCCCCCCCTTTTTTTTTTCCAGACGTTATTTCGTTTCCACGAGGAAGCCCCAAATGTTCCCCCCCTGTAACTCGGCCAAGAGCCAAGAAACCCTCAGGTTCAAAGCCTGGCGGGCGGGTTGGGAACGGCGCAGCACGAGGCGGCAGCGGCAGGCTCGTCCTTGGCAAAGGCATCCTTGGCAAAGGCATCCTTGGAGGCGGCGTCGACGCACAGGGCCGAGGGCGGCACCCACAGGCCCGGGTTCTTCTGGAAGAAGTTGGAGGCGCGCAGCATGACGCTGACGGGCTCGGCCGGCATGATGGGGAAGTCCTCGGTGCGCGGGAAGTGCGTCAGGCCGAACTGGATGTAGCACACAATGTCCGTGTTGACGATGGCCTCGTCGCGCGCCACCCAGTCCAGCACCGCCGCGTTGTGCGGGTGAGCCTCGGCGCCCGTCGACTGGCACACGTAGTCGCCGGCCGGGAACAGCTCGTAGTCCCGGTAGGGCACCACCCACAGGCTCTTGCGGGCGAAGGCGGCGCGCGAGTGCACGACGCTGCCGGGCTTGGCCAGCACCGTCGGGCAGTTGTTGTTGAGGATCTTGTAGGCCACGGGCTTCTTGCAGGCGCTGTTGATGCTGTTGGGGTTGACGATGTCCCACGACCGGCTGGTCTCAAAGCAGTAGTCGGCGGCGCCCTCCTTGGCGGTGCGCAGCGGCGTCTTCTTGCAGTAGAAGCCGTTGCCGTAGGGGTTCTCGGGCGACCCGACGGGCTCGTCCGAGGGCACGGCGTCGCTCTGCAGCACCGAGTTGTCGGGGCCGTCGACTTCCGGGTCGACGCGCAGCGAGAAGATGTGCTGGTGGTTGTGCGCGTTGAGGCGGTGCGCCACCTCGGTGCCGTAGGGGGCCGCCGTCTCCGTCGGGTGCATGCAGTACGTGTTGAGCATGCCCGTCAGCTTGATCTCCAGCTTGTACGTGCCGTCCAGCGTGAAGGTGTGGTAGAAGCCGTACTCGTAGTTGGCCGCGGTGATGATCTGCGAGATGATGAGCTTGCGGTCGCGCGCCGAGATGACGGTGCCGTCGCGGTAGTCGGTGTGCTTGTACAGCAGCCCGTTGTCCTCCTCGTGGATGCAGATGGCGTTCTTGATGACGGCCGGGTCGCCGCTGCCCGTGGCCATGACGGCGTCCAGGTAGTGGATGGCGCCCTTGCAGTCGCATCCCAGCTTCAGCGAGTTGGTCATCAGCCCGGTGCCGTACTCGCCCACGTCGAAGGCGTGCTTCTTGTGGTGCGGCGGCTCGGGGTTGCCGTACGGCACCACCATCTCGACGACGCTGATGCGGTTGAACAGCGTGCGCTCGCGCTGCTCGTGGTGGTCCTCGACGCGCACGTCCGACAGCACGATGCCCTCGCGGTAGTTGAAGCCGATGTGCATCTTGTACCCGGCCCACGCCATCTCGTTGCCGCGCATGCGGAACGACACGCCCTCGGGCTGCGTGATGTTGATGGGCTTGAGCACGCCGTCGACGTAGTTTTCGCCGACGAACTCGGGCATGTAGTTGTGCTCCTCCAGGGGCACCTTGGTGCGCTCGCCGTTGACGCGGCGGATGTCGACGGCGAGCACCTCCTCGGTTTCCGTGTCGACCACGACGGAGAAGTCGAGCGGATGGGCGTACTGGTTGTCCAAGGCCGAGCTGCGGTAGTAGGCCAGGCCCTGCTGCAGACGGCGCTCGAAGCCCCAGCGGCTGTCAACGCCGATGGCCCAGGCGTCGAGGTAGATCTTGGACATGTCGGTGATGCCGAGTTCGCGACAGGCCTCGATGACGCGCGGGTCGGCGCGGGCCACACGCTCGGTGACGTCGAGATCCTCGAGCGTCAACGTAGGGCCGACGTCAGACACGGGCTTCCATTCCTCGACCGTCGCCTGGCTGAGGTTGGCCACCACCTCGGCGACCTGCGACGTGCCTCGCTCGATGACGATGGCGAAGGCCCGGCGGTCGGGGCGCGGGGCGCGGCGTGAGCGGAAGGCGGCATACTCGGCCTTCTTGGGCTCGCGGAGCGTGAGGCAGTTGAACTTGACCGTCTTGGGGTTTGCGTAGTCGCGGATGAGCTTGGCGGCGACGCGGATCTCCTCAATCGATAGCTGATCTGGGCTGGTGTTAGCAAGACGCTGCCATCTCTTGACACAGGTCTTGACACAGGTCTTGACACAGGGGACATACCGAGAGGATGAACTGAGTGGCTCTTGGACAGATCGGGAGCGGCGTCGCTGGGCTCTTCCCGATAGACGGTGTAGCCGGCAATTGATGAGGTGTCTTGAATCATTTTTGTCGGGGCTGAGAGACTGTGCCATACGGCTTATGAAGCGGGCAACGACGATGTGTCGATGAGGGGGGGCAGTGGAGTACTGAGGCGGTCACAGTAGCAGAAGACTGACTGTGTTGATGTTGATGGCTGTTGGTTGTCGACTTGTACAAAAACATGGCGACGACAAAACCCAGGAAGGACGGCTTCTTATAGACGAGGGCAAGCGGCATCGTCGTCGGTGACTGCCGGTGATGGTCCCGGACGACGGCTCCACAAGGGTCCGGAACGTGAGCTTGGCCTTCCACTCCGGACAAGCCCATTGACGGACTACATCTCGTTTTGCAAGGTGAAAGCGGCTAACTGCTGTACAGTAGACTACATACTCCGTACTGTGGTACGAGATTCCCCGGCGGTGGAGACTGGAAATGCGAGCCAACTGCCGTGTCAAGTCAGGCGCCGAAGCTGACGCGCCGCTGCGCCAATGCATGCTCACGGGACTGAGATGTGAGAGGGAGGAGAGTTCCACTACAGTTCCACGCGGCAATGAGAGCAAGACAAGTCAGAGATTGAGAGGACGATAAACTTACCATAGTACAGCACGATACGGTAGCACCAGGCTAATGCAATGCGCCTTACGTCACGCTCTGCTCACGGGCAACGCATCGCGATTAGGTTGGCCCGTCTCTAAGCCTCTCCTCTCTCTCTCTCTCTCTCGCCGGAGTCACCTAATTGACACAGAACCCAAAAACCCACCCGCAAACAAACCAAAACAACACAGAGAGAGAGAGAAAAACCCGTGGCTGCCGAACAAGCCCATCCCGGCATGAGGATGAACTGCCCCAAACGGCAAAGCGACGAAACCAACTTTTACTTTGCTTACCTTGACCTTGCCACCGCAGCTAGCCGGACCCGGGAGCCGACCCAAGCGTCCGATGAAGCTATTCCCCAAACGGGCAACCGATTGCATTCCCGCCACGGAGCCCCGAGATAACCGATGTCCCCTATCGCGCAGCCGGCCGCTCCATTATGCAAATACGAGTCTCGCTGTCACAAGCCACACACCACCGCTCAGCTGAGGCTGGTACCCCGTGGGGAAAAACCCTCCCAGTGTTGTGGTCTGCTTTTGCGTGCGGTACCCAGGACTTGGGGATGGCCTCGCCGGGTTCTGAACTATCACGTAATGGCATCGGCCTTGGGCTTGCTTTTTGCCAGAATACCCCGTGGGGATGCCTTGGCGGCCCCCCTGCTGGCTGAAGAACCTCTTAATCATGACGTTCTCGTCCTTGTTCCATCCGTGACTTTTGCAAAGTTCTTCCGACACTGGCCATAAAGAGAGAGAGAGAGAGAGAGAGTGTGTGTGTGTGTCTCTGTCTGTGGTCTGCTTTTCTCGCTGGCCAGAGCTTTCACGCGTTGTACACGGTACGCACAAGGTACTAGGCAAAAGCTGGCCTTGCTGGGGGGTTTTTTTTTTGCGTTCAAGGGGCCATCAGAGATAACAGCCCAAGTTTGTACGGATAAGCATTTGTGTAATCAATTTGCGCCCACCCTTTGCCCTAGTCGTGTCTCCCACTCTCCCCTAGTTCGTGGCCTAGGCCTAGTTACGGGTGCCCTCCAAAGTCTCCCGGCGCCGTCACACGATGAGAGACATAATTATTCTCGACGGGACGGACACGCGTGTGTAGTCTCCTGATATAGATTGGCCCGTACGCACCCAGACCAGCCTCAAGCTTGGGGCATATCGTGCACCTAATCTACCTACCTATCTATCTATCCATCCGTCTTCATAGGGAGCAAGCATACTTAAACCCGCGACTCCTTCGACGCTGATCTCGCCGTCTGCCCTCTTTTATCAACTCCATCCCCTCGTCCATGACCGCCGCCGCGTCGTCGTCGCTTCTCCCCCATCGCAGACGCCTGCCCTGACAGAAGCCATCCACCCCCCCCCCCCCCCCCCCCCCATCATCGCCCATCATGGCCGCCGACGTCGAGACGCCCGCGTCGCTCAAGCACCCCGCGCCCACCGACCAGGCCCTCCAGGATGCGCAGGACCTCGCCGACTTTGGCCACTCGCAGGCCCTCACGCGCAAGTTCAGCATGTGGAGCATGCTGGCCCTCGCCTTCTCGGTCCTGGGCACCTGGTCGACCTTCGCCCAGGGCCTCTCCAGCGGGCTCACCAGCGGCGGGCCCATCGCCATCTTCTGGGGCCTCTGCCTCGTCGCCGTCTGCAACGTCTGCGTCGCCGTCTCGCTGGGCGAGCTCGTCAGCAGCATGCCCACCGCCCTGGGCCAGGCCTACTGGATCTCGCGCCTGTGGCCCACGCCCGCCGGCCGCTTCACCTCGTATCTGTGTGCCTGGATCAACACCTTTGGCTGGTGGACGCTCTCGGCCTCGCAGCTCGCCTTCATGACCGAGTTCATGCTCAGCATGAAGGTGCTCTTCGACGTCGACTGGACCGGCGCCAGCAAGGGCTGGGTGCTGTTCCTCGTCTACGTCGCCACCACCATGGCCATGACGGGCTTCAACATTGTGGCTTGTCGCAGGGACATGATCCTGCCCATGTTCAACAACTTCGTGGGAATCTGCTTCGTCGGCCTGTTCTTCATCATCAGCATCACCATCCTCGCCTGCGTGGGCGGCAAGTCGGACCTCTCCTTCCAGCCCGCCTCCTTTGTCTTTGGCAAGTGGATCAACCAGACTGGCTGGCCTGATGGTGTCACCTGGTTCATGGGCCTTCTGCAGGCCGCCTATGGTCTCACGGCCTTTGACTCAGCCATCCACCTTGTCGAGGAGATCCCGAACCCGCGAAAGAACATTCCCCGAGTTATCTGGTCTTCGGTTGTATGCGGTGCCGTCACCGGCTTCATCTTCATGGTTGCCTGCCTCTTCTCTATCCAGGACTTGGACGGCGTTCTCGACGGGCCGACGGGGCTTCCGTTCATGGACCTCCTCAAGCAAACCGTCGGTCTCAAGGGCGGCACTGTTCTCCTGTCGCTCTTCATCATGAACGGCTTGGGCCAGGGTGTTAGCATCGTTACTACGGCTTCACGGCTGACTTGGGGTTTCGCCCGTGACGGTGGAATCCCCTGGAGCAACTACTTTGCCAAGGTCGACGAGATGTGGAAGGTCCCTGTGCGCGCTCTGTGGCTTCAGGGCGGCATCATTGCCCTGGTTGGCGTTCTCTACACTTTCGCCTCCACTGTGCTCGAGGCCATCACCAGCGTCAGCACCATTGCTCTGACCATGTCCTACGGCATGCCCATCCTGGTGCTCCTCCTGACCGGCCGCGACAAGCTGCCCCCGGGCGAGTTTTCTCTCGGACGCTTAGGCCCCGTCATCAACTGGATCTCCGTCATCTACTGCGCCATCACCACCGTCTTCTTCTTCTTCCCCGGCTCGCCCAACCCCACGGGCACCGACATGAACTACGCCATCGCCGTCTTCGGCGTCATGATGGTGGTGACGCTGGGCTTCTGGGTTGTCAAGGGCCGCATCACATATCTGCAGTCCGAGGAGTCGGAAGGGCGTGCCGTGTATGATGACCACACTGACGCGGCTGGGAACATTCATGTTTCTGCAGAAAAGGAGGCGGAGAGCAAGGAGCGGCAGTAGCGTGCCGAAGAACGGGCAGCCGCTGGCTCATGGATTTATTGTACATTAGTCAAAGTCCCTAGGGATCACATTGGAATAATCAAACCAACACTCTTTCATTCACTTCACCCATTATTTCAATATTTATTCAACTGTAGTTGTCGATTATGCGACGCTGGACCCCCCAACATTCTAACCCTGGTGTGAACTAGCATCGCGATTAATCTTCAAAGAACATCCAAATTCAGGTATGAGTTTGTGTATGGCAATTACTTCATGAAGTCGATGTAGAAGTGATGTAAAGTGATGTAAAGTGATGTCAGGAATATGTATAATTATTATCACTATCGGGGTGTGTCTCCCCTCTTGCGCAGTAGTGGCCCGTAATAATTCCCGGTATCCGCAGTTGTGCTATGTCACAGGGAAAGTCAACGATACCTCCCTCGCCCCAAAAATGGCCTTGAAAGTTGCCTATTCGAGTAATCCCTTGACATGTTCATCTCGCCCCGCAACTTTCTTAACCAAAACCACGCCGACACCGGTCAGATGCAAATCTGCCATCCTTGTCCGGGGCCGTCGACGATAATCTCTGGCTGCGACGCTGCATCGTAGATTAGATGGTTGATTGCACATGAACTGCCAGATCCAGACAAGCCATGCACGATGCCGCTAAGCGTCGCTAGATGCCGATGCCGTGTGTGGCTGATGCCGCCGCTTATCACGCCGGCCCGGCCGTCCTTGGCCAACCTCGGGAACCCGGTCCGGCTAGCTTCCAGCTGAGTTGACATGGCGTATCTTTGCGCCCAAGTAGCGTCGCAAGAGGCTGAAACCTTGAGTCTTGCTACAGATATTCCCCGCAGTTGTTGCATAATGCCCCGATCCGGTTGGCTTCGTGTCTATCCCGGTCGCTCACTTCCACCACGCTTCCGATCATACCTTACCCAAGCTCCAGCATATAGATGCCGCTATCTTGCAAGTGGAGGACCTGCCATTCGCATCCGCCAGACCCTGGAACCATAATCATAATCATCCGAAGATGAGCTTAGATATCCAACTCACAGCCCCCAACGGGCGCAAGTACGCCCAGCCTACGGGACTCTTCATTAACAACCAGTGGGTGAAGTCATCCGACGGCGGCAAAATCGCCAGCATCAACCCCACGTATGTCCATCCAGCCCTCGTCCTTGTGCCTCTTCCGTCGCTAACCCTCAATCCTTAAAGAAACGAACAGGAAATCGTCTCCGTCTACGCAGCGACCGCCCAAGATGTCGACCGCGCTGTCCGCGCCGCGAGGAACGCCCTGCGCAATCCCACGTGGCGGGATCTGCCTGCCACCGACCGCGGAAAGCTGCTGAGCCGCCTCGCCGACCTGGTTGAGGAGAACCGCGAGACGCTGGCCACTATCGAGACCTGGGACAACGGGAAGCCGTACCAAGTTGCTCTGAATGAGGATCTCGGTGAGGTTGCTGAGACGCTTCGCTACTATGCCGGGTTTGCCGACAAGGTGTTTGGACAAGTCATCGAAACTAGCGGGGACAAGTTTGCGTATACTGTTCGGGAGCCGGTTGGCGTCTGCGGTCAAATCATTCCGTAAGGTTTTCCCTCTGCATCCTTGCGACCATCTTGATGAAGACATTCAAAGACTAACAAGTTCCGCAGCTGGAACTATCCTTTGTCCATGGCCGCGTGGAAGTTGGGCCCTGCGCTGGCATGCGGCAACACCGTCATCCTCAAGCCCGCTGAGCAAACACCGCTGTCCATTCTGTTCTTCGCCAACCTCGTCGCCAAAGCCGGATTCCCGCCTGGTGTGGTGAACGTCGTAAACGGACTCGGCACTGTCGCCGGCGCTGCTCTTGCGGCTCACACCGATGTTGACAAGATCGCCTTCACCGGATCTACGCCAACTGCAAAGCACATTATGAAGGCAGCCAGCAACAACCTGAAGAACATCACGCTAGAAACAGGCGGCAAGAGCCCTCTGATTGTCTTCGACGATGCTGACATCGACCTTGCTGCCTACTGGGCCCACGCCGGAATCATGTCAAATCAAGGCCAAATCTGCACCGCAACTTCACGCATCCTAGTCCAGGACAGCATTTATGACAAGTTCATGACTGCCTTCCGCTCGCAGGTCAAGGAGATCTCCAAGATAGGTGACCCCTTCGACGAGAACACTTTCCAGGGCCCTCAGATCACAAAGGCGCAGTACGAGCGCATCATGTCCTTTGTGGAGGTTGGAAAGGGCGAGGGTGCGAAGCTAGAGCTCGGCGGCGTGCCGTTCAAGAAGGCTGGCGACGGCAAGGGCTTCTTCATCGAGCCTACTGTTTTCACCGGCGTCACTCCTAAAATGCGAGTGTTCCAAGAGGAGGTCTTCGGGCCGTTTGTCGTGATCACCAAGTTCAGCTCGCAAGACGAGGCTATCAACCTGGCCAACGACACGCAATACGGACTGGGGAGCGCCATCTTCACCACGAACCTGACGAGGGCCCACCGCGTGGCCAAGAGAATCGAGGCTGGAATGGTCTGGATTAACTCCAGCAACGATAGCGATTGGCGGATTCCCTTTGGAGGTGTGAAGCAGAGTGGCATCGGGCGGGAGCTCGGTGAAGCTGGCTTGGCTGCTTATTCAAACATCAAGGCGGTGCATGTCAACATTACGTCGAAGCTGTGAACTATCTAGCGGGGAGTTTACTTAAAATAAGGATGCAGTTGGTGTACTATACTATGGACAGAGCTGGAAGCAAAACTGTAGCTTGGAGGTGAGCGTTGCGGATTAGGTATCGTGCGGTATGGCACGGTTTTGAATCGCTTTTGACAGCCAGTATTCATTCATACGTTTGACTATTAAATTGAATAGCATGAATTTGAACTGGACTTCCATCCTCTAAAAGAACCGGATACACTGTTCTAATCTCGACTGGAGTTAAAAGCGTCCTGTTTGTAGAGAATAGGTAGTGATTGGTTGCATATTCTAGGTTAGTACTTTGTAGTATCTATAGTTTTTCCCCCAGCCTTATTCAGTATCATCACATAGACGCATGTAGTCTATATTGCCTATTGCTTCTTCTTTGTACTTAATGATTTGAGATCGTGCTTCTTGTGAGTTAAGAACCCGACCTCATTGTGTAGCGCGTATTGCAAAGATAACGGGCATGAACCATTTGAACAAATCTCCACGCCCACCCTACTGCATGATGTTCACGCGATATGGAGACGTGGAATACGCTTTTAATTCACTCCTAATTGTAAGTGCGAATGCCAGGGAACGAGAGTTGATTGCACAATATTACTGAGCAGGTTGACCGAATGTCGATGCGTTGTCGATGGAAAGCTTAATAATCTATCTAGATTTGAGGGCAAAAATACAGGCGCCAATGAATCCCCCGTCTGGTACGGACTGTATCAATTCGGCGGTATCTTGAGCGGGCTATGCGACGAATGGTCAGGTTTTTCGTGTTTGTGGTTTTCACGACAGAGGCCGGATGGCAGACTTGGTAATAGCTCGTCAATTAATTGAGTTGTGAAAGCATTTCTCACAGAACATCGGAGCTTGACAGCAATTGTTTCCACTCACTGATCCCACTCCATTTACTATTTCTAGGCCTCCTATTTCCCTCAAACATAAATGAGTTCGTGAAGACAATTGCGATGCTTATGTGGAGATAAAGTCCGAGATAAAAGTCCGAGATGTGGATCCCGCTCTAGGCAGAAATGTCCAAGCGAGTTCGTCCAACACTGGACAAAACGAGTGTCTCTGTTCACATCCTTGTTCACGTCCCTGTTCACGATGGAACCAGACGCGTCGCTGCCTGGAAAGCTGCAGATTCATCGCGTCTTGCGGAGCTTCTGCCTGCCCTACCGCCGCGCTGTCATGTGATTTTGCGACTTCTCCCGTCATTTTGACTAAGGGGTGGTGAGCCAACTGGATGATGCGAAAGAGTACTTAAAGCCAGCTTCCACCGTCTGAGTTCGATACAAACACCACCAGCACAAAGAGCTTTCTCCAGCCTTCTTCACTTCAAGCAAACCGCCATCATGAGCTTAGTTGACGGTTCTCAACCAATCGGGGCGTACCCCGGACTCGGTCTTGATCTCCGTTATCACGATCAACTCCAGGGCTCGCAGCGCCTCTATCCCATCGGCATCCACTCCAACTGCTATGGCGCCGAGTCCGAGATGCTTCTCGTCCGGGAGGTCGCCATGATGATTGTCATGGATCGACTTTCCGACAAGCCCGACTGGCACCTCAAGGTCTTTGACGATGCCATCGTCAAGAAGTGGACCGCCGAGGCCATTGCTCTGCCCGTGGACCACCTATATGATGAGATTGTCAGAGGAAGAATGGAGGTTGATGACGGAAGCAGGGATGGTTATGGGTTTCCGGCGAGGCTCGAATCCATCCTGGACAAAGACTGTCTCGACTACGTAAGAACCATACTCCATTCTCGCGTTGCCTTGCTACGCTAATCCTTGCCACAGTGTATCAAGGAGCTGCGTGCCAAGGCCAAGTACTTCAAGAAGACAGGCATGATTCCGACCTTGGATGCCGCAGCGACGGTGGCCAAGTCTGAAACCCTCGTGGACGCTGAGCTACACGATGCACTCCGCGCTGCCTTTGGTAAACTCAAGGACGAGCAAAAGGACGATCCAGACTGGCACCCTCAGACCGCTGATATAGTCCAAGACCTCGTCCACCCGTCCCTGTACCCCCTTGTCTACGGCAGGTCGCGGGTCTTCAAGGAAGAGGTTGTGGGTGTTGACGATGCCATCGATAAATGGGCCGGCAGTGGTGATGTTATCCCTCAACTTGAGTCTGATACCAAAACCACCAAAACCACGCGTCGGCAGTTATGGTCCAGCAGCGACTTTGACACAAGCATCGGTGGGAGAAAACTGCACCCTTCGTACTGGTCGGCAAAGTATCAGTGGCTGCCCGCCAACGTCAAGTTCCAAGACGACGGGACCGTCAAGTTCACGAGCTATATCAACAACCTCCACCCGGTCAAGCACCGGGATATATACGGCACCGTCGAGAAGCTTATTGAAAAGTCCCTCCCGGCCTGGGATCTCTGCCTGGCGCAGTATCGTAACTATGATCTGGTAGGCGCGGGCAGAACAGAATGTCGTTTCCTACAGCCGGGGGATCCAGAGTAGGCCTTCCACATATGTCAAGTGAAGAACTGGTGCTAATTGGAAGTAGTGACGAGAACGGGGACAACTGGACCCCGCAATACGACGAGGTTGTGATGCCAGAAGGCGCATCTGGAGATGAGGAAGACGACGTCGAGGAGGAGGATGAATACAGAAATTCATACTCTGGAACCCCCAGGGAGGTGCAGTGGTACATGATCCGACAGCCAGTCCAACCTGCACCTCCAAAGTTCAAAGCCTGGGACTACGGAGTCAAAGAAGGTGATTCTCTAAGGGAGCAGTTCGCCCAAAGCGGTCTCCAAGTCATCGTGAAGATGGCTTCCATCGAGCTCACACCCAACAAGCCCGCGTTCCCTCCCGGCGGCTGGCACGTCGAGGGCCAGATGAACGAACACATCGTCGGCACGGCTCTGTACTACCTGGACTCGGAGAACGTGACGCCCAGCCATCTCCAGTTCCGGATGCAAACCAGCAGCTACCAGGACGACTGGGACGTGGGCCAAGGCTCCTTCACCTGGATGGAGAAGGTTTACGGCACCAAGCTCGGGTCTGGTGCTGGAGGGTCTTGCCTCCAAAACTACGGCAGCGTGGAGACGAAGGAGGGCAGACTGCTCGCCTTTCCGAATGTCTTCCACCACCGAGTCACGCCCTTTGAGCTGAAGGATCCCACCAAGCCCGGCCACCGACGTTTCATCGCGCTGTGGCTCGTGGATCCCTTCACCCGAATTATCAGCACAGCCAACGTGCCACCGCAACAGCAGAGCTGGTGGCTGGAGCGTGCTTTCGGCGACCTGGACGAAGCCGACGCCGCCAAAGTCCCTCAGGCCATTGCGAGCCTCATCCTTGAAAAGGCCCCCGGCCACCCCGGCTTGGAAGCGGCCGGCCGAGCGGGACAGGGTCTCCCCGCAGAGCTGATGGATCTCGTGCGGGACGGGTTTGGGGATTCGCTTCCCATGTCTCTCGACGAGGCGAAGCAGCACCGCCTCGAGCTGATGGAGGCTCGGACGGCTTTCCAGGAAGAGGCGAGAGAGAAATGGCAACAGGTAGAGTACAGCTTTTGCGAGCACTAGTGCAGCGTGTAGTCTAGTCCAGAGCAGATTAAGTGAGGGATATGATGACGAACGCCCGTTACCACGCTGATATTCATCCACGGTGACATCAGACAACTGTCGATCACCTTCTCCAACGCTCCACTTCGCGAGAACTTGCCCCGGAAGGATTTCCTCGCCCCAAGAAACACAACTCGGGGACCCCGCATAATCTCCAGAATCCCCACGTTTCGTTGCATTGTTACCCCGATCATGTTGCATCTTGTCAACTCCTCGGGGCAAGTCCCCCGACTGTTCGGGTGCGCCGGCTCGCTGTAAATGTTGATTGATGAAGGGAATAATAAAAGGGCTTTTGCTATCGACTCTGAACGAGGCCGTTCTTCCTAAGCCTCTCCGTAAGCAGCATATCAACCGCAGCTATGGCTCTATGGAAACACAAGTTCCGGGGCAATGCCCTGGTCACGGCCGTCACTATGGCCTCGTGCCAAGCGTTCCTCCTGCTCGGATTCGATCAAGGTATGCGGTTAAGACCGCTTCAGCCTCATTCAGCACCCAATACTAACTGGGAAAAGGCGTCATGTCAGGAATCATCGGCGCTGACAACCGATTCGGTCGAGACTTCAACAAGCCCGACGCCAGCATGCAGGGCAACATCACCGCCCTGTACGACATCGGCTGCGTTCTAGGCTCCATTGCTTGTTATTTTATCGGAGAGAGATGTGGCCGACGAACTATGCTCATGGCCGGCGGCGCCATCATGATCGTGGGAAGCGCCATTCTTGCCTCCTCGACTACAATCGCCCAGCTTATTGTCGGCCGGATCGTCACCGGCATCGGCAACGGGATGAACTCTTCCACCGCGCCGATATACCAAACGGAATGCTCACCGGCTGCCATCCGTGGAGCTTTGTTGACGCTGCAGGGCACCGTGACGATCCTCGGAGTAGTCATTGCATACTGGTTAGTCTCCCTTGCCGAGATATAATACACAAGGGCTAACGATCGCTCGCTCAGGCTAGATTACGGCACCAGCTTCAGCGAAAGCTCCTTCCAATGGCGTTTCCCTCTCGGCTTCCAGGCCATCTTCGCCATCTGCCTTGTTCTACAGATCATCGGCTTGCCCGAATCGCCGCGTTGGCTGGTGCAACACGATCGACACGAGGAAGCCCGCGAAGTCATTGCCGCCCTCGAGAACAAGCCTAGTGACGATGAAGAGATTGGCCGCAGAATTCTCGATATCCGCATCGGTCTTGAGGAGGAGCAGAAAGGCGGCCCGTTCCGCTTCAAGGAGCTCTTCTCGTGGGGAGAGACGCAGAATTTCCGCCGACTGCTCATCGTCATCTCCATCCAGCTCGGGCAGCAGTTTACCGGGTCCAACATGATCAACTACTATGCACCTGTTATCTTCGAGCAGAACATGAAAGTCAGCCGGAACCTTTCATTGATCCTTGGGGGTTGTGCCCAATGCACATTCCTTGTCGGCTCAGCGATCCCCGTTTTGCTTATGGACCGCTTTGGCAGGCGATCGCTTCTCATGACCTGTTCTGCGGGCCTCTGCTTCTGTTTCGTCATGGTGACAATTCTCCTATCTATTGGAACCGCAAACGCTGCTTACGGAGCAACCGCTTTCGTCTTCATCTTCCAGCTTTTTTACGGAATTGGCTGGCTCCCTGTGCCTTGGTTCTATCCCTCGGAACTCAACACGACCCGCATACGGACCCGTATGCAAGCTATCGCTTCGGGTTGGAATTGGATGGCTGTCTTTGCAGTGGTCAAGATCACTCCGATCTCATTTGGTAGGTCATATTGTGCCAGCGGGGTTGAAAATTGCTAACATTGCTGTAGAAAACATTGGCTGGCGGACCTTTATCGTCTTTGCAGTTCTGAATGCGGTCTTCATCCCTATGGTGTACTGTTTCTATCCTGAGACCAAGGGCATTGAACTTGAAGATGTGCCGCTTCTCTTCGCCAAGGGTGGGTTTACTGGGGGTGTCATGACGTCGAAGGGTGGTCGAACTGTGCAACCCCATCAGCATGCTCAAGAGAGGCACCTCGATGGCAACATGAAAGAGGGCTACGAGATGAACGAGGTAGAGAATGCGGACTAGGCGTGTTCTAGGGAAAGAGCTGGTACAGCGTCATCTTGGTCTCCATTCAACTTTGACTGTCCTTGGTTAAATTATTGCCTGGGAGACTAAGGTAGTCACTAACTAAAGCTCAGAGCAGTACTATAGCACGCCTACATCACTTCAGAATTTAGACGGTCTCACTAACGCGGCAGTTTCTATCCTACTTCGTGGGCAGTTGTCGCGTTAATCAGAGACATACACGCGGTAATGCACACAGACGTTTGTTTTGGCGTCCTGACCGAAGGTGACTACGTTGGCTCACACTGAGAAGCACCGACGTGGTCGAGTTCGACAAGGCCCCGCTCGCGAGCCAACATTTTGCTGGCCAGTACTGCCTCCTGTTCTTCAGGTGGAACAGGAGCCAGAAGAAATGGGAGTGCATCGTGGACGGCGTCTTCAAGCCGGGAAGTAGCGGATGAAATCCTCCGAGTGCGCGGTATATGCTCACGGTGGGAACCGGACGGTCTAGATTCGCAGGGCGATTTGCGCAACCCGTCACAAATATTGCGAAATGGAACCCAGGACGTTGCCACATCGGAATGCAACTGACTCGTTACTCGTCACAAGAACTAGCAGAGAAGCAGGTTTTGTGAAACCCTTCCTTCGGAGGCGTAAGATTACGGGACCACGACGAAAGATTCAGAACAAGCCTCTCAAGGAATCCATTACGTACTTTATAGCCTATCCCATCATTAGGAACACGATCAGGAACAGGGATCAACCACCCGCTGCATCTCGATGGGAGTCTGCGATTTACACCCCCAGAATACCCCAGTACACTCGCGGTCTGCCAATCACGCGTCGGTGCCATGTCGAAGTAGGAGTTCGTTCACATCTGAAACAGGATCGCCCATGTCGTCGCTACGATTCGAAACGGTTAGACACTCCGGGGAAGCCAAGGGAGCGCGGTAGTTGGCGTTTCGTAAGGCGCCTGCTATTCTCGAACAGGGGCTATTCCTCCGAAAGGGATCGATCGGGGGTTTGGGAAAGCTTAAGCATAATTTTAATGATGCTAATAATACCTCCTTACGCGTATATTTTAATTTGTGGGTGTCATGTGCGTAGTGTCTTTATTGAACCATATTTGCCTCGTACGACCAGTTAGTTATCTTTCTCCAACCTTTTATTTTTATTTTTTCTAGCAGCTCTACTTCCAGCAGTCTATGTACTGAGTTTGTTGGTCGCATTCTCGCCTAGAATCGCGAAATTAATAATGTCCTGTAAATCCCAAGCAATAATGATTTCTCCAGAGTTAGGACCGGGAACCAAGGCGTGGCCGCGCGTCCTAGTCAACACTCTATCCATGGCCGGAGGCTGGGGAACGGGACGGTTTCAACAGCCAAAGAAGTAACAGGTGTCTCATTATTTGTCTCACAAAACCCGCTCCGCGCTTGGCATCCCACTTCGCAGTGCCAGCACGGTCGTCCACGATGCAATTGGTAGACTCAAACCAGCCCTCGCTTGCGTTTCACAACTCCAAACTCGGCTACGCTCGCCCCTGACATGACAACGGCAATGGGGTAAGGAGAGCTCTGATGAGAACCCTGTTGTCAGGGGTCAGTCCCTAGTTAGAGAATATCTTTAAATCATCCCGTTTCTAATAAAAGTTCCATGCAGTTCTCCAGGTCCTTCTTGCGAACCGACGACATTCACGCTTGCGCTCACTGTCCTCTTGCCCTGGCGGCGCTTCTCATTCTTTTGCCCTGGCGGCCCCATCAATCGCTCTTTTTCCCTAATAGATAATTCGTTTTTTTGCTCGTTTTCACAATGTCTCTTGCATCCTGTCCTGTTTCCGGTTCCGTGGGTGGAGCGTGTCCAGTAGGTGCTGGAACTGCATCTAATCGCTCCCGGTCAAGCAGCAGCCGAGGTCCTCGAGGATGCTCGTTTTCTGGGTTTACTCAGCCTGGAGATTTACATGCTGCATTTGATGTGAGTTTGTACGCTACCAGTCAGATATATTTGTGAGACTGACGATACTAGATTCCTCGAGGTGTTGATGCCGGAGAATGGCTTCGAATGAGGTACGCCGGGTGACGAAGCTGATTTTGAGAGATATGCTCACTATATATCCCAGAGAGAGAAAGTCCATCAACCAGCTTCTATACTCGAGTTATCCCTCCAGACAGGACATCGACGCCGTCAAGAGTCAGAAAGAGCTCGACGCCCTAAACGCCAACGAGCACGACCTACTCGCCGTCGCCCTGGGAGCCCCGGCGCGACAGGTAATGCAGAGAGCTGAGGAAGTTGGTCCTCAGACCGGATGGCGCGACGGATACCTCAGCATGGAGCACGGCTTCTGCCCTCCGGACTACGACGAAGCCGTCAACGCTCTCGCCAGATCCCCAGGACGCATCTGGTCCGACCTCATCGAGCGAATACCGGGATGTTCTGCTAGCGGCCGCGTGAGAGAGGCAGTGGCTGCCCTTCCAACGGTCGAGGGCACCGAAGAAGTCATCCCCGACCAGGCGCTCTGGGCCGCGGTGGTGGCGCTGGGCATGCTCTGCTCCATCTACCGCTTCGAGGAGAAATACGACGGCACTGAAGGCGTGTCTTCGACCAAGAAGACCAAGTGGCGGCCGAAGTGTGCAATGGGTGATGACCTGTGCGAGGAGGTGGCGGGTATTCCTCTCTCCATTGCTCTGCCGTTTTACCAGATCTCTCGTCGATTGGGCCGGACACTGCCACACTTGACGTTCCCCGACCAGGCGTCCTACAACATCAAGATTAAAGATGCCACATCAACGTATCCGTACGTTGCACGCTTCGACAATATCGATCTGCGATGGTCCATGTTCGGGGAGAGAGCCGAGATATCGTTCCTCAAGGGTTGCGCCGATACATCAGGTACGCACTACAACTCCTAAGCCGCATCTAATACTAACTCTTGCACAGCATCGTTCCAGCACGGCCCGGATGCCATTGCTGCTTGCCAGGAGTACGTAATGACCAACAACGTCGAGGGTCTTCTCCGGGAAATGATCCGGCTGAAGGAGATCCTGGAACGCATGCCCAACGCGTTCCACTCCATCTCTCCGAACCCGAATGCCGGCGATAACTACGTCTCTGCTGATCGGTGGGTTCGATGGGGACTGTTCGCGACACCGTTGTCAAGGCGCTGTCCGGCATCTTCCGGGCTCCAGTTCCCGCCGTATCTTGTCATGGATGCCTTCCTGGGACGCAAGAAGTAAGAAAAGACAGAGATACTATAACGTGGGCGAGCTGATGGCGCTGACAGAGCTGACTTACTAGATACGGCTCCTTCCTTGGCGCCGAAGCCGTCCACCTGCGCGCATGGCTCCCATCCAACCTCCGAGCCTTCATCGCGGCCATCGAGTATCACTACCGGATTCCTGAGTTCGTGCAGAGATCCGGCGACCCTCGACTCATAGGCGTGCTCAACGGCGTCGTCGAAGCCTACACGGGAGAGCGCGGATTTATGGGCGTGCACCGGTACAAGGTATTCGGCATCCTCGAAATTGCAGCAAAGACGGGTCGAACAGAGACGAATGGCCTCTCAGGCGCGGGGGATGCTTCCAGGCCGTGGGAAGAAACCCATCGGCAGTTCTCGGACACGATGAAGGAGCGGCTTGAACCATACCGCGGGGCCTTGTCCGTCGAACCTCACCAGATGCGCGGGACGTTTGAAGAATGCCGCTACACTGCGAGAGTCCTGGGCTGCAACTTTGTTGATTCCGACCCGAAGCGCACCATTGGCCTCGTTACTCTTGACATCCAAGACACAGGCATTACGTTTCTCCCCGGCGACCGACTGGCTGTGATGCCCCTCAATGGATGGGATGAATGCGCCAAGGTGGTCGCTGCTCTCGGCCTGGATCAGCACCTCGACGACCCCATTGAGGTGTCTGGAACTTGGGTGCGCTTCGATCAACATCTCGCTTCAGTCAGGAGATCCGCTCTTCAGAAGCTGACCGTCATGGACATCCTCCGCCGCGGCCATCTTGCACCCATCACAAAGGCACTTGCGCTCAAAGTCCACGAGCTTCTCAATGCCTCCTCCAACACCGTGCTGCAGATCCTAGCCACGGAGGAGTGGCCCGTTGCCGGCTCGCTGGGTGACTTGCTACAGGATGCTCTTATGGACACGCCGCTCCAGATCTGGGACAGGGCGTTCGACCTGGAGAATCTATCGTGGCTGACCGACCTAATTCCGCTCGAAGTCCCGCGCACGTACTCCATCGCCAGCTATTCGGACGACCTCCTTCCAGACACAGTCGACCTGGTCGTCTCGCGCGCTGAGCACAAGCTGTGTTCCACGTTTGCAAAGAACAACGATATCGCGCGTGCTGGTGTCTCCAGCGGCTTCTTGAACCCGTACCCAACAGATGAAGCCTCCGCCTCCGAGGAAATCCTAATTGGCGTATCTCGGCCGGTTGCATTTCAACTGCCCATCGACGACATGGCTCCCTGTGCTTACTTCGCCGGCGGAAGCGGCATTGCGCCGTTCCGGGGGTTCTGGCAGTATCGCCTTGCAACCTCGGGTCTGTCCGGGGGCAAGAACTTTTTGTACTTGGGGGTGCAGTCCCGCGAGAAGTTCTGCTTCGAAGAGGAGCTCAGGGAGCTCGTCAATCTCGACTTTATGCAGGTTCATGTGGCCTTCTCTCGGGACAGTTGCGGTCTAGTGTATGACCCGTCCTCGCATGATCTCGTGGAGAAGCAGATCCCTCCACGATACATCGACGCGTTGATTGTGGAGCAGGGAGCCAATATCTGCGATCTTGTCATGTCGAAGAAACAGGGCGGTCTTGGTGGGCACTTATACGTATGCGGTTCTGTCTCCGTCTTTGACTCTGTCATGAACGGCATCCGTAAGGCTCTGTACACATACCGCACTGCAACGATGGAGAACGTCGACATGATCGTGAGCAAGGCCTTTGCGGAACGCCGCTTGATGCTCGATGTCTTCATGACTCCCAAGCCGCTTCCCTGCAACCTGCCAACTATTCCCATGTCCCGGCTGGCTCTTCACACAGGCCATCGGCCAGGATCACGCATGTGGATTGCCGTTCATGGAAGCGTGTACGACGTCACCGACTTCTGTCCGATGCATCCCGGCGGCACGCTGATTATAAAATCCAACGCCGGCGTGGACTGCAGCCAGTCGTTCGACAACCTCGCGCACACCAACAACCCGGAAGTGTCGAGTCTTCTCACCCGCTACTTTGTGGGCCATCTGACGCCAAAGCCTGACTACCACGCAAGCAGCGAGATGTCGTCGTTGCACGATCTCTGGGCCGACTACCTCAGGACGACCGTTGAGACCCTCGTCGCCCATCAGTTCGAGATGTACGAGATCATGGGCGCCTCCTCGATAGACAACCCATCCGTCCACGACGCCAGTGGAAGCAACAACATCTGGCAGCGCGAGGGCCTCCCTAGCATCATCGCAGTGCGCACCTTCTACGGCTACCAAAGCCGTCTACTTCAGGGCGGCTTCGCGGCGCTCTTTGGGCCGAAACTGCAGGAGCTGGTCCTCAAGTTGTCGTTCTCTGTCGCCAGCACCAGCGGTCTGGACACGGAAACAAAGCTCCCGGATGTCCTCGGAACCATTACTCGCTCAAAGACCGGCCAAGACGCCGCTACTTGCACAAAGGAAGTCAGCCTACTGGGTGAGTTTTTATGCGACCCCAACTCCGGCCTGCGGTTCCAGGAGCGCGGTGTCTTTGCCTATGGCGCCAGGAGTGTCGAGCTGGATATCGAGCTGCTGGAGGGTCTGCGAGAAGAAGCCTGCAACGGAATGGATGCCTTCGACAGCATCGCTGCTACTCTAGGCTCGTCCGAGGGCGATCTGGATCCTCACACAAGTACCGCACAACTATCGGCCCTCTCGGTGTTCTTGCTGCAGACGCTTGAGCGCATGGCGCGCCGGCTGAGCATGTTCTACTCGCAGCTTTCGCGCGTCTCCATCTACCGCCCGGACTTGGAACGGAACCCAGCGCGCACCCGTTGGGCTCTTGTCCGGAGGTATATCCGTGATGGAACTCTGTTTGTACTTGCACACAATGCAGAAAACGTGGTGGTCACGAGTGGCCAGTCGTCGTCGTACTACATGTCCCGTGCGAATCCGAACCAGAACATTGATTTCGACAAGCTTCTGCGTCAAGTCAACGAGACGATTGGCTTGGCGAAGAGAGACATCCAGCAGAAGTTGGCTCCACCAGAGACTGTCAATGACATTCATCAAGTGAGAGGCAGCAGCATGGGCAGCAACTCGCTGATGGCATCGAGGCCAAGTTCTGGTGCTCTTACAGCCATGACCAACTTCATGGAGATCAACCGCAAAGCCATCCGAAGACTAAGTAAACTCCCACCTGGTCCTATCAACCTAGAAGATTTGCAAAACGCTGCGTCTCAACTCGGTCTTGAATCTCGCCAGGATCCAACTGGGATTGAGTCGTACAGGGGATTGCCAGCAAACATGAGCCAACACATGCCTCACACTGCCACTCCCTTCCCACACAACCGCGACCGAAGCCGCTCATCCACCCGCCGTGGCCAATCTCCCCACATGTCTCTCTCTTCCCTCAACCAACGAGCAGTGACTCGGTCCCGACAGAGCTCACTCGGCCGCAGCTCAAGCCCCGGCGTCATAGCAGGATACCCCGTCATCGGAGCTCCCCCTACGCCGCCGACTGAGGCACAGATTGCACTACAGACAAAGATGACAGGTCTCAAAACACGACCCCATGCGAGTTCTGTCTCTCATATCCACAGCCCGGTTCCATCAATGGCATCTGGGGAACATCGAACCAAGTCTGTGATGACGTTGGAAAGCGCGGCGGCAAGAGGACAGTCTTCACAGCATATGCGTGGACAGTCGACTGGCTGGTTACGGTCATTCAAGCTGCGGAGTCTTATAGAACAAAGCGAGACTAGAGTGCCTCCCACGTTTTAAGGGAATGGAAGAAGCAGGGTGTCGGGAACGGGTTGATGGCATGAATTATAGCAGAAAGGAGATATATTTCCAACGAAGGCCGCTTTGGGTACACGTTATCATGTCGGAAGTAAAATAAAAAAAAGTAGATGACAACAAAATATTCCATTCGTGCCAAGTGCAATCTCTTCTAAAGTACCACTTTTGAAGACATAGGATGATACAATTCTCTGTATCATCTTCCAACTTTTCGAAATAACTTCATCTTCATTCAGTCATTCAGTCATTTACTTCATTTGAGATCTCAGATATTATCGGGGCATCTTGCCATGCAGACAAACAACCCCGTTAGTTATTCTAGCGCATCAACGAGTGACCCGCTTAAGAAATTTGATGCAGGGGCGGAAATCGTTGAATTGACTTTGAGAGGGACCCTAGAAACCATGCTGATCCTCGTACCACTGAGGCTTATCGTGGGTCGATTTCTCGGCGATCCAACAGCGAGGGGTAACATAACAGGGTTTGTGCTAGTGCCAACAGCTCTATTTCTACTCTATCGACGTGGGTTACTTCCAGGCTTCAAGTGCCGGATTTCAGTGGATTTTCAGTAACAACAGAATAGGGTTCGAAATGAGGCTATTTAATAAACTATGTAAGCCGTCCTGAGACATTATTATAGAAATGGTTTCTAAAAGATTCAGAGAAAATTACCGCTTCCGTTTATATCATGGGTACCGCCCAATCACCGAATATTTATTAATTAAGGCTTGTCTTTCCATCTAAGAAGGCCCCTTGGAAGCCGACACATGGAACTCGACTTCCTTTGTGATTCCACCCGGATGGCCCTTGGATGGAATAATCTCATCTGAGCTTGCTTCCCCAGCATGTATAAAGATGTCTCTATTCGTCGAGGGTTGGTCATCATTGCGGATTACGGATCCCATGTGCTGACTCCGCCAAGTCGTGCGGCCCTCACTCTGGTCACCGAGCATGATGCTTCCAGGCTCGGGACCTCCTTTGTAGTTTTTATCGGACGAGAGCAGGGAGCCGAAGAAGGGTCTTAGCTTCTGTCGCATCCAGCCCCATGTCATCGGCAGGCTCGACGTGGCGACGGCGACGAATGATTCTCGGACCGCCCAAGAGGCTCCTTCTGAGGGGCCTGTATTTGGGTTCTGCGGTACATGTTAGTGGGCTGCGGGAGAAGACACAGCTTGGGTTGTAGCTAAGAGGCAGCTCCAACGAACCTTGAGGATGAGAACGCATCGAAGGAGACCGGCTACCATGACAAAGATACCGCCAGAGAAAAGCACAACCAGGCCAATCTTTTTGACTTTCGGGATTTGAGCGGCCCACAGCATGGGGACGGGAATTAAGATGAGGTAGAGATCCGTCACGATGTTCAGGGAGACGACCATGAAGATGTAGAGCTTCGACGACGCGGGTTGGCATAGATCTAGTGACGCGGTAAGCAGAAGTCCGGGCAGGTTTTCCACAATTCAAGCAGTAGAGAATAGTCTAGTCTCTTTATCGCAGTCAGGATAGAAACTCACTGCCGGGGTTAGGGTTAATTTGCCAAAAGCGACGGAACGGCTGACAGCTAAGTAGAATCGAGAACACTACCGCGAGGTAGGTAGACGCGATCAAACCTAGGCCGATATAGATCTTCAATTTGTACGTTGCCAAGCCGTGCTGGAATGGTGTCAGAGGAGTCAAACCAGTCTTTGTGAAGACATGCTCACCGTCAAACGGAAGTAGAATGCACAGAGGGCGCTCTTGATGACCCACAAGACAGTGGCGTACATGGCCCATCCGGCGACTTGGATCTTAGATCCGCCAACCCTGTGGTTCCTCGTCTCAGCCAACACTTCATTCCCAAGCGCTATCAAGCAAGCGGGCGTCCCGTCCAACGAACCTCAGTTTATACTCGTGGCTATCCGGGGACAGCGCAGCACGGGCGGCATCCGTCATGGCGCTGTTGGTGAGGCCTTCGTACTTGGCGCCGACGGTGTACGCGAGCGCCGTCTCGATGGCGTAGGGGATGATGACCAGCAGCATCAGATAGTCGTCGGCCTCGAAGTTGCGGATGCCGACCTGGCGGATGCGTGCGTATGTCCGCAGGAAGATGATCAGGATGCCGAGCGACAGCAGCGTGAAGGCCTCGGCGGCGAAGGCCGAGACGTCGGAATCGGAGGCCATGGCGGGAGTCTGTCTCGCAGGCAAGGCTGGGGTGGAGGATGCGGGCGAGCGACCTCGCGGGCGGATGGGTATGTTCTCTGATTTATGATAGATACTTTGCCGGCGAGCCATGCCATCTGCTTGGCTGCTTTGGTAGCGTTTCCCCTTAACATCGGCTCGAGGCCCGAGCAAACAGCAAGGACAAGGGCCTTCTCCATTGTGGCTTGGCCTCAACTCAGGTGTACGCCGATGGCAGATCGTTCCCCAGCGTGGGAAGAGCACTGGAGATAGGCGGGAGTAGTCGGTAATACCTGTTCCTGGCTGCGGATGCGGGCTTGGGACGAGGCCGTCCAACGGGATCGTCACCGCGGAGTCTTTACCGCCGCTAGTCGGGCAGTTTCACACATTTTCGTGGGCAGGGGGCTTACCCGCATCCGCTTACTAACAGGGGAGACACAAGGAGGATGGGGATAGCGCCATCGGGGCGTGTCAGCTGGCAGGGTGAGCGAGTCAGTCAGTGTCACAATCGAGTCAGAGCGTTGCTCGTCAGGGAGAAGCAGAGCGGAATGCAGCCTGTCCCAGGATCCGTACATGGATGCCACGTTCCAAAGAGACCCTCGGTGGTCGGAAGTACACCGATTCGCCGTCTGTGTAAGTACAGAGTAGAGCCATGACAAATCCTCAATGACCAAATGAGTGTTTTATTCCCGATTCACCCAAGCTGGCTAACTCAAGTCCTGTTCCTGGATGCATAATCATCATCATGCAGCCCTCCTGGCAAGCCTCTTTCCCACCGTCGTCGAAGCCATGCTTGGCTCGCCATCCATCCATGATCCATGCCTGCATCGTGTTTGACTTGACACTGCAACATACATGCGCCCAACCCAGCCGTCAACCACGTGTTCTCGTGGTTCCTGGCCTCCTGTCACTGTCACAAGTTCAAACTCTGTGCCTAAGCCGGGGTTTCTAGTGCTGTGACGGGCCGCTTCCAGCCAGCACGGCAACCCGCGATTCCATTCCCTTTCCACGCGCCAGTCCCCGTTTGAGGATCTGCAGCGGGTCTCACTTCCTGGGGCACATCCATGGCCGTGATCCATTCATTACAGGGGTCTATCCTTTGGTGGCTGCAGTCGGCTACGCGCTTGGTGTCTGACTTCGCTCCGCTGTGGAGAAGCCTTCCGCCATCTTCTCCGATGAAGCCGTGAAGAAGAAAAACAAGGCCCTCGCCCATTGGGGAAATTTGCCAAGCCGATAAATTGATCTACATACTTCGTACCATCACCCACGCCATCACATGAGCCAATCGGGATTGTCCCATCAGACGAACTCTTCTGTGCGATCAATCATATCATCCGTGTCCAGAGACCGAGATATCTCCACCGGACGAAGCGATTCCCAATCTGTTCCAGCAGAAGTAAACGCGGGGATTGCACAACCACACAACTACTGTACTCAGATGGAATGCCAGGCAGCAATCTCCGTTGTGAATGCCAAGACAGATGACAAAGTGGCTTTTCCAACGATGCGATCAGTCAGGCTATAGGGTAGCTGAAAGCCCACGTTGAACAGGGCCATTACAAAAGTTCGTGTTCGGGACAGATCAAAGGATGCAATTAAGAAAACAAAATAGCGGATTTATTGTATATCTATTTTTTATCTTAATCTTTATTTCAGGGGCACCACATTTATATTTAAAGCCAAGCCGTGGTTCCACCTCACAGTCATCGAAGCTGTCCCACCATGTAGATGACAGCAAACATCACGGACACGAGCAGCGGCCTCAACCATACTGTAAATACAACCGTGAAACTAACTTCAGGGCACGAACGAGCCAGTTACAGTGTTCCTCTGCGGTCCTGGCACTTGGCTCGGCGGCCAGTCAGCATCTTCTTGCCAATCCGTCACATACAGATACTCCCCACTTCCAACTGTCTCATCGATGCCTCTCAGAACGACACGAGCTTCTGTGTTTGGCGGCACCTGGACTTTGGTTGTCATTTTGCCATTTGCAATCTCCCAGTCCACTTTGTACAACCCGTAAGGCGAGTCGAAAGCTGTTTTAGCGAACCGAATCGTCCCGCCAGGTTGCGGCCGAACGAGAGCAGTTTTCCAGCCTGGAGAGGTAGGAGACAGACCACCGACTGTCTTGTGCATGAATGCGCACACTGATCCAAGAGCATAGTGGTTGAAAGACGTCATCTGGCCAGAATTGATGCCTCCGTCTTCGAGCATCGAGTTCCACCTCTCCCAAATCGAGGTCGCGCCCATACCAACAGGATACAGCCAACTAGGACAGTCTCGCTCCTGTAGCATTCTGTACGCCAGGTTAAGCATACCGTTGTCGGATAGCGCTTGAAGTATAATGGGAGTTCCAGCAAACCCCGTTGTAATCTTGAATCTCTCCCACCGAACGAGATGACCCAGCCGCTTTCTTGCTCCTGCGAGGTGTTTCTCCTCCAAGAGACCAAACTTAAGCGCAAGAGCATAAGTCGACTGTGTATCGCAGGCCATCCTCCCTTTTGGAGTCACATATTCCTCCAGGAAGAGCTTGGTGAGCGAGTCAGCATCTAACGCGTACTGCTCGCCCTTCTGGGTCTTGCCCAGGATCTTTCCGATCTCTGCAGCGAGCCTGGTCGTGTAGATGAGGTACGAGTTTGCAACAAGAAAGTTGTCGGTTGGACAATTACCCGGCATGTCGGGTGGTGCTCGAGGGTCCAGCCAGTCGCCATATTGCGGTGACGCTGTGGACCAAAAGCCTTTTTCATCTCGAGGAATGCCGACATCAAGCCAAAGACACATGCTTTCCCACTGCACCTCAAGCTGTCTGAGATCACCAAACGTTGTGTAGAGATCCCACGGCGTGATGACAGAGCAGTCTCCCCAGACAGCCATCGGCCTGTTCATTCGAGCATCTGGCTGTTTAGGAAGATTCGGTATGATCACTGGAACAACCCCACCGGCGTCTCTTTGATCTGCTTCAAGATCACGTAGCCATGATCCCAGAAAGGCAGATGTGTCGAAAATGAAATTTGCCGTGGGGGCAAAGACTTGGATATCACCAGTCCAGCCCAGTTTCTCGTCTCGCTGAGGGCAGTCGGTCGGGATGGAGATGAAGTTACCCCTCATCGACCAGATCGCATTCTCGTGCAATCGGTTGAGCATGGCGTGGGAGGACTCGAACGTCCCGGTTCGGCGCAGATTGGATGCTATCACAATTCCAGTGAAATCATCGAGTGATACGTCGTCGTAGCCGTTGATCTCAGCATAACTGTCTGGTGAGCTTCTTTCATGGGGCTAGGGTTAGATGTATGCTTACCGGAAACCGTAAAAGGTGAACTTTGTTTCGCAACCTTTTGTTGGCCCTCCAAGTCTGAGTTCATATCTCGCTTGAGCGGATCGTAAAGGTCTGGTACCTAGTTCTCCGTGCTCCATGACCTCCGCATGCCTGATGAGAATGCCGTCGCCACGCTTGCCAGGAATGTTTCTCTCAAATCTCAGCCAACCCACAAAGTTCTGACCGAAATCAAGAACCTTCTTTCCATTTGGAGTGGTGATGATTTCTTTCGGCTTGAGTTCCATGATACGAGTGACGGGAGCGATATCCGGAGCAACGAGTTCGGCTTTTGGGAATGGCAGCTCTGCAACTAGACCTTTACCTGGTGACTTTGACCTCGAGGTAGACCAAGTAAGATCAATAATATTAGTATCACAGACTTCGCCATTGTACAACTCTGAAAGAAGGAGTGGCCCATCCAGGTATTCCCAGCTTGAGTCAGTCTGGCAACAAATTTCACCGTCAACCTCGAGTTGCGCGAGAAAACCCAGCTGTTCACCCCAATGATTAGGCACGCCAGGCCGCCCGATCCGGCTGGCAAACCATCCTTCAGCGACATGAGCACCCATGGCGTTCTCGCCCTCTCGTAGCAAAGGCGTAACGTCGTATGTCTGGTAGTGCAAGCGGTGGTTGTAAGACTGCCATCCAGGTGCAAGCAGCTCTTCCCCGACGCGCTGGCCGTTGATGTGAACCTCGTATACGCCATGAGCAGTTGCATAAAGGCGGGCACGGCCGGAGCCGGAATGAGTGAAGGATTTTCGAAGAAGAATAGGTCGCTTGGGTTCTGGTCCTTGTAAAGGACCGCCAATGAGCTTTGCAGCCCAGTCGGAGCGATTCAGAAGCGCAACTTCGATGTTTAGGGTTGTCCAGTCTGTTGATGATCCGTCGACCCCGGTGGCTTTGACTCTGACCTTGGCTTGCTCTCTAGAAGATAGAGGCGACGAGGGCCAAGGGTTGTAAAGCGAGCTGGACGAGTTGACGTGGTAGGCTTCTTCCTCGCCATTGCGCGTAATGACCAAGTCGTAAGAAGCTTGTTTCCAGTCTTTGATGGTGGTCGAGTTGAACCGCCATGATAGTCGAGGTGTGGCGGTGAAGAGGCCGAAGCCGCTGTGATGGTGCTCTGCACTCAAGTGAGCAATTGACAACGCCATATTGGGTGACCCGTGATCTAACCAACTCGGTTATCGCTTTTGCTTCGCTTTTAAGTATGAGTGCGCCGAGGAGGGCTTCGGCAAGCCAGGAATGGGCTGTCGGCTCAGCTGATCCGATGGATAAATATCCGTTGGCGGATTAGTTCTCGCTAACGTTTTCCGTTGTTCGGCCTCCCGCCGAGACCCGAAGGATGTCGTCCATCCACCAACACCGGTAAAAGTGTCCAACTCGCAAGGATCACTGTCAACTTAGCGTCTGCTCATCCCCGCATCCCCGGGCAAAGCATCGAGGGGCCCCGGATTCACAAGGCAAATAACGGGATCTCGGTTCAGATTCATGCGACACTTCGGGCTGTCTCTGCGCGAGCTTGCTGTATAAGTGTCGATCGGAATCGTTGGATTCCTTTTCCAGGAGATCCCTTACTTCTCCGCAGTATTTGACCCCCGGTCACCTGCATCCTGCAACGAACTTGCTGTGACTGAGTCGTGTACCGTTGAATGACGGGTCCCGAGCATGACGTCCCAAGACAAGGACAAGATTGAGGTTGCACCTCGCATATCGGGAGACGAGCACGCCGATGATGACGGCCTCCGCAAAGGCAACGCTCTGCTCAAATCAGGCCTCGACGAACTTGGCTATTGGAAGACCGTCAAGATTTTCTGGAAGGTACGATTCCGAGTGATCAAGTCTTGCCGATTTGGATGCTGACAACTTAGGCTGTCCTGATTTGCAACTTGATATCCATCGCCGCCGCCGCCGATGGCTACCAGTATACTTTGAACGGCAACGTCATTGCCAATAAAGGGTTTATCAAGCATATAGGCATTATAAACGACGAAGGGAAAAGCGTCCTTAACGCGAATCACACTGCTCTCTGGGGGGCTATGCAGTCCCTCGGTCAACTCGTCGCCATGGTGTTTATGAGCCCTATCTCAGACTCCATTGGTCGAAAGATGACGCTATACACGCTATGGATCATTCTTGCTGGGGTAAGCTTCCATTCCCTACCGGCTCTTTATCAATAATCCGAGACTGACTTTCACTTAGTCGATTGCCCTCGAGACTGTCGTCCGCGACTGGAAAGATTGGACGGGCGCCAAGATCCTAGCGGGCATTGGTGTTGGCGCTTTACAATCCACGCTTCCCGTTTACATCGCCGAGTGGTCGCCCACCAATATCCGCGGCGCCATGGTTCTCACATATGGCGTATGGAACACCCTTGGAAAGTTCCTCGCCCCGCTTGTGCTCTTGGTTTGCGAGAAACAGGACCCCTTCAACTACAAGATACCCATTGTGACTCAATGGGTTTTCCTCGGCCTCATGTTTCCCATCTTCGTCTGGCTACCTGAAACGCCTCAGTACTACGCTGAGCGTGACCAAGATGAGCAAGGAAAGAAAACGCTCGGCCGAGTCAACGGGAAGGTCCCCGGTTATGACGTGGATACCGAGTATGATATCATCAAAAATAGTATCCTCGAACAACGCAAGAGAAAGAACGAACTCGGAGAGACGGACCTTGGTTGGAAAGGTCTGGCCAAGTCCTACGTGGATTGTTTCAAGGGAGCCAATGCTAGGAGAACTCTGGGTGCTGCGGCTCCAGTCTGTGCCCAACAACTCACCGGCCTGTCATTCTTGAAGACTTATTCCTCACTCTTCTTTCGCCAAGCTGGATTCGATGACCCATTTCTCATCACCACAGTCATCAGTACGTTATTTTCAGTACGTGTTGTGTTTGGTCTCATACTAACTGGCCCGCTCAGCTGTCATTGCACTTGTGACCTCGATAGCTCTCATGTTCTTGACCGATCGTTTCGGTCGTCGCATCATTGTCTTCGTCTCCTCCGTCGTCTGTACCATTACCATGATCGTTGTTGGTACTGTGGGACAATTCTCGTCAACCAAGCCACTCCAGAACTTTTGCATTTTTATCGCTTGCGTTTGGTCGCTCTTCAATGCAGCTTTGGGCTCCCTAGGCTGGGCTTTTGTGGGTGAAATATCGTCACAGAAGTTGCGCGCACGAACGGCTGGCCTAGCAGCTGGCATTTCGGTCATCTTTGGTCTTACCTTTAATACATCGGTACCTATTATGCGTGAGTTCTCACCTCTGCAGGTTGTTGAGCTCCATTTGCTAACAGCTTGTAGTTGACCCCGAGGGCGTTGATTGGAATTACAACACTGGCTGGTTGTTCGGTGGCCTCGGTGTCATAACCACCGTCATCGTTTGGTTTTATGTTCCAGAACCATCGAAGCGCAACACGGCGGAAATGGATGAGATGTACGAGAACAAAGTGCCTGCTTGGAAGATGCAAAAGTACATCACCCATGCGCAGCTGGCTCGGCAAGAAGTCTCGAATAGGGAGTCCGAGAAGCAAGGAGTTGTCTAAGACAAAAGTAACAAGCAACCTAGACTTCATCGAGGCCCTCAGAGGTCTGGTAGCTTGTCCTTTGAGTCATTGGGCTTTTCATTCTGCTACAACAACCCGGGCCAAACTTCATAGGTCACAGTGGCCAGATTGTATGGAGAGGTCATTCTAGTCTATATTAGTGTTTCTGTAGCCTTGAGGCACCGGTTTCAACCTTCAGTAGCTGGTATAAGTACGCTACTCTTTTCAATGTCCTGGCCAAGTGATAATTTGAAGCTGTATGCTGACAATGCCTGTGCCGATGACTAAGTAGGGGAAAAGTAAGTGCTATTATTTTAACTGCACTTCGTGTTTCTCGGAGGTTCCTTGTCCATCAGGTGAATAGTCATAAGATCAGGAGAAGACATTGGGTCTCTGAACACACGGTACTACAGCTGTGAAACTTAATTAGCTAGTGTTGGCTCTATTTAAATGTCAATGCCGTGTTTTTGAACGGAATAAGCGCTAGGATGACGGCTTGCTCGTAAATAGCACATCGATCATAGATATCCCCAGTCAACAGCCCTACTGCACCACTGTGCTGCTTCGTGTTGACCTTGCCAAAGACCTTGTCGTTCGCAGGGCCCATTTCCATACCCTCATGTATCAAAGTAGCCACCTCTGTCGGCAAATACAACGACGAGGTTCGTGCCTTTCCGGTACGCCCTTCTTTGCTCGTGACGACGACCCAAGCAAAGGAGCTAATCTCTCCCTCGTGGATATCCACACCGCCTTCAATTCCCACCCAGTAATCTGCCTCTGGTTGAGCTGTACGAGCGTTTTGGACTCGGTTCATAGATCCGCGGAGCGTTTCTTCGTCTGATAAGGGCTGCTCAGAGACATCTGAGGGAACAGTGATTCCGCTGAACTCGTAGTGGCCAGGCAGCATGCGGTTGAAGCCATTGCTGGCCGCTCTGATCTTTACTGGGTTTGTCGAAGATACCAGGATGATTTCAGGTGAAGAGGTCATTTCGTTGAGATTTTCAGCGACCGTTGCGCTTAGAACAGGAAGAAGTCGTTATTTTGCGAGATTTTTCAATGCTTGTCTCCGCCTGCGAACAACGAGGGAAAAAACGCCCGGGCGGTCTGTGGTGGCATAATCCTACTCGATGGATACTGGGCCGTTCATTGATTTGATTGTGTTTCTGATCCTGGATAGTCTGCATGTTCAGTTATGAACTCTCTTAGAAGCCGTGTATAACATATCTGACCTATATATAAATCAGGAGTCTCATATCCGCTGGCGTCTCTTAGTTCTCGAAGCCATCGTTCACATTAAGAGATCGCTGGCCCCTGGGATAGTCCTAAATGACTTTTATAAGTCTAACCTTGAGAGGGTTACTTGTCGCGATCGGTGTAGTATTGAGTACTTATATGACTTAGCTATCTAGTTATTTGACTGCACTAACGTCGGTTAGATGGTGCTGGCTGTCGATCGTATCTTAGAAATGCTCATCTTGCATCGTCTTATCAGATCCCTACTTCTAGTTCTGAGCAACTCCTGTGGTTGTAACACCAAAATCACCGCCCTGGATAAGGTTGAGTCATCCGTTGAAACATATCGATATGTTAACTCAGTTAGTTACACGAGGTTAGAACTATTGTATCTTGGCCTCGCTGGTTTCTTGAGCTGATGAGCAGGGGTTCGCATCCCGGCCCTCACAAACGACCCCGCCTCCATGTGGGTTGATGGATGCTGTCCGTTGTTCGCATTTCTCGAACACCTTCTCTCTGCTATCCTTAATCAAAGGTCTCTCCATGGTTTGGAAACTGCTGATCGCTGGGAAATTCCCCATGGCGGGAAATAGTCCTACGAACGAGAGGGATACACATTAGTGTAGCCTCTCCCACACCGCCTGTTGCCTTAAGGCTAATGATGAAAATAGCGCTCACTCATCTCTCAGTGAAGATGCTAATACTAATAATTCTAACACCTCACTTGTTAACAAAGGAAAGAAGTTATTTTAGCGAGTGCGAAAAATGGTGCAGCCTTTGTCTATTTATAACCTCTGAGCAACATTAACACGGCTGAATTATCCATATTCCGTCAAGTCAAGAATCCAACTTCGCCTGAAATTCATGACTTGGTTGAACCCTTCAAACTAAACGAGTATGTCGCCTGCAGAACATAAGGATCGCCCCCGGGGGCGAATATCTGCTTGCGATCTCGCATCCACTCCGGATGATTGATGCCATCAATGTAGTCCTGCACCTCCAGCACCACACATCCATACCGAGGAATCACACGCGGGAAGTCGGGCTCATTAAATAGGCCTTGCGTCTTCTTAAGCGGCATGCTGCCGTCCTGCTGGGCACAGCTGTACACCTGGAAGGCATCCTGATCCGAATACACGTCGATCTGGATACCTGACCAGTCAGACGACAGCTGCGCGACAGGGCCTTCCGTGCGCCAGTCGTAAGATCCGAGATGTCCACGGTTGACAGTGTAGCAGTTGTCTAGAAGTTCAACATCTTAGTCGACTGCAGCAGGAAGGAACGAACATTCTGGGAGAAGACTTACCGTATCCCGTGCAATTGAACCCGCAGTTGTTTACCAGCTCCGGATCATCCGACTGTGCGCCAATCTGCTTGGGTTTGCTCCAGAAGTCATTGACTGACCCCTTGGTATTTGGCAAGATCTCGCCGGTAGGGATGAGGATATTGTCGACGCCCACGCGCTGGCCACCGTACGGCATGTGTAGCGTGTGGTTGAAGATGCTGCTGGTTTCGTTGTTGGCGAAGCCGTCGAGGTTCCAGTACACGTGGCTGCTCAGCATGATGGGCGTCTTCTTGGTGGTAGCTAGAGCCACCATCTTGATGTCCCAGTCCCGCCCGGTCAGGGTATAGGTCACGTAGGAGACTACCTCGCCGGGGAAGCCCTCCTTACCGTCTGGGTCGACCAAGGAGAAGGTGATGCTGTGTTTCGTGTGGGCAACGACAGTGAAGTTGCGATAGTCCCAGCCGTCAGGGCCGCCGTGCAATGTGTCGGCTCCGTCGGGGGACTCGGCGGTTGGGTGGTCGTTGGGCGTAACATGATACGTCTCGCCGTCAATCACAAAGGAGCTGTTCCTGATGCGATTGGCATACCGCCCCGGCACGCCGCCAAAATGCGGATGCGCCTTGTCGATGCCGTAGTAGCTTGCGTTGTCGAAGCCCGCCACGATGTCGCGCTGAATGCCGTACTGGTCCTTGATCAAGAGGTTCGAAACGGAGGCGCCATATGGAATAAAGGCAGCCTCAATGTCGTCTCCGTAGATCCAGTATTTTCCATTCCTGTCCGGGCCCTTGGACGCCCTGGCACTATTCTCCGCAGCCGTAGCCCAGGGGAGGGCCAGGACGGCAAGGCCGAGAAGGTACCCTCTCATGTGCATTGTGATGCAAAGAGTTGGAAAATAGTATTTAGACCAGATCAGGACACCTCGAGAGAGTTTATAAAGCTAGAAGACAAGCTGCCAAAGTCGAGAGAGCCGGGTGAGGGGAATCACAGCTTAGATGGGTGGGACAAGGCCTAAATAAGTAGACCGTCGGATTCTTTTCATTGATCATTTTAAACTCTCGGAATTCTACCTGCTTAGCCGTGGAACATCTTTGCCGGCCGTATACCCGCACGTCGAGATTGTTCCTTTCTCTATGCTCCCTGAACCGGTGCTGCTCAATGGTGCGTTTGCTGGAGCCCTTGACAGGATTCTTCCTTCGGCCTAACTGACCCCGGCGTCTCTACCCGTTTGGAGCGAAGTCCCGGATTACCCCAGCTATCCCCAGTAATCCCCAGCTATATCCCCAGCAATCCCCTGCCGTCCAAGGTGCCGATCCCCCGGGGAACTGTGTGCCGCTACGACGCTGTCCCACACGGCCCCTCAACCGCCAAGATTCCATTGGCGCGCCTGGTAATGATGATGTTCGTCAGCCTAGCTCCAGGGCTTCATTAGTTCTCTGCGTAGTGGTTTCTCGCCCGGGCCAAACAATCAGGTTTGCGGAGCGGGGTCTTGTTCATATCAGCCGGTGAGCCAACGTGACCGACCGGGTTGAAGGTTTGCTGGGTTTCTGCGAAGTTCGCTCGTCATTTAGGTTGAATCTCAGGCATACCCCGCACGTAGATGGTGAATCTTGCTGTTGGTCTCCGAATTGCGCCACTAGAAGCGAGCATTCAGCCTCATCTTGAGCTTGTAGCATTCGCGTATGTACATATGACTAAAGCATGGATTCAACTGTATGTTTTTTGCATTATTCACATTGTTTTAGCTTCAGTAATTATCTGCAAACACCAACCTTCATGTGTTCATGGACATATCCGCGTGCCTTGTTCTCGAGCGGCTCCTCACCAACGAGCCAAAGCAAACGGCGCTATGGCACAATACGACCTCCCGTCCTCAATCTAATTGGATGCTAACAACCTTGAGATCTGTAAGCTCCATGAGCCGCGAAGGATTTGCGTGGGTCTCTCTCAGGAAATGGGTTCCAATATGGTGTGCTCAATAGCTGTTCCCAGCCCTCGCCCTCAGCTTAGCACCATAGTACCACAGAATCAAAGGCGCTGGGAACCCAAAAAATAGACCTGCAAATGCCATCGAGGTGCTCCCCCAGCCGTAACCCAGCACCTCGTACATCTTTGGGGCAAACAGCGGGAAAAGAAACGCCGTGAGACTCTTCAGGAACTGCGATGCTGCCGCCGCACTACTCGTGTGATCCACGTATGCATCCATGACATAGGCAGTGAGTGGCATACCCGCAATCTGCATCCCAAAGGTCACAAAGAAAACACCCACATCAACGACGAGCCAATGCAGTTGGTATTGGCCTGCCCAGCCGTACAGGAGGAGCCCAAGCGGTGCAATAAAAGCTCCTGGGAACATGAGTGGGATGCGGAATTCCGGCACGTACAGCTCGCCGGTTTGAGAAGAGGTATCGCGTGAGGCTTGCATGCGTCGAAAGACGTAGTCCATCAAGGGTCCGCCAATCTGCGAGCCAGCCACCTCTCCAAGAGCACAAGCTATGTAATGAAGGCCGCTGATCTCAACTGATTCGTGGTACTGATCAACCCAGAGATCAGAAAAAGTAGAAAGGAGGATATAAAGGATTCCGTAGTAGAAGGCTGAGATGACTGAAGTAATCTGAATAATAGGGTGCGAGGCGAGTAGGCGCACTGGTCGGGTAAGAGCTCGTCCGAGAACAGATAGGGCCGACTTGTGACCATAGAGACGTTCTTCCAGTGTTTTATATTGCTGATCGCCAGTTTGCTTCCGCAGCCTTTCAGCGCGGGCTCGGAGGATGAGTGGCGCGTACGTCTCGCGAAAGCTTGTGAATGCTACCAGGATCATAACCGCCTGGAAGATAGAGGTCGACCAGAACATCCATCGCCAAGTAGTGCGGGCAGCCATGAAGCCGCCAATAATAGGACCTTGAGAAGGGTAAGCAAGTACTTCTGGATAAGACATCCGGGGTCAACTGAACTTACCAACAGCCGCACCTAGCAACGGAATAAGCAAATACATCCCAAGGGATTGGCCACGCTGCTCAGGACTCCACACATCCCCAAGAACACCGCCAGCCAGGGCATAGACAGAGCTGGCCCCGAAACCTGCCATGAAACGAGCTGCGATCAGGAGACCCTTCGTTCTGGCGAAGCCACAGGCAATGTTCCAAACGAGAAACCAGATATTGGATGCATGCAGGATCCGCGTCCTTCCGTACATCTCCGACAGCGGCCCGATAACAAGAGGCCCAAAAGCCGTGGCGAGCAAGTAGATGGACAGTGCCATGACCGATTCGGCCGAGTTCATGTCCAACTCCTTGGCAATGGTGCCCAAGGCTGGCGCCATAATAGTCGAGACCATGATGCGATTGAATCCAGTCGCGGAGAGAACATCAGTAACTGCCCACTTCCGGCTCGTGGGCCAATCTCTGGGGTTGTCGGCATCGTACTGAGGGTTGAAAATTACAAGAAATGGATCAGTGTTTTGTTTGGAATCTGCCTTGGATATCGGAACCATCTCCACGTCCGGGACTGTGAGCGGTGTGATGCGGTCTGCGACGACATCGGATTGCTTATTGGGCGCCATGAAACGTAGTCTGCACGAGTATAGTATTCTATGAGATACAAGAATAACTAATTGAGTGAATGTGAGTTTCAGAATAAAATGTCCAGCGATACTGGGACCAGCGTATTTAAGAACTAGCAAGAAATCGGTCTCCGTCGGGCTTTTCGGTTTATCGGAAGATGACATGAACACTAGGCAAGGGCCCTAGTTGACACAGTTCATTCCTGGATCCTTCGCTGATTTAGGCCGCAGTTCTCATCTCTTATTTCTGAATATGACAGGTGATGTGACTAAATCTAGAGAGATATTGAATTGTTTAGCCTTGGACTCCGAGGAAAACCATACCTTCAGCGTCGCATGATTAGCAGTATCAAACCATACCGCTGGTACTGCAGCCGTGGTTAGATTACAGTATTTGCTCGTGAGATCTTTATCCTACCAGAGAGAACATATTCTTTGCAGCATATGTCTACGTAGTTCTTTGAGAACTTTTTCGATATTTCCGATACGCCGTGCTTGTACATGGCGCCGATAAAGTCGGCAGTGACCTGAACTGGTGATTTCGGTAAGTCTCTAAGCTCCTTCTTGAAGTTATTTTTCCGGAGATAGAGTGGTCGCTCCCGGTTGGGATCAAGCAGAAGTTTGACAGCGACAATGTCGTCGCCATGATTGTTCAATGTTGCGCCCCATCTGAACTGATCAAGATTTTCTTCATCATATCTGATGAGGGTCGGAATTTTGGGGGCATCTGGGCTTTCCGCTCCTTGACATGACAAATCAGCAAACGAGAGCGGCATTTCGAGCGAAACCATCATGCTTACCGGGCCAGTTCTTGGTTGAGATAGGTATGCAGTCCCGCTGATTCGTGAAACAGTAGGCGATGCCAGAATAGGTGGTCCCGAAATCCAAAGCAATGATAAGGCGGTCGTCGGATCCCAAGGGCGCCATTGTCAATTTTTTCCTTCTCGTGTCAGCATCAGCCGGCATGGTGAAGAACCGGGGACATTTGAGGCTGTTCGTGAGAAATAGTGAAATCAATGAGCTAGAAACAGCGATGCGTGGGTTTTGTGCTTCAATCCAAGGGCTGTGCTCAAATAATATGAGAGAGATGGTTTGTGCGATATGCTATTTTTAGTGGCCGAGGTTGCGAGACATCAGACTTGTAGATGTTTCACATCATGTATGTTGGTTGCGCAGCATGGCAACGGTCTACCCAAGAACCAATAGAGCATCTGCTGTTAGCGCAACAAGTTTTCGGCTGCTTATTTTAGACACTTCATACGCGGGGAACTCTTTTCCTTTCCTTTTATTGGATCCTTTGGCTCGTAGATGCAGGGAGTTGGCCGCTGAGATGAGTCTGGAGACGCGCTTTGATGGCACACCGGGCTGTGGGAATTGGTCTCAGCAGTGTCATGGAGACCAGATTCGAGGCCGCATAAAAAGGAAGATGTCACTCTGCATTCCTTCTCTTATATTTTCGCTTGTATCTCTCTTCTATATTCTCTAGAACGGTAAAGTACAACCTTGGCCTCGTCAAATGCTTCGATCAATGATCCGCCTGTTCCGCACAGAGGATCTCACAATGGCCACAAGATAGGAGTTCAACCAAGGCAAAACAAGCCGCCAAGGCATGAAATGTCTCTCTAGCACATCGGAGCATCAGCAAATGCCGGAATTTCAAGCCAACCTCGAAGAACAGTGTCACCAATTGGCGGAATAAGTAACGAATATTCCCGCCATGGTGCGAGAATGCTTATCACAAGTTGAAGTAAGTAAACCTGATATGCGATACAGTAATTTGCCCTAATTAGTCGATGTGGTGAACCTTGAGGGGAATTTCAATGGCAAGCGCGATAGCAATCAAGAATTGATCTCCCGACTTGATCGAGCTAATCGCGAGACGCAACGCAAAGATTCTACTATGCAACACTTGGAAAACGAACTGGAATCGTGCAAATTCGAGTTTCAGAATCTGCGTACTAAGGAACAAAGCCTGCACGAGATTATTTTGGAAAACGATGGATATCAATATATTAGTGAAGACGAGGTGATCATTGCATTCACGAGAGTCTGGCAAGAGATCTAGAAGATTACCTCGAGCAGGCTATACCAAGTGAATGGAAGAACCTCGACTTTCGAGAACAGTGCACTTGCCGTGTAAAACTATCTCCACGGTTTATGGCAGATAGCCACGCGGACACACCCATTGTTGATCCCGAGAGCACTTCTGTTCAAAGATTCTAGCAGATGAGGTCCTATCAATCGAATTCTTGGGCATTGTGGATTTGAAGGAGAACGAAGGCCAAGATCCTGAGTCTATCATGGATCTGGATACAGGACTGAGTCGTTTCGAGCGCATTCTGGTTCAGCGCAGTGGTGAGTCGTCCTCGCATTTATGTAGGAGCACTTGCTGACAACCTGAAGTTTCGAATGATGTGGTGGCAAATTGGAGGCTGTCGACGTTGAGATGTGTCCAAGCCGCGGGGATGAGTGGCAGAATGTTCGGTACGGCCCTAGCAGATCAGATGTATGACTGCTTCACAACTCTTATTCCAGAGCGAGCGACGCATCAAGACAGATACAAATTGCGGAACGCTTTCAGGGAGCTGTGCAATCAGGCATATTCTCTTCGACTGCTCATGCGCAAGTCTGGGGGGAACTATCAGTGCCGTTCTTTTCTTTTTGGGGAGACAACCGATGGGATTGAGCATGTTGTAGATGTCTATGGAGAGTTGGATAGTCGGCCTGATGATAGGGAAAAGGTTGCTCTCACACTGTTTGGGGCTCTAGTTCTTCATCCTCGATCTGGTGAAGAGAAGCTGAGGGTTTTGGAAAAGGCTCAAGTCATTGTAACGAGAGATTAAAGGCTGGTGTTCTTACCAGATACCCTGGTGTTATCGTTGACTAGGTTCATGTTCAACTGTTTATCAGTTAGGGTGGCAGATAGCAAACTAGATGAAAGGGGGAGGATATTTCAAGGGAAAATGAGCTAGGCAGCACTACATCTACCTTAATCCCAGCGAATATGTCGTATAACTGAGCGAGTTATTTATAGAGTATTCTTTTTGCCTTATTCAATATCATCAGACTGAGCAAGTTTATATCGGGGGGGTTTTCAGTTCCTGAAACCCAGGGACGAAGAAGCTCACCACAGAGTATGTAGCGCGATTCACAGTCTTAGGCTCGCCGTCAATGTGGTTAAAGCCACCGGGCGCTATTGAGTGCTACGATACTTTCTCAGGCCAGATTAATCTCTGAGCTATAGCGTCCGACGCCTTCATCGATTGACCGTTCTCAACCAAGTTTAATTATTGCATATACGGACGTACTTATACAGGCGGAAGACTATGTGGACATGATGCTCCGTTAGCGTCGTTCAAAAGGCGTTTGAACTCCAGCGTTCCCCTTTGCTCATAAAATACCACCTATTCCGCCATCACCTCACAAACACCAACCCTCGCTCACCAAAGTCATCATCCCATGCATGGCACTGATCCTCGCAGAAGGAAATGTTGGACTCTGGAAACCTACAACCGCTCCGACCTCGTGCGAGATCTACTGTGCCATTCACGCAGCTTTACGCACCTGTGGAGGTGTCGAGGGTGGTGCAAATGAACCATAGCGACGACGAGAAACCTTATGACAATACGACATGAATAGTATTCCAAACACTATCTTCTTCTCTGATATTAATGACGACGTCCACCTAAAGCTTTCTCAGTGACGAGGCCTTCCGGGAATCCAAATTCAAGAAGCCCATAATCTGGATTTCATCATTCGGCATTGAGAAAGACCAGCAGCAGGAGCATGCAGCCTTGCATTCCTCACAACCTTCAACGCCGTCGTCCTCCACGGCCTCCTCGGCCACACCCACCTCCTCTATTGCAGTCGAAACAGTTGCGTTGATAGTACTGGATCCCCGAGTCCGACGGCGTAAGGGTATACTCAGAGTAGAGCTTGCAGTAGAAGTTGCTGCCGGGGAACGAGGCCGGGGCGTTAGAGAAGACGTCGCAGTTTTCGGTTTCGATGCAGATCTGTGCGCAATCCTCGAGCGACGATGATTCGCTCTCGTTGAGGAGAACCTCGTCCGAGATGGTGTTTTTGGTGCCGCAGGTCGCATCGCTCGGGGGATCGGAGAGCACCGTACAGGTAGCAACGCAGGCTTCGGTCGTCGTCGTTGACGCATCTTCTGGTTTGCAAAGGCCAGCCTTGACTCCGGAAACTGCCAGGGCCGTAACGGCGACGGCTAGTGTTCTAGTAGACGGCATTTCTGATGTGTGTGAGATCGGGTATCCAACCAAGTCACGAGGCTTTGTGACAATCTCCGCCACTGCAGGATAATGAGAACCTAGAGCATTGGGAAAAAGGGAGCGGGAACGGTTCTAGTCTTAACTTATACCCCTGAGTTAGGCTGAAAAAGAAACATTGCCTCTATCTAAGCTCATGTAAGCGCCACCAGGCCGTTCTAGACTTTAGCGCTAGTCTTTTGCCTCGTAGTACGCTAGCCTAAGATGGACTGTTCAACGCAATTTCTTGCCAGTTTTGACGAGGCTTGTCCCAATTTTTCCTCACTATCAGGGGCTTTGGCGGTAAGCGGTCGTAGATAACGTACCACATAGTAACCACCACATAGTAACCACATTCAATTTAAACTTAACTACAAAGCAAGCCAAACCCTTAATCCAACGTATCTAATCATTTTGAGACCTGCTGCAATGACCTCACTAATAGCTTTGCTCTTCAACCGTGATCTTATCATCACTTTGTAGAACGTTTCAGTAGAAGATATTCATCTTCATGTTGACTCCGTCAAACAAAGGCTGGATCTGAATTGTTCCAGATCCAGCATGAAAGGCATCAGCGTCTACACCTGACTTCCAAGTCAACTTGGAGCATACTACCATGTAGTCATTGTTTTTCGAGAAAATATTCAGTGTGAGAACAGCTTTACCATCTGACCCTGAGGTAACATGGAATGCACTAATGTCGAGGTTGATTAGCTTCGAGTGAAATGTACTTAGAGTTTCAGACTAATTAGGAAGCGCGGCTTGTCAGCATTGTCATTCAATATCTCATAAGTTAGGAAATAATCCATTTTACGGGATTCGAATTCTCCGTGGGTGTGGATAAGTTTGGCTTTGTTGTCCAACAGGTCGATAAACCTGTTGTCGAGTTTCAGCGCGCCGTCCATCCTAGAAATTGCCCGACGGCGCTCGTTCATGGTTGGGGGGTTTAGAACGGAGATTTCATATGTCCCAATATTCTACCGATGCATGAGTTAAATGAATCATGAAACAGGCCACAGGTGTGGGGTGAAGCTGAAGTAACTTACTCTACTTGGTCTCATTAACATAGTAGATGGCGATGGGCTTCGGTTGCTATTCCACTGCACCAAGCGCTGGTTCATTCTTCTGTTCCGGCCTCGACTCGAATTTCTTGGCAGCGGGACAATCTTACATATTACACCAGTGGGGATTTTAACTTAGCCTACGAAGTAAAGGGAGCCAACAACTGGCTGACATGTAGAGGGGTAACGTCGATCGACGATCGGGTACACCTGCTTTGAAAGTCAATCACGTTGGGCACCCTCAAAGTAATACCTATCGCTTAAGGCGCGAAGGCACCAAGTTGCCAAGACATCTTTAACCTGCTTTTGCGACTGACTCGCGCATCGTGCATTTCATATCCTTGTCATTTCGCTTCCATCACACCACTCGCTTCATCTTTCAGGCAAAGGGAGCCCATACGGGCCTCGCGCATAAGCCACGTTCAACCATATATCAGTCTGTCCCGAAAGTCGTCCAATAATGGCCGAGGCTATCTATGCAGGAGGCCAACCAGGCGCATGAGATACCAGATGGCGTGGTGTAACTGGAGGAGTAGAGCTGGCGGTGGGGCATAACACGGCAAGACGTGCCACTTACCTCGACCCAACATCAAAATGCAGGGAGTTGATTGTTTTCTCCCCACCTTGTTGGTCGTGAGTGAGAGAGAAAACAGACATACCCAAGACCATAAGTAGCCCGCAGACTTGAACAACTTTCTCTTGTGATGTTTATCGTGTTCACAACGTAACCGACAGCCATCGCAAATACCTCCACGTTGAAGAAAAGCGACGAAGCGGTTTCCGTCCTTCTAGAGCCCAATATGGACTCTTTCCAGGATGACCATGACCTCAGACCGACAACCTCGTAAGTTTTCACCATCGCTCAGGCTCCTACGTATGCTTATCAACTTCGATCACAGGCCTTATGGCAGCAAACTGGTCCATCTATACTTCCAAAATGAAGGCCCTTTATATGTCCCAAGACAACTACTCAAGAAGAGTCCAACCTTTGCTGATCGCCATGGCGCAAAGGACCGCATTGACCTCGAGGATGTATCTTTTAATGCCGGCCACGTCATGGTCCATTTTCTCTACACGGACACATACCAGTGTCTCAAGCCGGAAGGACAATCTCATCAGACCAAGTTGACCGCAGAGTTTGAAACAAGTCTTCAGGTCTTTTCCTTAGCCCGGGTCTATCGCCTACCGCTTCTCCGAGATCTGGTAGCCAAGGAAATCCACCGACTTGGAGATGGTCTTAGCTTGCCTTGCATCCTGGATATCCTCGATGAGGCGCATCACAACCTCTGCGAGGAAGATGAGTGGCTAGAGACATATGTCGCTTCCCGAACTCGATCGGAGCTTAACTCTCTAGACAGATCCCGGGCAGATGCTCTTCTTCTTGAGATTGGATGTGCTACAACGATCAACAAGGTGTTGTTGAAGACCCTTGTTGAAAGGGAGCTTGATGAAGGAGTGGCACTCAGAGAAGAGCTCGAACTCGCGCATCAGACATTGGCAAAGATTGACTTACTGCAACAAAAGAAAAAGGCACGCAAAGCTAGAAAATTGCGATGTATGGACCACGTTGAACTTGAGTCGGCAGAATTGCCATCGGAGGAAAAAAGGCCTGTTGAAGAGGAGGAGCCAGCCAAGGACGACAAGCCAGCTGATGACGATAACTTATATAACTTATTAGCGGAGGACAAGCCACTCGAGGACGACAAGCCAGCTGATGACGATAACTTATATAACTTATTAGCGGAGGACAAGCCACTCGAGGACGACAAGCTAGCCATGGACGACAAGCCGACTGAGGGGGAGGGGTATTACAAAGTGGCGGAGGACGACTTCTATCCATCTCCACCTGCAGAGGTTCCTCCAATTGAAGGCTACCCGGATTCCAGTCGGGGTAACTACTCTCCATACACAACTAATTTTTGGGGCTCTGGGCAAGTTTCCAGCTTGAGAACTGTTCAGCATTATCGGCCTGAAGATTCAAACCCAGACCAGGATCTTGCATCAGCTGAAAAAGGTAAGTCAATCAATCTGTACTAGGTGTGGCCAAATTTGCTAACTGGACCAAAATAGGTGACGAGCGGCAGTGTGATACACTCACGAGAAGTCACGTTGCAACCCCAGAGCCTTCTTTGCCAACTTTCTTGCCTAAGAAGGAGAAGAAGAAGAAGGTTAAAAAGAAGTGTAATAAGGACAAAATGGCGGATTCATTAGCTTCCATCCCTGCAACCCCGCTTCCTAGTAATGAGGAAGCGTAGACACGTGAGACAAAGCCAGATGAATGGCAAACTCCGCCGGGGACGTCATTGGGAGGCCGAGAAAGAGCAAGGAACCTGTGCTAAAGCCCTTGACCTGGTGTGTAGTTGCAAGTTCAGGTGAATCACCCCGAACTCAAGCGGCTGGAAAGGTTACAGGAAATGAGCAGAGTATGTAAACTCTCCCAACAGCTCCAGGATGGGGAGAAGTAAAGCCTTCTATTTTATCTAGGACAGGCTGTCTGTTTATCAGGAGAGTTGAGATCAGCGAAATTCGGAGGCTTTACTGTGCCGCGCCTTGTTGATAGACTGAAGATGGGTGAACACTTTCTTACATTGTGAATAGTGGACAATCAACTCTAGCAGCTACAAATATGTCCCATTTGAACCTTGATTGACGGTTTCTCTTTTGCTATTAAATGGTACTGGTAAATCGGATCTTTCTAGTCGTTGATCTCTAGATGCCGAGAGCAGTCCCCCATCTCATAAGGACACAATGCAGAGCCTAACGTATTGAAGAAGAACAGATTTCGCTGGCTTATGTGTACTGGCCCTAAAATACATGTGCTATGCATCAGTGCTTTAAGGTTATGCAAGCAATACATATCGGTTCCCCAGGGTTATTCTTCGACTACACACGAATGCAACATCTCAGAGCCTGATGATGCGCAATTAAACATATCTATCACTAGCTAGAGAAAATACCAGGGCCAATACCTAATGGTGATCGATGATGCCGACGGCACGTGCGCTGCTTTTGGCGACATAGAGTTTATGTCTTCTTATGGACATCCATAAGAAATGTTGAGCATGTAATTTGGGCGTACTGAATTAGACGTAGTTCTTCTTGTTCAGTCGATGTGTTTACTGAGCAACGCCCTAGAAAGCTACGGCGGCATTGCAACCCGCCGAGAGGTTCCATCTCAAAGTCAAGGGATAGCTGACGCGTGTTGAAATTTGAGCAAGCTGACAAATTTGTGGTTGCTGGCACGTCCACCGATGCATGGCTTCGTCTGATATTCTGACCGTTTTCTGATGGCAGAATAGTTCATGTTTTCACAATTTCTTCATGCTCCGCTTCAAGCTTCATCAAACCACATTCAGACAAGGTCTATATTAGGAACGGGATGAAAAGAGCTAGATCTAAAGCGGTAATAGAACTGGATTCCTTCGATAAAGCGTAAGGCCTATTCCCCACTGTTCAGTCTGACTCTGACGCCATTTCGTCGGCCGTGGCGGATTTGTAATGACGGCAGTGTATCTCACAGTAGCGGAGACCTAATATCCCGGCTGAAGTAATCTTGGGGTCTGAAGCCAATATTACATACACCCCCGCTTATGAGAGAATTCCAAGCTGCTTGCTATCTGCCAGCTCGACATAATCAAGTTTCCAGCCCAAACAAAACACCATGTCGGCCAGTAAGCCAGTCCTGATCTCAGGCGCCGGCCTCGCATCTCTCCTGCTTGCGCAGTCCTTGCGTCTGTCCAAGATACCCTTCAAGATCTTTGAGCGGGATGCATCATTTGTGTTTCGCGCCCAAGGCTACCGACTGCGCCTGTCGTCAGAAGGCCTCGACGCCATCGAATCAGTGCTTGATGCCCAGACATGGCAGCAGTTCTGGGACAAGTGTGGCAAGACCGGCGGCAGTGGATTCAGCGCGTTCGACGCCGTAACCGGTGAGCGGACGGAGCATGTGGTAGCTGAAAACCTGTCGTCACGGGACGGCAAGGTAGTTGGCATCGCTCGGGGAGACATGCGCAGGATATTCGCCCAGGGCTGCGAAGAACACATCGAATGGGCAAAGCACGTCACCGGCTATGAACTTACAGATGACGGCGTCCGGGCTATATTCGCCGATGGCACCAAGTCAGTCGAAGGATCGCTCCTCGTCGGCGGTGAGGGCATCTATTCCAAAGTTTCAAGGCAGCTCTCAGGTGGAAAGCTGAAGGTGTACGACACAGGCGCCAGGGGTATACACGGCCAGGCGCCGTCGGCGGCTTTCAAGGGCCTGGGCGAAGGCGTCTTCAGGCTGCGAGATAATACAGGACCAGACGGTGCCGTCTTCATCATCACCAATGTCCGCCCCGAAGACATGGACAACCCCGACATCCAATTTGGCTGGACCATGGGTGGCCAACCAGGCGTGATCCATGCACCCAACAATGACTTTTCCATCGTGGGCGAGCAGGCCGCGAATATCGCCAAGGCGCTTTCCAAAGATTGGCATCCACGCTTCAAGCCGCTGTTTGACGAGATGAACACCGCTGAAGCCTCCTTCTGGAAGATCACATGCTCGACCCCGTCGGGTGTGCCAGAGTGGCCCAACGAGCCTCGCGTGACCGTCATTGGCGACGCTGTTCATTCCATGACACCTGCTGGAGGCATTGGGGCCAACACTGCAGTTCGAGACTCTGCTTTGCTTGGGAGGTTGTTGGGTGAAGCTGGTGGCAACAAGCCTGGTGTCACTGCTGCGTATGAAAAAGAAATGAGAGTGTATGCTAGCAAAGCTGTTCATGAAAGTTATTCTACTGCCATGGGCGGCTTTGGCATTGAAATCGATGAGGAGACTAGCCCGATTGTGTAAGTAATTAGCATAATTACGAAAGACAGCATTTACGACTAAGTGGTGCACCAGCGACGAAAGACGTCGCGAGGAGTCTAATGATAACATGATCGACATGCCTCGTAGCTTCCTTAAGCTTCGCACCTAAGTTGACTGACATCGTAGACTTGTCTAAAGTAGATGGGCGGGTTAGCTGATGGACTTAAGGCAGTGGCTAGCAATACGTGCGAAGACGCTAAGCTCACCACCAGAGTACGCAGCGTGCGTTCTCTTGATGAATCATTGACCCAAATGAATGCTAGAGCCACTTTAATTGTTGAGACCATTAGCATTCCGAGACAAAATGCTGTGGCTGAGAAGCATCCGACCCTGAGTACGCGTCATTGATATCGCAAGAGCAATAACTAAGTCGGTGGAGAGCGGATTATTAAAAGTTCGATTTTTCCCTTGCCATTTAGGTAACGACAAAACTTCTGCCAAAGATTAGACTGTAGAGTCTGCTAAAGTAATTGCACATTTCTCTTCTTCATCCCACATACGCGCCACAACAGACTACAAACATGGCTTCAGTCATCAATGTCGTAAAGGTATGCATCATCGTATTCAACATTCAATCGGATCAAAGCTGAAGCTCTACAGAATACCATCGCTGAGAACTTTGGCGGTGTGGCAGCCAAACTGGGAACCAACCAGTTCACCCTTGAGGAGACGCCCGACCTTGCAGGGAAAGTAGGCGTCGTTACCGGCGGAAGCGAAGGAATCGGCTTTGGCATTAGCCACACCCTCCTAAAGCATAACATTTCCAAGCTCTTCATCTTGTCGGTGTCGGAGGAGGTCGCCCAAAGCGCCAAGGACGCCGTCGCAAAGGATCTCGGAAAGAGCTTCGCCGACAATACCCAGTGGTTTCAATGCGACCTTTCAAACTGGAAGCAGGTCACAGAAGTTGCAGACAGGATTAAGAACTCGACAAACCGCCTCGACATTCTTGTGAACAACGCCGCTCGTGGGATCATGACGTATCAGCTCACGGATTACGGCGTCGACCGACACATGGCCGTAAACCATATTGGGCACGTCGTTTTGACCTCGCATCTACTACCGTTGTTGAAAAAGACGGCCTCCACCGGCTCGGTAGTGCGCATTGTTAATGCGGCGAGCAATGCTCATCCGTCGACGCCAAAGGATACCAGGTTCGAGAGCCTTGATGAACTGAACCAGGATTTGGGCCCGAATGCTCAGTATGGGCGGAGTAAGCTGGCAGCTATTCTCTACGCACGGTACTTGAACAGGAATGTCACACAGGCCGGACATCCTAACCTACTTGCGAACGCGACCCATCCCGGCTTCGTCAGTACAAAGGCGAGCAAGGTGGACATTCACGAGCCGTAAGTGGTTTCGCTCCAACTTGACACAGCCTATGCTAACTAAATCCGCCAGGTATCCCTTAGCCGGCTACGCTATGTCTGTCGGCATGGAACCGTTCAAGAAAGACCAGTTCGAGGGTGCTGTGAGCGCCGTATTTGCGGCAACAAAGACAAGGGAGGGCGGGCAGTATATATGCGCACCAGCGGTACCGGAGGCTGGAAGCGAGCTGTCGCAGGATGATGCCCTCGGAGACCGGTTAATGGAGTTGACAAGGAAGATTTGGGCAGATGAGGGTACTGCAGTGGTGCCATTTGTCTAAGTATAGTTGTATTGAAACAGCAAATCTTGATTCATGATTTTAAAGTACCTGATTTTAATAGAGAAAGTTGTTACGATGTTGCTCTTCTTCCACGTCGCGGACAGGTCTGATGGGGGTATCGCCTTGTGATTGAGATCGTCTAAGTGGTCCATACAAAATCCGATCCCTCGTCATAGAGTTTGAAAATAGATTCCGCGTAGCAGGTGATGAATCTCGAGTCAAAGACGGTGGTCATGTTCGCACTGGACGGGGTATCCTAGAATAATGTACGTTTTACCTAGGACGATATAGCTATCTAGCCTAGAAAACGCCGCACGCGAACAAAGGACCTTCCTAATTAGTCATTACAGTTCATCGTATCAGCCATCTGTGCGCCCCGCTTTGGAAGTCAGAACACTCCAAACTTTCACGCCATAAGAGGGGGAGGGAATTACGAACTTGACCTCAAGTTCTCCGAGTTTTAATTCTCCTAGGAGCGAAGTGTGACGAACTATATATTCTTTTCGTGTCATTAGTATCTCTCGATGCTCACAGAAATGGGCGGCACCAAGATCACCGATCCCTTCACGCCTGACCTTGTTGACTTCGTTCGAGACTTTGGATGAATGGAAGCTCGCAGGCTTGTCAGTTGCGGTTGTCGATGGCGATGATGTGTTTTCCAAGGTTTGAGTGCCAGCTCACTACGCTTGATCCCTTCCCAGCTTTGAATCTAACCCATCTGTAGGGCTTCGGGTATGCGACTCTGCCAGATACACCAGCAACACCACAGACTCTCTGGTACGCTGGTTCTACGACCAAGGCCTTCACTACTGCAACTCTTGCGTACTTGATTGAGAGGAAGAAATATCCTGTGCTGGACAAAGGTTGGCAAACGCCCATCTCGTCCATCATTCGCGATGACTTTGTTACGCAAGATGAGTGGGCGACAAACCACCTTACCTTAGAGGACGCTGCGAGCCATCGTACAGGATTGAGCGAAAACGATAACACTATCCTCGTCAATGAGAATGGAAGACCATGGGCAGTTAAGGACATCGTTCGGAATCTTCGAAATTTCCCTCTGAGAGCACAACCTCGCACCGAGTTCCAGTACAACAACGAGGGGTACTCGACACTTTCGCACGTTATTGAGACGGTCACAGGCAGACGACTGAGGGACGTGATCAATGAGACCATATGGCAGCCGCTTAAAATGAACTCGACGTATCTCGACTTGCAGCAGGCTAAAGACGCACCGGAACATTTATCAACGGGATACTTTTGGGACAAAAAGAACAAACGATACGAAGCGATTCCTTTCCTGCCTACGGACATCATTAGCGGCGCAGGCGCAGTCATCTCCAACGTTGTGGACTATGCAAAATGGATCAAATGCCTCTTCGACGAAGAAAAGCCGTTATCAAAGGAAGTCCACCAGGAGATCCGCAAGCCTCGTTTCATCGATAATCCTAATCCTGCAGATGGGATGGACGTATCTCTCTATGGACTGGCTTGGTGGCGCACTACCATCCACGGAAATGTCGTATACTGGCATTCAGGATCGACCACGACACATGGTGCTTTGGTGTATTGGTTCCCTGACTTGCGCTACGGGGTTGTGATTCTTACCAACTATCCAAGCCCGGCCCGGCAGGTCATTATGAGGAGACTTGTTGAGGATAAGCTTGGGGTTCCACCGAACAAGCGATATGATGTTGCAAAAGCGTATGTTTGCCATTATGACAGACCTGCACGGGGAGTCGTACGCTGATAAATTTCTTCAGTTGTAGAGAAGCACAGCGCAAAGCTGAACAAGATCTGGAGAATGCCGACGATATTCTCTTTCCAAACAGGCCCAAAGAGCCTCGACTTCCGTCACGGGATATCAGCGAGTTGTTGGGAAAATACCATGCTCCCGGCTTCGGTACTTACACTTTTGTCAAGGAAGCTGGAGACACCGATTCAGCGGACAGAGTGTTGGTTGCTGACCGTACAGACTTACTGTGGAAGACTCGAATGAGGTTGCGTCATGTCTCTGGAGACTTTTGGATTGCATACATGATAATGCTGGAAGGGGCTAGGCCGCCTGAGGCTTTTCTTGCGGCACAGTTCATGTTTGGGGTTGATGGGAAACCATCGGAACTATTGATTACGTTTTCAGACCGGAAGAATGTTGATGGAGGCAAAGTTTCATTCAAAAGACTTGAATGATGTCACAATGATCAATTGGCTTACTCATGAACACCGAGTTTGAAAAAGAGTAATGAGGTCAATAATTGAGTACCAGTCCCAAGACATGTATAGCTTTTATTCATTACAAATTGTTCGTGCCTCCGTGGCCCTTCTAATTGATGATAATTGGTTGCTGTGCGCCAAACGCTCAGGCTCGGCTGTTTCCGAGACGCTCATACGTCGTTCTTCTGCTGCACGGGGCTAAAACGCTGCGTTTTCCGAGTGTTCTTCGCATCCCAAAGCGCAATGGCGGTCTCGGCAAGGTGGACGATGAAGAAGGGAATCAGGTTGTACTGCCAGCCACGCATGAGGCGCAGGCGGCTCTCGATGTTGCTCCTGACGCCGGAATCCACGAGGTCGAGCTTCAGGACGGCGGAGAACCAGTTCTGCGGCGCCCATGATTCCAGGTTATACTTTCGGCCGTTGAGTCGCGCGGCAACGGCGGGGATGATGCGTTGGCCCTTGTGGTTGTTGGTGACGACGAAGACGTAGATGAGGGCTGTGAGGACGAGCAGAAGGCTGAGGACGTTGATGACCAGCCAGATGTGGTACAGAATGTTGCGGAATTTGCTGGGGTTCGGTCGCGAGCGTAGCCAGAGGACGAGGAAGCCGCCCAGGCCGACGAGGACGAAAGCCGTTCCCGCGGCGCCGTTGCTGGTGTGTCCCTGATCGACAATGAGGTTCTTCGGGTGGCCGTTTAACGGGTATGTCGAGCCGTCGAATGCAAATGTGAAGGTGCCACTAGCTGTGCCGTGCAGCCATCCCACCATGGCGGAGATGAACGACAGCTCGATGATGGACACGACCATCAACAGCGCCAGGGCGACGTACAGCGCGATGCGAGAGCCCGTCATGACGCCAATTGACACTAGGAATTGGTGAAACGCGGAAGAGCAGTGAGAGGATGGAGAGGGAGTGAAGAGGGAGGTCCCGTTGGAAGAGCTTTATTAAATTTTAAAATGTCCATGATCAGCAGCCTGACGTGAGATCTATTTTCTGACACTGGGGCGACAATCTTATTACTCTGGGTCAATCATGCTCTCAGCTTACTGCACCCTAGCTGAAAAGCACACCGCCACTAATGCAATGGCTGGATCGATTGAGGGAACAGTCATTGGCTCACTTGGGCGGCGCTGGCGGCCATGTTTGCATGTGTAGTCTGAAAGTCACGGATGTTTCATTCGCATGGCTGGCTGATGTGTCGATAGTTCGCCCCAGCCTTCCCTACTACAGGAGACGATACCTGGCTAAGTTCCAGCCCTAAGGTAAGGCATTGGGGGCCGAGCGGACGCCCCCGTGTATTAGATTCCCTAGTGAATGCATCACAGCCGGGGCTGAAGTCTCCCAGGCGCTTGTCCACCGAGCCCGTGGCCGTACAGCGGCTCGGCGGCGACGGTGGCCGGGATCCTCCGCCCAAAGTACTCCATCTCGACGGCGTCTCCCTCGGCCACGGCACGCGGGAGGTAGGCAAAGGCAATAGGCCTACCGACGGTGTACCCAAACGCCGCGCTGGTGACATAGCCCACCGGACGCCCACCCACAAAGACAGGCTCCTTTCCAAGCACCACGGAGCGTCCATCGTCGACGGTCAGACACCGGAGGCGGCGCGTGGCGGTGTCCCGCGACCGGCCCTGCAGCGCGCCACAGCCGACATAGCCCTGCTTCCCCGGCTGCACCGCAGAGTCGAGGCCGGCCTGGTACGGATCATGCTCCGTGGTAGCGTCGGCGCCGCAGAAGCGCGTCCCAGCCTCCAGCCGCAGCGCGACAAAGGCGCCCCGGCCGGCCGCCACGACGCCGTGAGGCTGGCCGGCCTGCCACAGCGCGTCCCACAGCCGCAGCCCGTTGGCGGCGTTGGCGCAGAGCTCCCAGCCGTCCTCGCCGACGTACGACACCCGCGTCGCCGTCACCGGGATGCCGCCGACGGTGGCCCTCTTCACGCGCAGGGGGGGGTGTGCTCGGTCGCTGAAGTCGTCGGTGCTGGCTGCGACGATGACGGCTCGTGCGCGAGGGCCCCAGAGCCCGATGCAGCATGTGCCGTCTGTCATGTCGCGAACCAGGACGAAGCGATCCGGACTCGTCTTGGTTTGCATCCGGGCTTCTCGGATCAGGTAGGCGACGTCGACGGCCGCGGTCACGCTGACGTGGAACAAGTGATCCCCGAGTCTGGCTACGGTTGCATCGGTGCGGATGCCGCCCTGGTCGTCGAGCAGCAGCGTGTAAGTGACTTCGCCGGGCCTCCCGTTAATATCCCCCGTCGTCAGCCGATGCAGCAGGCCGACCGCCCCGGGGCCCGATACCTCTACCCGGCGCTGGGACGTCATGTCGTACATGGCCGCTGCAGTGCGCGTCTTCCACGCCTCGGCCGCAACGATGGGTGAGTAGTACCGTGAAGACCAAGCATCGCGCTCAACCGGCTTCCACCGCGCTGGTAGGCGACTCACCAGCGCCGCGTTGGCCTCGTACCAGTCCGGCCGCTCCCAGCCACCGGTCTCAAGGAAGAAGGCGCCCAGCTCGCCCTGACGAGTGTGGAACGGACTGACGCGTAGGTTCCGGGGCGATTCCCGCGGCTGGTACGGATGCAAGATGTCGTAGATCTCGACAAAGTTCTGCTGCGAGGTTTCGCTGATGTAGGCCGGCGTGAGTTGGACTTGGTCGAAACGTGATAGCTCGCACTCGGCGAGGTTGACTTCAGACCTGCCCGTCGTGAGCATCTCGGCCACGGCGCGCGCCACGCCAGCTGAGTGTGTCACCCACACGGCCTCAGCTACGTAGAAGCCGTCCAGGTTCGGTGCCTGTCCTACAAGCGGTCCACCGTCCGGAGTGAAGGAGAAGATTCCGTTGAAGCCATCGGCAATGGTGGTCTTCTTCAAGATGGGGAGCAGCTGCTGCGACAGCTTCCACGCCGGTGCAAAGTCGTCGGGAGTAAACTGCAGACGGGACGGCATGTGCTGCTCGTCAACATGCTCCGGGGTGGCCCCCAGCTCAGCGGCGACAACAGGCACTGGACGGTGGCCGTAGTATCCGATGCCGAACTGATCGCCGTGCTCACGGTAGTAGAGGTCCTGGTCCTGGTGCCGCAGAATCGGCAGCTCAGCACTGTTCGGCCCGTGTGGACCCGTCGGCCCCGGTCGTCCCGGGACGGCGGCCGTCTTGGCGTACTGGTGGGCCATGGCCTGCAACGGGATCGCCACGCCGGCCAATGCTCCGACCTCGACGCCCCAAAAGCCGGCACAGGAAACGACAATGTCGGCTGCGATGGTGCCGTCCGGTGTCACAACGCCAGTGACGCGGCCGTCAGCTTGCTCGATACCCGTCACCGGCGTCTTCCCGAGGTAGCGGACCCCGGCCTCGCACGTACGTGCCATGAGAAGCTGCACAGCTCGAGCAGCCAGCGCCAGACCGTCGCTTGGAATGTGCAGGCCACCAAGCACCAGTTCCTTGTTCAGCAGCGGATACAACTCGACGCACTCCTCGCTACTGATCAGACGCGCCTCAACGCCCCACGACGACGCCCAGCCGTGTTTCCGCTTCAGCTCCTCGACGCGTGCCGGCGTCGTTGCCACCTCGAGGCCTCCCACTTGGTTGAAGCAGGCCTGGCCGTCGTCGTCCTGCAGTGTCAGAAGCTTGGCCACAGTGTACTGCGCAAACGCCGTCATCGTCTTGGACGGGCTGGTCTGGAACACCAGGCCCGGCGCATGCGACGTCGACCCCCCGGGCATGTCCAGAGGCCCCTGGTCGACGACGGTGATGTTGGTCCAGCCGCGCGAAACCAGCTCGTCGGCCAGATTGGTGCCGACGATGCCAGCTCCAATGATGACCACGCGTGGTGAAGGAGCCATGGTCGATGGTCGGTATTATTAATTATCCAGGATACATCAGGTAGACAAGGAGGCTACTTTTGACACACTCCCGCCAAACACCAAGTTAAATACTATCCCAAAGACCCATCATGAGCCCGCATTCCGCATAGACTTCCACTGTTATGCAACCGTACGGAAAAGCAAGCCGTCGATAACCACGACACGCTGGAGTAGCCGGGTGCGATGCAGCCCGATCATGTGATCGGTATAAGAGCGTTCCACGCCGGACTCGCGGAGGAGCCCAGAGCTCGTGATGGCTAAAAGTGTAGATGGCGTGGCGCGAGCGATTATCAATAAATGAACGGGAACAAAGCGAGAATACCGGCATGTCTCCCTTGCCACCCGGTGACCTTGATAACAAGCTGCTAGCCGCGTGGCCGCGGTGTGCAGCAACATTACCACATCGGCCGGGATGCAGGCCGGGCACTAGAGGAATAGCAACCTGCAAGCTGAAGACGAATCAAGAGACTGCGATTACACACAGACAACCATCTCGCGCACGCGGCCGGAGGAAACCATCAGACAAGTGCCGAGAGGCGCGTCTATGATGCAACTCTGGTGAGTTCGTCCGTCCCCTCAACGACTAGATTAGCTAAATAAGGCCGCTCTGCATGTCTCGGGCAACCCAGACAGGACACCGTAGACGCTCTGTCGGTGTACCGGGCCGACATCGCTTTCCAATTGGTTTTTGGTGTTCTTATCTGTTTCCTCTTGACTCTTCCCTCCCTCGACAGCTCAAACACTCCCACACTAGCCACCCCCGGCGTCCGGCTACCCCAGATACCGTGATGCCGTACCCCAGATAACCAATTACTTACCCCGCGCTGGACCAGAACTCCAAATATGCTAACCTGGAGGGCTATATCCTGGTCTGACCTTCACAAAGATAACAGTTGTCACGAGGTTGAGGAAAGTGATCTGCTCTGCACGATGACTGGTTATTATGTTCCAAGATTGCAGTGGTCGCCGTGGTAAGGGGCTTCCAGGCCGCTGAGAATGGTTCCGCCCGTGGTCTGATTACTTCATAAATGCACCAACAAGCATCTTTCTACCAATCTCGTCTTGGTTGCTTGGGCACCCAACAAGGCATCCTCACAGCGATAACCAACCAGGTGCTTGTTCTCCCACGTTGCCAAGTCCAGATCAACATCAGTGAACCAGGTGAATTATAATTAACAACACTCCACTAGCTACCTATCTATTAATCACAATTTTCTACACACTAACAACCTTGCCGTCTTCCCGAAATCGCAATGCATCGCTAAAACTGACTAAACATGACGTTGCTAAGGTTTTCGCTCTCCCACCACGCCGTGCCTCTACTCTCGCCAACGACAGGCTGCGAGTCGTGATACCCCATGTCCCCTATGTTCGTGAACTGCAGCGAGTCCGCGTATAGCCACGGCGTGGTGTTGAACGTCAGGCTGTCCGTCTGCTCGCCGGATCCGTCGTTGCAGACGCTGTCGCGTGAGGAGTCCGCCATGGATGAGATGCGGGCCGTGTACGACAGCGTCGGCGCTTCCTGCCCGCCGTCGGCTGTGTTGATGGTGATTTCGGGCGATGTTGCGAGGATGATCTCTAGCGTCGAGCCCTCGATGGCGTCTTCTTGGGCGACGGCGGGGGTGAGCGAGGCGTCCAGCAACCCGGCCGTGGGGATGTCTTGCGACTCTGCCGTGAAGCTGAACTGCAGTATTTCCCACATCAACGGGACGCTGAGATGGATCTTGTCCGGCATCCAGTCCTCGACGTTTATGCTGTCAGACCCAGCGGCGATACGAGTCATTCTATCTAGATTACGGTCCTAGAACCTGTCAGCCCGGTCTTTTCTCCATTATAAAGCGCAGCTTACCAATGCTCCGCATGCAGCCGACGAGGGTATGAAGCTCTTCAAAAACATCCTACACTTCGCAAAGTCCGTGTTGGACTTGTGTCTCAGCCTCTCCGCCGCAGCACAGCAGTAGTACAGGTGCACTGTAGCCGCAATGGCCGCAACATGCCCAAAGAATGGATCGGCGAGCGGCACTTGCTTGTCCACGACCATGTCGATCATGCGGACAATCCAAGTCGAATGAATGAGGGCCAACTCAGAGGACCGCCGCCAGAACGTGTTTGGGATTGCCAAGTTTGGGTTGTGCTGCGCCCCGACAATGTAAAGGAACGGATGATTCAAAGCTGTTTGGATTGCGTGGTATGTGAACTGCTCCTTTAGCCACGGCGCCCAGTAGTCACGATTTATCTGCAGCTCCTCCACCTTGCGCTCGTAGAACTTGACCGAGTCCCATCGGTGACAGATGGGGATCCGGTTCTCAATCTCCATGAAATCAGAGAGCACTCTGGCGTACGTCGAGTCGTGCCGCCAGGGTTCCTTCAAGATGTTGTGGGCGCAATCAGACACGTATTTTCTCACCTGACTCCAAACCCATCCCAGATGAACACTCGTGTTCCAGATTCCCGGTTCGCTCGCCGTTGTACACCCAAGCTCATCTCTGGGCAACGGCGGCGCCTTCAGGTCTGGTTCCATGCGGTTCCAGCTAGTGGACGGATGAGACGGGCGCCATACCTCAGTCGGGACGCTCAGGAGGCCGTTCTGCCGGCCGTAAGACTGCTCGAGTAGCTGGAGGCTCCAGAAAAGCTTCTTCTTGCGCTCTGTAGTTGCATCCTCGGTGCCATACGCGGACTCGACGTCCAGCATAGCAGATCGACAGAGCTGGAAAGCAAGACCGAGATGGAACTGGCCGAGGTGGACATCCCCATCTATTCAGGCGTTAGCCCAAGCGTCACTCCCCGGTTTGCCAGACATTTCATGCCTATAAAGGACGAGTACGAAAGCAGGCACAGGCTCTCGATGGTTGTGAGGCCCACGGAACCGTTTGCGATGCGCAGCATGATCTGGCACTTGGCATTCTTGTGGTGGACCTGCAGCTGGTCACGCCGTTCTGAGAAGCGCGAGGTCAGCACCAGGATACTGCAGGCGAGCTCTTCGGGGAGGGTGCCGTAGTCGCTGACTTCCTCGCGCTCAAAGCACCAGATGGGTTGCCTGTGACAGAATTTGAAGTAAAGGCGGATACCAAGTGCCATGTCTGAAGGACTGGGCCGCGAGTACGAGTCTTCAACGTCGGATAAGGCGCTGGAGAGACGGTTGGCAGAGTAGTTTGGCTCAGGTGCTGGGGGGCTTGTTGAGTAGGACTTATCCCAGCGGTCTGTGATTTCATCAAATGCCTGTTCTTGACGTGCTGCATGGGTGGTCCTAACGATCTAGTCAGAATAACCAAACATGCTGTTTTTTTTTTTTCAGGGTGGTCTATACAAGCTCCCGCCACTCAAGAGGAGATCCAGTTTCTCTTCCAAGTGTGCAAGTCTTTCCTCCTATTAATTATCAGGACGCGTGGAGGGATAGAGGGCAGATGTGCAACCTACCGACGGGCCGTTTTGTAACGGTCTTACAGGGGGCGGGTAGGAGCATCGCTGTTTGAGGCGGGAACAACTTGAGCAAGCCGGCTTCTCGCCCGGACAGCGAGTCTTCTTTCTTCTACAACAGAATCAGCAGTCATGATACCAGAAAGATCTGTGACGGTAACAGACTTGCAAGTGAGGCAGGCATGGTGTGAACGTCGTCTCCCACGCGAACCGATGCTCTCCTCTGGCGGCGTCATGACGAGCCTCAGCGGAAAAGAGCAAAAGTGACGTTGAACATGTCAAAGGGAGTCATCTCCAATAAGTAGTCAACCCCGCATCGCAGACGACGCCTCCGTTTAGGCCTGTGCTTCCACCCTCCCCGACACCCGTTTAAACCTATCTAGGAATAGGGATGACAAGTCGTGCATTCTGGCCTTTGCAATAGGATAAGGCTCCCAGCCAACGACCCCGCAAAGTGCCTGATTCGGCAAAATCTGCCGTGCTGGTCAAACTCAGTCCACGTAGCAGAAAAAGCCCCATCAGCTGGTGCTTCAGTGGCGATACCGCAGTGGCAGGACGAGGTGTAGTGGCCGTGGTAGCAGGAGCAACAGGGAGCCCGGGCGTATTTTAGTGTTGATACTAAGTTACATAGGGGTCTGTGTGTGATGAAATATGACTTAGCGAGGGGCCGGACGTCTGGATAAGTTCAACACCGCCAAGATATCAAGTGAATACGTAGCATCAACACTAAACCTAGGAAGACAAAGCCTATGCCTTATAGTGGTTTAATACTGACAGGGATTCATCTTTGGAGAGGGAGGGGAGCAGAGGGTATAGATAAGAGCGAGCGAGGGCAACCCTGCACCTCAACCGACACAGAGTACAATATGTCTGAACAGTTCAATAAATCACCCCGAAACAACCGAGCTTATATGGTCAGATAGTGTGCACAATGGTAACGTGTAAGTGTCGGGTCAAGAAGCATGTAAAGTTCAAGGCTTGATCTATCCAAGTCTCTTCTCCTTGAAGCCATCGCGCTCTTTCTTGTCTCGGAACCGGCTGTTAATAGTTCTACCAATCAAAAGACACTCCTTGCCTTCTGACCTCCTGACCGTGGCACTTCTAGCTCCGGCTCTCGCCGTTGCTAAATGCTCAAAGCAGTTACTCGACATGTCTGTTCGGTACCAACCCCCGCGTGCGTTTCACGCCCCAGAACGTCGTATGATCGCCCTTCCTTCAAAGCTTCGCGGTCGTGTCTAGCAAATCTTTCATCTCTGCTCTCGGCCACTCTGGGTTTAGCGACGGATCTGGCCGGTCCCGGTCCCAAGCCCATTTCTCCGTCAGGCTAGGAGACAGCGAACCCTCCAGCATCTGGAGTACGTACTTTCCGAGCACGGGGAAGAACTTGTAGCCGTGGAACGAGCCACAGGTTGCGAGATACAGTCCTTTCGAGGCTGAGTGCGGCGAGATGATGAAGTCGGAGCTCGTGGTGAAGGCGTCCCTTTGCACGATTGGTCAGTGGTAATGATTTGTCGTTGCGGTCCGGAGACGTACCAGCAGATGCGATGCTTCTCCAGCTTCCAGTTGGCACCTTTTCTCCCGTAAAACACGTGGTTCGCATGGCGGATATCTTCCTTGAGCCTTCCAGAAACCTTCCACTGGGCATAGTCTGGTTCCGGGGGCGGCATCGAGATAAAACGCCCAGGTAACACTTCGCGGGTGTTCTTGAAAATCGTCTGTCCCCACCATTTGAGCTCTTTGTCCTTGGTTGGCGGAAGACTACCAATAAAAGGGCCTGTTGTAAATGTCAGTTGGCTGGTGTACTGTAGTGACGCATTCGCGTGGCAAATTACCCGTCTCTGGAATGTACCCCTGGAAGCCCACAGGCATATCGGCAAACCTTTCGTATGACTCGTCGTCAAGCTGTGTCATTCCTGTCGTGATGCCGCCCGCGATGATCCTCGGCCCAGCCCGAAGATCTGTCAAGCCACTACTCGCGGCGCTCAGCTCCAACAGCTTGGGCGTGAATGCCCCGGTGCAAAGGATAACATGCGAAGCGGACAGTATTTCTCCGCTTTTCGTCTTGACTCCAGAACAACGACCAGCGTCATCGAACTGCAGTGTTGCGATTTCAGCCGTCACGTACTCGACACCTAGTTCAATGGCTTGGCGGGTAATGGCCCGTAGACAATCCCCAGCAGCAGCCCAGCCGCTGGTCTTGTTTATGAGCACCTCCTTGACACCGGAGTAATCGGCGTCTTCGAAGAGCCCGCCGTACATCTTACGGGCCTCGGCAACAGGTACGGCGGAAACATCGGCCTTGCGTCCGAGTTTCTTGTAGTTGTCGACGACATCCTGGGCGTATTCGCTGCGGCACATCCAGTAGACGCCAGTCTCGTGGAAGTACGGCTTCCAGAGCGGATCCGACTTGAAGATGTCCTGTGCCTCTAGCGCTAGCTGGCAATACACTATGTCGTCGTAGTCGGCGCGCACAACCTTGTTCCAGTCCCAAGAAGCAGCCACACGACTGTCCGCGTCGAATGCATCCCGGTCAACCAAAGTCACCGACGCGTCAGGGTACTTCTTGATTAGGTGATAGGCAGTAGATACTCCAAACACGCCTGCTCCGGCGATGATATATGACGCTTGAGTTGAGGACATGATGAGTACCAAGGACTGATCTAGGGAAGCGGCCAGGTGGCAATGAGGCCTCGGCAGTAGCTCTATGAGGCAGTCAAAGTAGAAAGCGAGGTCAGTTTACCGATTTGAGAAGGCCTCGTATTTCCTGGTCCAACCAATTGATGCCTTATCTGTCGATTGGGTCTTCATATATCACCTAGCCTGAGTCTTGACAAACAGCGTTGCGGTGTCGGCCGAAGTCTCCGGAAGGCCGATCACGTGGCCTCTGGCTTTCGGTCAGCCACCGCTGCGAAGAAACTTCGGTTGTGGACGGCTCACATCTCCGGCCTTATCGCAGCCACAGTTGATCCTTCACCTTCAGGAGGCGGGCGTAGTTGGCGTCGCTTCCCGCAACTCTCATTGACCTCATGCAGGTGTCATCTCATGTTGCGGGCGTACACAGTCTAGATACACAGTCTAGACTCTGGAACTCTAGATAAGAAGACTACGGAAACCCTCATGCACTCACGGCTGGCACCCCGGTGTTTTGGAGTTCGTCATATACACGCCATCTTGACTGAAGGTGAATGGGTATGCTATCCGGTTTCGGAGAGGATCAATGATAGCATTGACCGACGATCATGATGTGGTCTTGCATCCTTGGAGTCGTACAGCAACTGGGACTGCACGAATGAGATCATGCTTGGATAACGGGGATCGTTTGCTGGTGTGATGGACTTATTCCACGTGAAGCCTCACCAACCACAGAAAAACCGTGTACCCTGACACAACAGGGAGTTTTGATCGCATGCGTCAGCTAGAGAAACTCACGAAGTCAAGCTTTCCCATTTCCTTGGCAAAGTGGGGAGAGCCCAGGCTAATCATCTACAACACCACCCATTTAGCCACATACAGCGAGCCCATCCGGAAATCAGACAAGGCTAGGTCTGTTCGTATTGATTCCCAAACTAATGAACGCTGTTTGCAGCCACTAGCCGGGATCAAACAAAAGGCGGATATAAAATGGGGTCCAATTCCATACCCAGTCTTTGACCCTAAAGCAGACTACTAACCCAGTAGGTATGAGATTGACGGCCTGGTGACAATTTCCTTCAAGATCCGCAGCCCTTAATCAGAACATGAAGCATCTCAATACAACATCTACAGACACAGTTCACTGCAAGGGCTCACCGCCTCCGACGTCGGCTCCCATGACTATCCGAGGTTGGCCAGCGCCCCTAGCAGCTGACGCATTCATGCTCAACAACACGACAATAGGACCAAGCATAATACGCGCGGCGTATCAATGGACTCATAGCTATTTTGAGGCACTAGACTACAAGCCAGTTGCACTGGTCTATGCCACGAGACGAACAAGTCCAGATGATGACCAGGTCAAGTGACAACGGGCTAAACTTGCAGCTCCCCGCATTCCCCAAGCGCCACCGGCTGAAGGTTCCGCGTTCACGGCACTTGATAAGCGCTTCGGCTCCGAGGTGAGACTCCCGATCATGTGATCGGTTTACTATCCCGGAGCTGGCCACCTGAACGCTCTCAGTATCCAGGTGTGTGAAAGGCTTCCGGTGTAAGACACGGGATGCGGCGAGCCAGATTCTATATCAAGCTGCTGAGCATGGCGATTTGGGAGGGAAAACTAGAATTCAGTTGTAGCATTAGCAAGTTCGAACAGTTCAACAGATTCTTTACTCCATCTCAAAACACTATTCTCCCTTGCCTTACTGACATCCACCATGGCCCAGACATTCTTGAAAAGCTACTTTGGGCTCGGGGGGCCTACGCCAGCGGATGATAAGACTGCCGTGAGGGCTTTACCTGCCTCCTGGTACACCTCTCAAGAGATGTATGAGCTCGAGAGACGGGCAATCTTCTCCAAGAAATGGCTCCTCACCACACACAAACTCAGACTCGAAAACTCAGGGGACTGGCTGCGGTATGATGTAGCCGATTTCCAGTTCATCCTCTGTCGAGACCGCAGCGGGAAGATCAACGGCTTCCACAATGTCTGCAGGCACCGTGCCTTTCCCATTGTCACCGAGGAGAAGGGCCACAACAGCATCTTTGCCTGCAAGTACCACGGGTGGTCATACGGTCTTAACGGCAAGCTCGCTAAAGCACCCGGGTACCAAGAGCTTGAAGGGTTCGACAAATCTCAGAATGGCCTGCTCCCCATCCACGTGCACATCGACAGCAAGGGATTCATCTGGGTCAACCTGGATGGCGGCGAGAAGCCAGAAGTTGCATGGGCCGACGACTTCGCAGGTATCGACCAGCAAGCCAGGTACGAAGCCTACAATTTCGACAACTACAAGTTCGATCACACGTGGGAGATGGAGGGCGATTACAACTGGAAGATCTTGGCAGACAACTACAACGAGTGTTACCACTGCAAGACTTCACACCCCGACATCCCGGCCATTGCGGACCTCAGCGCCTACAGGGTTGAGACCAAGGGCGGATATATCCAGCACTTCGGCAACCCGACACCAGATCAAATTGCTCGTGGCTTCAACGTTGCCAGCACCTACTTCTTCCCCAATGCCTCGATGAACGTCACGTAAGTGCACTACCCACTTTAGACTTGAGCTGTGACTAACCGTTTGCACAGGCCGCACTTCTTCTTCATGCAGAGATTCGTGCCCACTGGTCCAACCAAGTCAATAATGAGGTACGAGGTCTACAGGAACAAGAACTCCAGCGACGAAGACTTTGAAATCATCGACTCCATGTACAAGCGGATCATGTCGGAGGACAAGTATCTCTGCGCCAACGCGCAGAAGAACCTCAACGCCGGCGTCTTTGTCAACGGCGAGATGCACCCGACGATGGAAAAGGGCCCCCTGTTCTTCCAGAAATCAGTCCGCGATCTCTTGCAGGCCCACCACAAGCGAGAAGTGGACGCCAACTGCGAGATATGGCCTGCTCGGCAGACTCTCCCGAAAGCCGCGTCGACAAGTGAAAACGATGTCGGCTTCTGCTCGGCTGTGGACTGTTGCAGGATCAACAAGGACGCCATTGCTGTCTAGTACGCCGGGATGGGTACATGCTCTCTTACACGCCTTGGCCTTCCATTCGTGTCGCAACTCTCTCTAATCGAAATTGGTTCTTTTTATATTACAATGCGGGCCTGCATTTTCAAACTTGTATTTTCAGCACTACCAACTAGCATGATCATGATACTGTTTCCCTTCTTTCAATAGAGCAATTCAAAACTCAGTCATTTCATCATTCCCTAATTACCATCTTTGACGCCTAATTGTCGCACGTAAACTTCATTCCACAGCTGTAGCGACTTCCTTCTCCGCAAACCTGTGTGCACGTATCGATGAAGCTCGCAGCATCAACCGTCCGATCCGGGCCGCCACGGCAATAAGAGTCCTTGTAAAATTCCAGCTTCGCATCTTTTCCGCCTGAGCACCTTGCATTCCCGTACACCTTGAGCTGGTCATCCTTGTACACACTGACGCAATCCTGGTCAGGATCTACACGTCGAACCGTCGGCCCATTATCCCGACCGACGACAGTCCAGCCTGGCTTCATGTTAAGCCTGGGACACTCATCGACTGAAATAACCGCCCTATGGTCTTTGGAGCCGAGTTTCCGCTCCTCAGCCTTTCGGCCGTCGGCACCACACCAAATCATGTAGCTCGTCTCGGATCGCAAGTCCCAGCTCTCGCAGTTCAGCCTGTCCACGCCTTGGATCTTCTTTGGCCAGTTGACGCATCCAGGTTCATCCCATATGGCGAGGCGCCCGGTGGTTCCTTCGGGACAGGTCGGCTGTTCATGGATTCGAACCTGATGGCTTTGAGGAAGTGAAACACAAGCCATGGGCTCGGGATATATGAATGTCTTCGGCCGGACAGGATCGTACCATTGCCAGTCGCCAGCCGAAGTTGCGCACTCGCTATGCGACGTTCTCGGGCCTCGAGGCTTAGGTGTGTCTTCAGCCACTTCCTTATGCTCTTCATTGTCTTGTCCCTTGATGTGCATCCCGTCGCAATAGAACATGACTCCCAAAGCTTTGCCGAATCCGCCCCTCAGTAGCTTCAGATGAGACATGTTGATACACGTGTTCAGCATCCAGTCGTCCACGTCCACGATTGTGTTCTCCAACGTCATGTCTCCCCAGTTGCACATATAGGATAGCTGTTGATTTCCAACGTCTTCGTACAAGGCGAGTTGGGCTCGGGTGCCGTTGCTGCAGACGGCGGGCGACACGATCTCGATCGTCTCCAACTTCCAAGAACTGATGGGCCAGTTGCAGTTCCCGGGTTCGAGTTCGTTGGTATGGGACTGGTTGGCAAAGTCGCTGTGGCAGGGGAACATGGTTCCGTGGTGATAGCGGACGCTGCCAGTCGCACCAAGGACGTTCTGATGGATCAAGGCTGGAGTGGCGTCTTGGTGGTCAGCAGCACCATCGGATTCAGTATCGCATCGGTATATCAGAGACCAGTAATATGGCGAGACGGAGACATCAGCTTCTGACCAAAGGCAACGCTCTGTCGTCTCCTCAAGATTATGCACCACTTTGAGTGGCGCGTTGGTACAGCGTCTGTTTTGGTAGAACATGAGCGTTGGAATGGAGCCATCCGCGCAACTCGGCGATTCCAGAATCTTGACGTTGTCGCGCATGTAGTACTCCCCCGACAGACAGACATCTGTAGCAAGATGGATCACTTCGGTTTCGTCGTCGTCTGAGCAGGCCGCCAGGGCCTTGCCCATATCCCTCAGGTCGTCCGGATACGTTCGGGAACCTGGATACAGGGCGATTTTAGCAGCGTTTGCACCGTATTTTCCATCAATAGCCTCCTCGGGAGAAACCGAGGGCAGCTCATGATGCTCATCCGGAGCGTTAATCGGCTTCTGCTCCGATGGCAGCGCACTGCTGACGGTGCTCAGGAGACACAGAGAAGCCGCGCACAAGGCGCCAAGGCGTCGAACCGTCATGATGGTGTTCGTCGATACCGTTAGTGAGGCCTTTCTGGCCTGCACAGTTTCGAGATTTTTCTGAGTTCAGACAGAGGGTCGCTGCACTGGTATTGATGTTTTGATGTGAAGCGGGAAGCGTTCATGTCAGACGAGCAGTTTAGGCAGAAGCCGTCATCAACTCCGCCTCGAAGGATTTGCACGTGCCCGAACCCCCTGTCTGCAGTACTTGGCGCTTCATCAGTGCTTCCTTTTTTTTGGTTTCAGATATGAATTAGTTCGGTTTCCTGGCATAATCAAAATGCTGCTATGTTTGTCTGTCGGTAAGAAATGCCCGTTTAAACTAATCGGCGGCGTGGTCGAAAGCAGGACTGAGCCATTGTGTCTTTTATAATAGTCGCACATTGATCCATCAATTACTAGACGAAATAGACCAAGGCTGTCACCCTTGCTGTCTTCCAACGGCGTGAAGCTCACATTATCGTGCACATGTCATCAACCTCGTCAAGCGGTGATTTGCTTCGCTTAGGACGCTTAGAACCCGAATCTTCCAAATCCTCCCAGTAGATATGGTGCATAAACCCTGCCCGCGGACTCTGGAACATCTCTGCCATTACCCTGAGGCACTCTTCGTCCTCCAGCTGCAGAGCCATGTCCACCAGGGCGATTTGGCTTTCTTCTGTCTTCCGGGGCCCGGGACGATCGTACGCTGTGAGGTACAGCGGATTCTTCAACTCCTTCAAGCGCTCCTCTATTCTCGAAAACAGCATTAAGAACTCGATTGTCACCCAAACATAGTTTAGGCTTGAAAGCGGCATTGTCCCACAGACGTCGTTCGAAATGTCCATTTTGATGGCTTCCAACAGATTGCGACCAGTAAGGTTAATGCCTTCAGCATCATGCGTCCGTCCAGTCGCATGAGGGAGGCTTTCCCCCGACACTGTCGTATAACCCTCACGCGTGAAGGAGCTCAACAAGGATGGCGACGGCGAGGTGGCATCTCTATCTGCGACGAGAGATTTCGTAAACTGTTCGCAGAGACCCAGAATCATCTCGTCATCCAGGCCATTAGCTTTTGCCTCGCGCACAAGAACTGTGTCCTCAAGGCGCGTCTTCTTGGTCGCTGGGTCGATGATCTGTTTTACTTGAGCAAGGCGATAGAAAAACAGCCAAGTTCCGAAAGCAATATCTTTGTCCGGAATGCGATCAGGGTTCCAGCCCGCAGGTCGGTAGAGCATCAGGTTCGATTTCCTCTTGAAGAAGCGATTCGCATTCGGGTCTAACACGCCATGGATGTCCACACCGTTTGACGCTATCCGCCTTGCAGTTTGCCACTGACGTTGAGAGAACCGAGAACCTGTCTCACCAATCTTGGCTTGAAGAGCTTCGCTGAATTGGGTTGTCGGAACCTGCCCTTGGGTGAAAAATGCATGCTTGAACAGGTCTTGAAGAGTGGCATATAACCCGACAGGCTCAGTTATGAAGCCCCTCTGCACAAGCATGTTATGAAGATGGATTAGTAGCATAGGCTCGTGCATTCTGTCCCAGACTACCATACTGAGCGAATAAGCCAGTTCCAATCCCTCCATCAAGCCAGTGCCGCAGAGAAAAGGCGAGTACTCATACAGCCCGTTGGCATTGTGGTCCGAAAAGCGCGAAGGAGGAATCGTGTTCAATCCATACATGTACTTCGACTCTCCAAGCCAGTTGATGAAGTCTTCTTGCATGATCTTCAGAAGTTCGAAGGTTTCTAAATGGCGTTCGCTTTCAATGCTGTGTTTCTGAAGCCACTGCTTGAGGATCTCAACCGCCTGAAGAAAACCATGTCCGAATCTCTGGTTTTCGCGATCAAGGAAGAGATCCACATCTCTTCGAGGTCGAAAAGTGCTAGCCGGAGACTCTAAGATGTGCCCTCGAAGGCTGGTTATAGACCAACCTCGGGAGACGGCGAAGGAGTCGACAATGCACTGAAGCTGGAAAACGTGATGAGGGAGAATCATCTTCCGAATATTGGTCCCCGGTTTCTTCATCGCCATGGAAGTGATGGCGCCAGCAAACTCAACTAGACCAAATAGCCTCCGGTGTTGGTTCCAAGGGCCGGTAATGGACCAGTCCACCGTCTCGTAGGCATGTCTTTCGCCTTTGAGGGTGTTTCGCTGTACCACAATGGACGAGAACACATTGACAAGGTCGTATAGCCACATGATGGTATACGAGCGGCGCCAGTCGAGTCTTTGCTTCTTGGTAGCTCTCTGCAGGTTGAAGTTTGGATCCCAGTTCGCCAGCTTAGCGTTCATTGCCTTGGTAGGCTTTCCACTCCGGGTTGCCTGGAAATCAGTGGCGAAATCCACCAGGTCCTGGTAGGCATAGATAAGGAACTGCTCTTTGACATCGACGTCGGCCTCGACAGCTTTTCCACCACTGTTGCCCGCTGAATCAATGCGGTGGAGCTCCATGTGGAAGTTTCCCTGGGCCTTGTCTTGGTCGCCACGGGTGATGGTGTTGATGATGGTTTCGTAGGAGTCGTGGCCGGGAAAGTCGACAAAGATGGTCGAACCGGTCTGTTTGACCATGGTTGTGGCCATGTTGGAGACTGCTCCCGCCACAGCGCTGTTTAGGCCTTCGTAGGCCACGTCTTTCCACATGCCCTGAATGTAGAGTCTGAGGTCGGCCCATTCCTTAACAGCCGAGTACACGGCCATCAAGTAGTCGGTAATCAGTCCACCTTTGTCCTCGATAATCTTGATGCTCTCGAACGGTACATCGTCGAGGCTGGGTTCCTTGGCATTGCTTGGGGCCTTTCCCTTTTTGGTCTTCTTAGCTTTCTTGCTCTTTTTCCCCTTCTTGCCTCTCGCTGAAGACTTCTTTGCGATGACCTTTTGCGGAGCCAATGCTTGCTCTGTGACTTTGAACCCATCGTCTTCGTCACTTGAATCGCCCTCTTGCTCCTCGATCTTTAGGGCACTGAACTTGTTCCCAAAAATGATTTGGTCAATGTCCTCTTCCTGATCATGTCCTTGAGCCTCTGCATTCTTGTCAGATTGCCACGCCTCACCACCCAGAATCTTGAAGGACTTGGTGAGGGTGTCGATGAAATGCTTGTGACTGGCGTTGTTCCGCTGGACTTCTGGATCCGATTCCGAGCCGCGCAGCTGTTGGAATGCGTTGTATACTATGGATCTCGCCTGAATGATGGACTGAAAAAGGCGGTAAATGACTGAGGGCACTGGTTCGCCATGCCGGGCGATCAGCTCCGACATGGAGAGGAGGCCTGAAACAGTGATTTGACCCGTCGTGTTGAGGCCCTTTGGGGGTTCATCCTTCTGTGCTGCAGACGATTTGATGATGCCATTCGAGACATGGAGCAACCAGTAAACAAGGTATCGCGTGTCCCTCTTGTAGGACACATAGATGTTGTGAGGTGCCATTTTACCGTGGATTGCTGGGGCTGTTGATGGTGGAGTTGGAGAGGAAGCTTGCAGTGATTCGCATCTCTCGTCATCCAAGACGACGAAGCGGGGGTGTTTCAGGTTGTAAGGTTGACAAGGATGAGATGAAAACTGTGACGCGGCCCACCAACGTCGGAAATAGAGTCACGAGTCAGTCTAGAGATGATTAATCCGAGGACTTCTCAATTACTCAGACGCCGGGTAGCTCAACCATCGCCATCATGGGAAGAAAGGAGGAAGACGGAGAATTCACGCTTGTGATGGGGCTGCGCGGGGTTGGCCCAGCGTTCACGTTTTGATTGGCCCCAGTTGGCGTAGTCATCCAATTGATCCAATTGATCCTACTTACTCTAGGGTAGGCTCAACGCCAGGAACCAAGTTGTCTAAGCTGTATACAGGTGATTATGTGCTTCATGCCCTTCAACCTCAAAGGGAGATCACAGTAAGTATATCTCCAGATAAGCTGATCAGGGCTTGGACTGAATCTTTCAATCAACGTGAATTGATTGATCTCCCCAGGCGTTCTTCGCATTTAGTAACACCTCAGGTCCACGACAACCCTCCTAAGCGTATTGACGTCGTTCTTCAACCCACTTGGGTCTTAGATAATCCCCGTCAAAGCCCATGTCGAAGCTTGTAGAATGAACATAGTTGACCACCCAATCCACCTTCATCTCAACCCCTTCAGATGCCTGGCTCCACACTGTAACCATGATGGTGTTGTCCCCATGGTAGTCCAGCACGCCAGGCGGCACAGGGAAGTCAATCTGCTGCCCGATGTACGGGCTGAATCGACCGTACTGGTAGCCATTCACGAAAAGCAGGGCGCGTAGACGGTTGGTGTAGGTCGGCTTACTGGGGATGAAGGTCCCGTCTGAGGTGGCGGTGAGGCGGAAAGAGATGGAAACATCTACGCCCTTGGGAATATCCAGCGGCGCGATGGTGCGGAACGCGCGGACGCCGGCGGATGGGACGACGAGCGTGTTAGTTTTGGTGGACAGGTCAGTCCAGTCGTCGTCGGGATGGCCGGGGAGGTGCATGCCAACGCGTTCAGCGTAGAGGCCTCCTTCGTTCATCGGACCTCGCATGGGATCGATGTTGTCCTCAAGACCAGCGTTGCCGGCGATGTTCCACTCAGTGAAGGTGTAATCTTTCCCTGGGCCGATGAGCGTCGCATTGCTGATGCCCCGTGGTTGAATCGCAGCCTCTCGCAGCTCGTGACCACTTTGATCCATCAACACAACGAGAACATTCTCGCCAGAATCCTTCAGAGTAGCGTTGTCAAAGGAGAATTTTCCCTTGTGGGACGTGATGTATGAGAGGCCATGGAAGGAACCGATGTAGTCCGAGTTGAGCCAAACGGAGTAACCAAAGGCAAATCCACCAGTGACATCAAGGAAGATGTCTGTGGGAGGTTTCTTCGTGGTGGGGAAAGTGGCTCGATAGATGTGATTTCCGTAGTGAACCTTGTAGTCATCAACGTAGAGTACCGGATTGTTGCTGGCAGGCTTGGTCGGATTCGGGGTTTTTGTTTTGTTGGCAACTGGAAAATATTAGTCTCATATTTTTGAGCCAAGCGAGGTTTCTAGTGATCCATTCTTACCAGCCCAAGCCTCGGGGCTTGTCTCGTAGTCTTTGCCAATCTCTGGGAGACTGTCGGCCCACTGCCAGGAGCCTAGGTCGGGACGCTGGAATTTCGAAGGCCCCTTGATAGAGACAGTGTAGATCGGACCGTTGTGCGATTTGATAGGAGCCTTCTCTCCGTTCCAAGTAATAGAACGGAGCTTTTTCGGACCAAGCACCGTAATCTTCTTCGCCTCTTCTTCGTCCCCGGTGAGGTGTAGCACTCGCTTCTTCTCATCGTATACCGCAGAACGGACAAGGTATGGACCTTGAACAAACACTTGAAGACGATTAGCCTTAAATCTTTAGATAGAGGTGGTCGACTTACCGGTGCTATTTGCGGGAGCAAAGGGGTTGTTGTCCAAAGTCGGCACCCAGAAGCGATACGCTGTCTCCCGATCAAGCAGCAAGATGCGCGTGTCATCACTTAGCTGAAGGATGTTCATTCCCTCCTTTTGGACGTATGAGATTGTAATCCTAGAACCTTCTTTGTGCACTGAGAGGGACTTCTGTCCAGCAGCATTCAGGACCTTGAGCTTTGACGCGCCCTTGATTGCGAACTCGCCAGTCTCACCACGAGGCACCCACAGCGCGAGAATCTCCTTTCCGTCAATTGTGGAATGGCTCAACACCTCGGAAGTCGAGTAGAGCAACTTCTTCTTGCCAAAGGTAAAGTCAGTAACCAAGACCTTGGCCTGGTGGCCGTCAATGGCGGCGACATTGCCAAACCGGGGGACAGTGAGCCGGCCTTCGGATGTGTCAATCTTCAGACGGAATTTCTCCAGAGTGCCCGACGTCGAGTCATCATGCCTGACTACGTAAAACGCAGCATTCGCCTCGGGGTTCCTGAGCTCAGCGGTGGTGAGGGCCTTGTTGGTCGTGTAGTTAGTCCAGTCACCCACTCGGTCTGTATAGGCCAGATCGTGAGCAACTCGGGTAAACAGAACGAGTAGCTTGGTCTCGTAATACTTATCCCATAGTGCGCGGTTCTCGGATACAGGAGAGGAGTAGTCGTAGCTGGTTGCAACGACAGGGCAAGCGGAATGTCCCCAGTTGGTTCCGCCAAACATCATGTACAGCGAAATCGCAGTGACTCGCTGAGAGATTAGATCTCGATAAAACAGATTTGCAAACTCGGGGCCAATGTCTGTCGGGCATCCGCCTTGCGGTCCACCCCACGGATTATACGACCCTCCTTGGAATTCGGGCATGAAGTTCGGCTGCTTCGGCGATTGGACAGTGAAGTAGTCGTAGTACTCGGCCGTCTTGTATGGCTTGTATTCACCGTTTGTGCCGGTGCACTCGCTAATGTTGCAGCTCCAGCACGAGGGATAGCTGTCGAGGCCTACCACATCCACGTTGCCAGTGGCGTTGGAGAAGTCCTTGGACCAAGAGTACCCATTCATATTGGGCGCATTGTGAGCCAGCGGAACATCGATGCCATTCTCTCGGGCGCTGTCCTGCAATAGCTGCATGTAGTTTGCGACGGTTGGGTTGAGAATTCGTTTGTCAATGTCCTTCCATTGGCCGTTCAGTTCGTTCTCGATCTGGAACATGATGACATTACCACCGTTGGTGATGAGGTGTGGCTGGACGATGCTGGAGATTTCTTCCCAGTAGGGCTTCCAAGCCGCAGTATATCTCTTGTCGTCATTTCGTAGGGAGCCATATTCGCCCGTGGTGAGCCATAGAGGGAAACCGCCGGCGTTTGTCTCGGCGTTGACGTAGGGGCCTGGGCGAACAATCACGTACATACCAATCTCCTCAGCTAGTGTCAGGATGGAAGTAAAGTTGTGGCTGCCGTTGGTAAAGTCCAGTGCATCGGGAGAGGCGCTGTGGTGGCCCCATGAGGTGTAAATGGAGAAAGCGTTAAAGCTGGAGTCTTGCTCGTTAAACACTCTTTTGAGACAAATTGAAAGGCCTTGGGAAATAACTTACCCAGCTGCCTTGATCTTTTCGAGCAGATCTCGCCATAGTTCTGGTCTGCAACGGAAGCCATTTAGATAATGTTTGTTTGCTAAAATCTGCCGCCGACTTACACTGGAAATCTCCACGGATGAAACTGAAACACGGTATTTAGCAACTTGTAAGTAACCCATGATGAGTCGGCTTTCTTACCTCGCCGGAAAAGACAAACAGCCTTTGGCCATTGATGTAATAACTATGGTGATCCCTGGGGCACTTGTGTCAGAACTTCCCGCAGTAATTCGAGCATGCGGGTGTCTAACCATTGCACAATGTCATTCAAGCCGTTGTCAAGAATTGGCCACTCCGCTTCCTGGGCCCAGACTGAACCGGGGAGAGAAGACAGTCCCGCCAAGCCTAGAGCAAACGTGGAGATTTTCATTGTCAAACCCTCGATATTGTAGAAGCAACATCTGATTCTCCCCTTCATCCACTGTTTCACAGGCCTTGAAGAGTTTTTATCTCCATCGTCGGCTCGCGGGTGCCGGATAAATCAGGTCTAGTCGCATGATGTACCCGATGTACCCGATGTACCCTTGTTCGCATCTACATATTGTCCCTCCAATGAGCCTGGCCAATTGCATTTAGCCTCAACAGCGTTACAACCAAGCTCGTGATCGGCAAGGGGGATCACTGGGTTCGGCACTCAAGTGACCAACAATCACGAGCTTGAGCAGGTAGAAGGGCCGGCCGAAAGACTAAAAAACCGGGCATCGTCATTCCCCCGCTTCACCGCTATCACGAAACGGTATATAGCGCGGGGTTTCGGTATGTTGATGGCCCGAGTTTGATCGATCTCGATTGGCCCGCTTCCAATTAATAAAATTGCTTGTTTCTTGGTCGACGTAGATAAATTCACTAAGTTGTACCGTAAAATCTCAGTAAATTCAAACATCTTAGCGTCTCCACAAATCCTGTCCGGGCCACTGATCTAATTGAGTTTTGACGGGTTAACGAAAACTAGAGACGCTAAGGTGTTTGAATTTACTGAGATTCTACGGAGGAGTACGGTACGTCTTCGATTTCTCGGCTCCAGCATCAGCCTTTGGTGTGATGCACTCGAAAAACAGCACGGAATGCTTAAACTCACTTAAGCGCAGCGTCTAGTCAAGGCCCAGACCTCATTTTGATTGAGCGACGAATACCTCCCTCCCTACGTGGACTAAGTGACAGCAAAGATTGATAATTGCCGTTCCGGGCAGGTCTCGTGGCGTGCCTCGTCAAGCTAGAGTGGGACGATTCTCGATGGTCTGTGAACGTTTGGACTTAGATATAAAATATATATCTAATGTAGCTCTGGATCCTAGGGAAAACTCTAGCCGTTATCATGTTGTTAGCGGTTTCTCTTCAAGTTTCTTTTCCTCCCACAACCCTGCACATCTTTGTTCCTTGAAACTCGGCCGCCTACCCTATACTTTCAATTACTCAAACATACATTTTCAATAGAAAGCACACGTCATAAGATCTGAGCCTTTCAACAGTTTTCCACCTACAGACGCAATTGAGTCTCTTCCTTAAGTACGTCTCTAACACTTCTATTATACTAAGAGTGGCTATTAATGCTTGTGAATTGCTTATGAATCTACCCTGTATCGCATTGCTAGCTACGGCAAAATCAAATGCGCACTCGGCTGATGCGTAATACAACTTTGATATATGTGTGACACACTGCAATAATTTCGGAGGCACTGATTGTATGAAACCTGCAATGCAAATTACCGATTGACAGCACAGATAAACACGCGGTGTGCACTTTATTGAAGACGTCCGTTGAATCAACATTTTAAAAGTGATCTGTCTGATCTTTGCTCCTTAATCTACCTAGCATTCATTGCTTTCTTATCACGGTACGGCTAGTATGTCAACCCGATTATGTCAGGATATTGCGTGCATGTCTTCGCAAGGTGATTGGAAAGACAGTGTCACAGTACAGTGGGCTTCTCGAAGCATTTCAATTCGACAAACGAGAGGGTGTTGAGGGACGATTAGGAGCTTCAGAACAGATGAGGGGAAACAATGGCGAAATAGCACATTCGAATGACATGTCAGGATACTATGGTGCGGAAAAACAGGAAACGCCAGAGGAAAGAATACAACGTTTAGAGTATGGCCTAATACTTAAGCTTAAATCATTCGTTTCTCCTGAGTCGGGGACTCGGTAAGTCGATATTTCAGGGGTCAGGTGCCCACTGACAAATACAGCAGAATTCACAGCATGTCACTTGTCCACCCTCAGGCGTTCCCACCACGGATGCGCCGACTTAATTAGTTAAAGACCAATAATCCCAGTCCTGAAACATCTTCATTTGCTGTATTATAGGCAATGGAGACCTTGACTCCGAAATGGGTGGCACCCGCGCTCCAAGCCGTTTTAAATCCATCTATCAAGCTGGTCGTGAGAGCTCGGGACAGTTTTCTCCAGATTTTCCACCAACCGCCAAGCATCCCGGTTCTAAATGCGCCAATGGGCGACAACGCGGACCCATCCATGATGTTACATTCGGTTTACGGATGTCCTGTGTTTCGAATCTGGGACGGCGGACATATTGCTTCGTCCAGATCCGGCAGCTTAGGGCTCCCGGATAACTATAATTCCTCGTTTGACTTGTCCAGGGTGGCTGGACGACAAGGCAAACATGTCTTTATCTATGCGTTTTGTCGTAATCGTACCTAATGGGGGACACTCGTGTACACTTTCACAAAGACCCCTTTCAGGCGTTGAACGTCTATAAAAGACTGCTTTGCCACTTCCTTTGGAGGATTCGAAGGCTTGTTCCAGACAAGAAGCATCAGCATCCGATCTTCCTTACTCCGTTCTTTCTCCTTGCCAACTACACTGACTTTTAACTTCCGAGCCTTTTATACATTCCCATCATGAAACTTTACTCCACCTTCGTGGCCCTTATGGCTACCCTAGCCGTCGGCTCTCCTACTGAGTCGCGGGACGTCCTCATCAAGCGTCAGGCTTCAGAGGCGTGCTCTGTAGGCTACTGCACTCAGAACGGAGGTACCACCGGTGGTGTTAAGGGCTCGACCATTACCGTCACCTCCGTTGCTGCTCTCATTGAAGCCGCAAAGCGTGACGGACCCCTCACCATCATCGTGTCCGGCCAGCTTTCTGGCAGTGACCGCGTGCGACCCACGTCTGACAAGACCATCATTGGTGCTGCTGGTAGCTGTAAGTATTCCTAGCTGCAAACGTATGCCTCGACTACAATCATACTAACTCCTCACAGCTATTACCGGAGTTGGCTTTTACGTCCGCCGCCAGAAGAACATCATCCTGCGCAACCTCAAGATCGCCAAGGTCGATGCTGACAACGGCGATGCTATTGGCATCGACGAGTCGACCAACATTTGGGTGGACCACTGCGACCTGTCTGGAGACTTGAGCGCCGGCAAGGACGACCTCGATGGCCTCCTCGATATCTCCCATGGTGCTGACTGGGTCACCGTTTCGAACACCTACTTCCATGACCACGTACGTCAAAGCTAACATATGAATCTCCGAGACTGCAAACATCAGTACTAACTCTTGCCTGTACAATAGTGGAAGGGATCCCTGATCGGCCACTCCGACAACAACGGCGGCGAGGACAAGGGCAAGCTCCACATCACCTATGCCAACAACTACTGGAAGAACGTCAACAGCCGTCAGCCCCTGATTCGCTTTGCCACTGTCCACATCGTCAACAACTACTGGGATACCATGACCCTGTCTGGCGTCAACACCCGCATGGGCGCTCAGGTCCTCGTGCAGAGCTCCGCCTTTTCCAACTCCGCCGAGCGCGCCATCTTCTTCGCCGACTCCAAGGAGACTGGCTACGCTGTGGTTGAGGATGTTGCGTTCGGTGGCTCTGTCAACTCCGCCCCCAAGGGAACCTTGACCTCTGCCTCGCTCCCCTACAAGGTCTCTGCCCTGGGTTCTGGAAATGTCGCCCGCACTATTCCTGGTACTGCTGGACAGAAGCTTTGAGTGGTTTTTATTTGAGACGTTTAGCACATAGCTTCGTAACTTCATACGAGCAGAATGGATACTACATGCATATAGTACACTAAAAAAGTGTAGTTACCACAGTAAGCCAACACGTTTTATCAAACTACTTTGAGTATACTGGTTTCATCCTGCAATAAGCTGTGACAAATGTCGTAAATATCTTAAAGTCCATTAAGCGACTGGGTGTGTGAGTCCATCACGGAGTCTTACCCAGCGGAAAGAACATGGTAGGTGCTTACACTCACGGCACGAATAAAGCCTCAGAACTACCTTGCTTAATAATAGTACTACTAATTCAGAAAGTTCACTGCCTGTTAAAATTGTGTACAACAGAATACTTGCCGACAATTCAAACGATTCGTCAGAGCTCACTATGAGGCTGTCCCTGAACCAAGACATGGTCATTGCTTTGCAGAGAGGTTACTAATACTGCAAGGGGATGATGAAAGAAAGGGGCGCCGATGTCGGTAGATCCTGGCCTTTTTCGTAGGTAATAGTGCATTAAATCGGACTGGTCTGTTGATACAAAGAAATCGCTAATTCTTCAGTGCCTGCGTAAGTTGAGCTATAATATAGCATGCGTTTCAGGGCGATTGTGTGAGATGGGTTTGAAGAAACAATAGCAACACTTAAAACGTGATGGGCATGTAAGACAACGCAAGACAAACGTGTGAGTCAAGCGAATGTAAGAGTGATTTGTGTACATGATATCATCTCAGAATTAGGTCGAAACATAGCCTACTTCACCACATGTGAGAAGATTGTTTCCTCTCTTAACGGCCTAGACCGCGTCTCAGCCGAGGATGAATCTCACCGTTCGTCCCGAGATCGGGGTTTGGCGCCTCCAAGCTCCACCAGGTGGGTTTCTAGCAACCATCTGGGTCCATCTAATCTTATCAGATCCGGTCCAGTGGATTCTTGAAACACGTCCGCACACATACATGCATTAGGTAAGCTGCTGACTGCCAAGACGCACTTTTAAGCGGCCAGCTGTTAGCCGTCTATTATCTCCATTGTCAAATACGTCCATTTATGGGGCTCTCGTACAGACGCCGAGCACGCAAAATACAAACATGCGCGGTATAAATGTTAGCCTCACTCGGGCCATGCGCGCCATTCCACGAACCCTCATCCGCACGCAATATTCCAGGAATATAACCAAAATGGCCGCTGCACTCGAACACGCTCACCTCCCAAACACCTGCCAGTACACGGCACGCACCGATAGAGGAGACTACATCGTTCAGGTCGCCTGGCCTCTAGCCTGGAGCAAAGACCGAGTCCCTCCGGAAAATGACGCTCCTGTCTCCACCATGTGAGTAAAAGGCCTCATCGAACAGTTAATGGGCATGGTTCTGACCATGTTGGTTTTCCCTCCAGTTATGTGGTGGACGGCAACGCGTACTTCTTCTCAGCGGTAGATGTCACCAGACGATTGGAGTTCACCAACACGGCCAGAACTGTAGTAGTTGGCATTGGCTATCCCAACACCCGCTGCGTCTACGATCACCGCCGGGGACCTGATCTCACTGCGCCGACTGCAGACGGGAAATACGACATCCCACTCGATGGATATGGAAAGCCGCAGGATCATCTCTCCTTCGGCGAGGCATCTATCTTCCTGGATTTTATTGAGAAGCAAGTCATGACATATGTCCACAACACCCTCTTCCCGAAGGCTCCTCTCAGTGCTGGTCGCAAGGCTCTTTACGGCCACTCGTATGGCGGAATATTCGCCCTCAACGCCCTTTATACTAAGCCGACACTCTTTAATACCATCCTTGCTGGAAGCCCTGTCATCTGGTGGAACCATTCTTCCATCATCAAGGAGCAAGAAGTTGCTTTCAGAGCTCTTGAGACTCTTCCCAACCCTGTTCCGTCATTGTTTCTCTCATGGGGATCTTCCCCAAAGGACTTGGTACCACGGCCGAGGGAGGACGCAAAGGCTTTTGCAAAGAGGAAGGCGTGTTCTGAGGATGATCAAATGAGGGATACAATGAAGGCACTTGTGGAACGGTTGGAGCCCTGTCCAAATGTGCGACATATCGACACATGGGAGTCTGAGGGCGAAGACCATGGAAGTTCAGCAGTCACGGGTCTCCAACAGGGAATCATGAAGTTCATTGTGGAAAAGCTGTAGGCCTACAAAGATAGACTATAGGATTAGGTATCAGAAAGTTTTTATCTTCAATTCCTTTACACTTTAGATTAGTGTGATGTTCTTGGCTTCTAATTCCGTTTGTCCCAAGCGTCAGCATGCATTTAGCCCACAGCCACCCGAGTGCATCCAATAAATGCACTCTTTCCTAAATAGAAAACAAGAAATGCGCATGTACTTTCTCACATGGGTGGAGGCTATTACTAAACCTTATTCATGACTAAAATCAAGAAGAGTTCTTGGCTATTACACATGCTGACGCACCTAGTAATACACTAGTAGTTCAATTTACAGAAAAGAAGTAATTCCCTGGTCGGACTTCTCCATCGGACTATAAGGTTATTTTCCCTTCCAGGCTAACTCTAGGAGTTCCCTCACTTTCCAAGGCTTAATCTCCGGGAATACTTCGTTAAGGGTCCCGTTCTTAGGCTGCAAATTGAACATCCCTTCCTCAAACCAGATTCCAAAGACTGAGTAGATGGCCTGAAGCTCCTCTTTGGGCATGTGCTCGTATAGTGGTGGGTGAGAGGGAAGTTCTGTGACCTTTCCAGTCCGCAGAAGTTCAAGAGAGTCATGGCTGACATCGAACTTCGTGCCTATAATCGGGTGCGTCAGCCAAGTTTTGCGTATTTAATTACCAAGAAACTGAATACTAACCTTTAACCTCCTCCACTATACGCACAAACTCGTTCCAAGTCACCGTATCGCCAATAACGTAGCTCTCACGCTCCCATTTAGGAAGTTCCAGACTAGCCGCAACAAACTTGGCGATGTCACTGGTGTGTGTAAACGTCACTGGTGTCTCTCCCGTCCCTGGCACTGCAGCCACGTTATTCTGAATGTCAACAACGATGGTGTTGGGCACTTGATATGTCTTTACGTGCGGGTGTCCCCAAAAGTCGAGGAAATATCCCACGTAGAAGATGGTGTACTCCAGTGAGCTCGCTTCGAGTGCTTGAAGCGCCTCAAGCTTTGCCCGACCGATCGGGAAGTCTCTGAGCTGGCTGCATCATGATATGAGCAACGTGTTCAATTGAAGTAGTTATAGGAAGTGCATTTCCAGAGACTTCGTGGGAAGCGACTCACTCCATTGTGTATGGGATACCCCAAATGCTAGGGATGAACCGCCTGGTGTACTGGCATATCTCTGCAGCTCTGATGAGGTTCACCTGTGGTTTTCCACTCGTTGTGAGAAACATCGTGGAGATCACGGTGTCGACTCGGTTCTGGACGAGAACCTTTGTCAAAGACTTGACGTCGTCATAGTTGACTGCGATGATTTCGCAACCACTTTCCGCTGCAAGTTTAGGATTGGCCTTGTTCCATCAGTGGGCTGTTCTGCGCGTTTCTAGGTTGGATCTCACATTTCTACTCAAAATCCTGACGTCATGTTTGCCTTGACTTTTGATGGTTTCTGCAATTGTGCGTCCGATGCCGCGGGTGCCTCCTGCGACTGCGATGACAGCCATTTTGTAAGGATACTGAGTGTCTATAAAGCAGTGGTAATTTAGCCATTTGTATTTGTTACATTTGAACCCCAACCCCTCTTCGTTATATACATCCAATGCCTTTAACACCTAAGAGTGTTGCGTGTTTGCAATAACATGCTATGTGACGCTTACAACCGCTCTGCGCTCGGACAATGTACGTAATTTCGTATCCCGTCCCGATAATCGTATGCCTTTTCGTCCGCCCGGCGTCCATGGCCACAACCCACTGTGGTGGGGCTTACGTCGATGGCGAAAGATCGGTTCGGTAGTGTGCCTATATGTAGTATTTATGATCCTTTGTCAGTCCACGATGTCACCGTTTTTCTAGCAATTGTGCGACAGATCCGGCAACTACTCTCCGTATACTCACAGTTTCGGCCGACTGGTGCCTCGGCTCGGCCAGATCAAACCCCGACGTGGCTTTTTGGCTGTCTCGCCGGTCCTACTACATCCCGAGCATAAAAAAGATCTGAATGTTGATTTAAGGCGCGGAAACGGCCCTTTTCTTAGCGTTCGCCCTGAATTTTCGTCCTAGTACTACCGTCCTAGTCACAAAATTCCCAATGGTCAACGTCGCAATTGCTGGAGGCACAGGTGGTGTCGGGCGAACCATCGTCGAAGCCATCAAGGGCGACTCACGCCACACAGCTGTTATCTTGTCCCGAAAGGTACCTAATCTTATATGATGGCGTTAACCATGCTAACTAATCATTGGAGAAGTCTTCTACGTCGGAAGATTTAGGCCTGCCGATTATTGAGGTGGACTATGAAAATGTCGATGCCCTCGCTGAGGTTTTGGAGAAGCACAACATACACACGGTCATCTCAACCCTTGCTCTCCATATGATTGGTGTAGGGAAAGCTCAGCTCAACCTGATTAGAGCAGCCGATAAGTCACCATCGACGAAGAGATTCGTACCCAGCTCGTGGGCCGTTCGTCCTTCCGAAAAGTGAGTAGCATTAAGCCTCCAGTCAAGCCAAGCAATGGGGCTTATATCAACGTCTAGGTATCTTAAAATGCTCCCGCACGGATTTCAGCATTTGGCCGCCTACGAAGAATTGGACAAGACTTCCTTGGAGTGGACGGCTTTCAACATTGGGTATTTCTTGGAGTACTATGGCATGCCCCATGTCAAGACGTACATCTCCCCGCCAACTACCTTTGTTGTCGACGTGGCAAACAAGGCCGCCGCTATTCCAGGGACTGGCAAGGACTTGATAAATTTTACTTATTCTCACGACGTCGCCAAGTTCGTAGTCGAGGCGATCGACCTTCCGAAATGGGACCGGGACACCATTGTCATCGGTGACAAGATGACGTGGGAAGATTTCGTAAAGTTGGCCGAAGAAGCTAGAGGTACGTTAGCCATGTCGCTACTCTCTTTCTCTTTCTCTTTCTCTACTTTCAGCTTGACTGGATTGCCCCATCAGAAGCACACCACTGACAGGGACCACAATAGGCGACAAATTCACTGTTACGTACGACAGCGTGGAGAAGCTGCAAAGTGGAGAAATCACCGAGCTGCCTGGCCAAATTGCTGCTTATTCGTATTTCCCCAAAGAGTGGGTGCAGAAGTTGTATTCTATCTTTGGTTACTGGGTAACGGAGGGCGTGTTCGATATCCCTGAGGAAAGGGCTTTGAACAAGCAGTTCCCGCACATCAAGATGACAACGGTCAAGGACATGCTGAACCAGGCATGGAACGGAAAATAGGGTAATTTCGACCCCAAGTCACACCCTGTATGTTGTTTGGAAGCTCTACGCTCATTGAAAAGCTAGTTTGGAACATTCACGGCAGCGAGCGACGGCTGTATGTGGCGTTATACCATCTCTTCTAAATGGTGACATAAAATCCGAAGCCATCGTTTAGCGCGATTTCCCCGCAAATAAGCCATCCTCATCGATGCTGACGTGCATGGATGGACCGAGATCCTTGTTCGGTGTGGCTCATTACCTGCAGTTTTGGATGAGCCAAACATTCACAAGGCAGGCGGTCAGTTTTGAAAGCACCAGGATGTCTTATGAGGACGGTGTTAATTATTTTCATTAATTACTCATTCCTTGACCCGTGTTACAGCATACAAGCAAACAACTAATTAGAGGTTGATGACCAACTTGCTTCCGGACACCTCACCAGCGCGCAACTTATTCAACCCGACCAGAATAGCATCAAAGCCACCGTCCAACATGGTGATCGGGAGCGGCTTGAGTGTCTTAGTAAGTTCGGGCAGGGCGGCGCAGAAGTCGGCGAGAAGCTTGCGGTCGGTCGGGCTGGCCTCCCATTTGGGCCCGACGGGCTGCAGCCAAGCAAAAGCACGGCCAAACATGGTGTATGCCATGACAACTTCGTACTCCACGCCTGGGGTCTTGGACTTTCCTCGGTCGAGAAGTACTACCACCTTGCCACCCTTGTTCTTGATGACGCTGGCGCAGATGTCGGTCGACTTGCCTTCCGAGAAGCAGTCGACGGCCTTTGAGATGTTGGGGAACTGCTTTACGATTTCTTCGGCAACTGTGGGGGACCGATAGCTAAAGACGTAGTCTGCACCGTAGCTTTTGACGAGGTCGAAGGAATGCGGCGAGGCGGTCGTGACTACGGTGTAGCCGGCCGCCTTGGCGAGCTGGATGTGGAAGAGACCGGCCGAGGTGGAGCCTGCGTAGATGAAGATGGCCGGGCGATCTGCCGCCGCTGTCTCGTCCGGCTTAGCGCTCTCTTTCGGCCAGGGGAGGCCGTGACGGACGAAGAGGATAAGGGCGGCGGTGGCAGCCGACACGCCGAACGTCGTTGCTTGGGCATTGGTCAACTCGTCGGGGATCTTCCAGGCGAGATCGGCGTCGGTCTTGAGATATTCGGCATAGGCGCCGCGGTCGGAATAGAGGCCTCCATGGACGGCGCCGGCCACGCGGTCGCCGACATTCCAGGTTTTGGCAGCGTTGCTCCCGACGGCCGTGACCTCGCCGGCGTAGTCGCAGCCGATGATGCAGTTCGGTGGGGAGATCACGTCGATGTGCTTGAAGTCGCTCGGGTTCAGCGCGACGGTGCGGACCTTGACGAGGATCTCGTCGTCGGAGATGGTGGGGACGGGGACGTCTCTGAACTCGGCGCCGCGTCCGAAGGATTTGCCAAGGCTCAGGTTGGCAACCCTGGCGAGTAGGGCGTGGTTGGACACGAGGGCCTTCATTGTGCAGAGGCGGGGATGGCAATGGGGTCGGTGGGACTGTGAAACTTCAACTTCAACCTCGGACGAACTTGGCGCTGGTGTCGATTCTCCAAGAACAAAGCTGCCACCGAGCGTATTAAAACAAGTTGGCCCAGGCTGCCCTTCGTTGTCAAGCACGATTCTCGTTGCCCTGCACGGTCTCAGATGGCGTAACAGTCGTGCCGTAGCGGAGCGTCGTATTGTAATGATAAGCAGTTTTCGGGCTGGAATGGTCACGACCTCTGGGGAGCAGAGATTAGGTGAGCGAGACTGGGTCGGAGCAATTACATATACGACTCTGGGCCGTCCAGTTTCGGGGGAACCGGAATGCCGAATGGCGCGGAGCTCTGCTCATCTCCACCCAGTTGGCGCTATGGTAAATCGCCAGCTCTTGCGTCATGGCTGAACTAATAAGAGCACATCCCCGGCCGTGTACGGAGTACATCCTACTACGTAGCAACAAAGTTCGACCTTGTTGCTGGCTTGGTAGCGAACTGGCTGATTAATATCCTGCCATGACATCCATTCTCCGCCTGCCACCCTTGCTGAGGCCCCGACGGCATGATCGGTAACCACCATTCGGCATTTGCTTCTGTCGTACAGTAATAAGCTGGTGATAGCACTCATTAAATACAATCGGCAGACAAGAATAAAAAGACGCCATCATCCGCTCCATTTTCCATCAAAGACAGATCAAATTCCATCCATTTCACTCAATCAACCAGCCATCACCATATACATTCCATCCAAGATCACAATGGGTTCACCAGAGCGCCGCTCCGTTCTCGTCACTGGGTACGTTGCCTCCCACCCCCAAATGTCACTACAGTGCTCTGTGCTCTGCGTCGCCCGTTCAAAGCAAAACTAATCGAAGCCTATTTTTTTTTAGATGCTCGAAAGGCAGCGCCGGTCATGCTTTAGCCCTCGAATTCGCGGCCCGAGGGATGCGGGTGTTCGCCACCGCTCGATCCACCAAGACTCTCATTGGCCTCGAAGAAAAGGGCGTCGAGATTTTGACGCTTGATGTCACTGATGCCAAGAGCATCGCCGCGCTAAAAGCCGAGATCACCACGCGGACGGGTGGAAAGTTACATATGCTGTTCAACAACGCAGGCTCAAGTTCGTTTAACTCTTTCTCCTCCCAACGGCGCTTGCCGTCACATGCGATATCATCCAAGACAGTAACTAACCTTGTCTTTCCCCCCTCGACAGTGTACGAAAACCCCGCGATTGAAGCTGACCCGGCCCGTGTTCGGTCCATGTTCGACGCCAATGTGTTCGGCCTATTCGACATGGTGTCGGCCTTCACACCGCTCCTCCTAGCAGCTGTGTCCGACCCGAAGCAACCCCCGACCATCGTCAACACAGCGTCTGTGTTGGCCCGGATTCCGAATCCCTTTTCGTCTGGGTATAATGCTTCTAAAGCAGCGGCTGCTGCCTACTCCGACACTCTCCGACTCGAACTCGCGCCGCTTGGGATCAAGGTGGTAACACTATTCATGGGTGTGGTATCCACTGGCATTTCGTCCCCAGATGGTATCCAATTCAATCCCGACGGCCTATACGTTGACGCGGAAAAGGGCGTCAAAAACCGAAGTGTAGTGATTCACGAAAGTGGTATGAAACCCGAGGTGTTTGCGCGACAAGTTGTCAATGAGGTTCTGCACAAGCACCGTGGCCTTGCAGAGGGGGAATATCTCTGGAAGGGCAACCATGCTCCACTCGCTTGGTTCTTGAACGCTGTGGGCTGGAGAAAAATCTTTGACGATGCATCGCAGAAGAGTGTAGGCCTCACTAGTGAAGTAAAACGCTCGATTAACCAGCGGGGACGGAAAGCAGCCAAGGGTAACTAATTATTTGGACGTGTTAGCGGATTAATGAGTTGTGCTTTTTTTTTTGTTTTTGCTCGGGGTAGATTAGCGGAAGGGGAACGTCGTTTCGAGGTAGGGGTTTATTTCGGTTGACTTTAGCGGTTTTCATATGAAGGATATCATGTAGCTTGACTTAATAGCATCTATTTCACCCTAGGGATTGATTCGTATCCAATGTGCTTGGAACAGAACGCTGGTTGAGTGATAACCCCGGTTCTTTCGTCACTCTAGGGTAGGCAGGCCCTGGGTTCTACGGTGGATTAGGCTAATAAGACAGACACAACGACCGCCTGTTGGAAAATAATATAGGGGTTAATTCTTCTGCTCTCCGCCATATTTTACAGTTCTCCTAATTCACTGAGGATGGAATTTTGCCCTGTTCATTCGATACTATTCAATACTCTTCAGTGTGCTCGATCATCATCAAATACCGCCGAAGACCTGCCTGGTTAAAATGACATCTGAGAAAGAACCCGCAAGAAGCCTTCGCCAAAGCCTGCAGATATGCCTCCAAGCACCAGACTGCACAGTATGCCGCCAATTAATGAACCATCTCTCAAGCACTATAAATGACTCTTACATTGAAATATCCGAGGCTGACTTTATGCCTCCATGTCCTGGGCGTATCCCACTTATCAGCGGGATGGGCTTCAGGACAATGACTGAGATTTTGGGCCAACTGCAAAAGCCACGAACCCTATCAACAAAGTCAGAAGCCTGGCCATTAATACCACCAACGGTACGCCACGCCATGCGCATAGCTGAGTGTCTGGCTTATCGTTGCTTCTACGCCGATGCATTGTGCATTCCACAGGACGACGAAACTACGAAGATCAACGAACTCGGGCAGATGTCGGCCATATTCTCATCGGAGCTTGAACTATGAGAAAGCTAGCCTGCCCACTATAGTGGGAACGCTGAGTCTCATGCCCTGTATGTTCCAGGGGGGTTTCTTGTGCGTTATCCCAGAAAAGTTTTGATGTTTGCGTCATATAGATATTAGCTGACTGTAACCTGAAGCGGCGGCGGCCTCGGCATGAAGACAGTGATGAGAGTTCCGACAGTAAGAAGAGACAGTCGTTTTGTTCCCCGGTTTGGTTCTGGATCGGCTGGAAGGGTTATTTCATTCATTGGAGTGGCTCAGATGAGTATGTTGTCCAAAATCACGTACGGTGGCCTACATGCTAATCGTGGAATGGCATACGAGTGAAAGTACGAGTGAAAGTACGAGTGGACCTTGGAGAAGAGTCGAATCACATTGGTAGGAGTATGTTCAAGCCGCAAGGGGTCTTGAATGGGAGCCGCCTTAGAGATGGACGAAGGTGCTACACGAGCCTGTGGAGAGCGACGGCAACATGACTTGAAGAAACGCCGGTTTACTTCGCTCTTTGGGTTGACTGAGAAGGCAAGAACGCATACCGCAAGGGACTGGCGGAGGTAAGCGCTGAGTTTTGGGATCTGCAGAATATGGAGGAAATTCAGCTAGTACTTGGTTGATCAGTCCCGGATTTCTGCATCTATGACGAACTAGGGGGTTCCATTTATGCTAATCACTACCAGTCTTGCTGTCGTTGTAACTCCACATTAGCGGAGTAGCATCAGCTAGGCAGGTAAGTCCTGAACTTTGAACTCTCCTCTCCTGTGGGGCGTCAGAGCTCTATTAGCCATGTATAAGTTACATTGCTATAAAGCATAAAAAAAATAGACTCCAATTCATCAGTGTCCTAGTGAGCTCCTATAGGAGGGCTGTCTAAAATCTGTAGGCACATTGGCATACGAAGCTCAACCGTCGCGAGAGGGGATCCCCATGAGTCAAACGGTAAGGGACATGTAGATCGCGCCCTAGGTAATGCATAGATGCATGGAGGAAGCAGACAGAGTCTATTTCACTTAAAGTGAGGCGTCCTATAGCAAAAGGACATGTGCAAAACAAAGAACATAATATTTCTGGGCTCAAGCTTTTGTTGGGTCAGCATATAGACGCCCGATGACATTGCCCTGTGAGATCCTATCGAGTCCTTCTCTGATTCCGCTGAAAGGGATCTCTTCCAGAAGCGGCTCAATCTCCTTGTTCGCGATCATCTGCAGCGATTTCTCGACCTCGCTGATGGATGAACCTGCTGACCCTTTCAGTGTGATACCGCGCGCAATAAAATCATGTGTATCCAGTACAGCTTCCTTGCTCGCAAGACCAACAAGGACGACCTTGCCACCAGATTCCATGGCCTTGGCGGCAGCTGCCGTCGTGGAACCTGTGCCTGCAAAATCTATGACTACATCGAAGCGTACTCCGGGAAAGCCGTCGAAGCTTTTGGCGCATGCATAGACTCCTGCCTCAGCAGCTGCCACATACTTGCGGGTGTCGCGTTCGATTCCGTACACCTTCGACCCAAACCGAGACGCGATCTGAGCGGCTGATAGACCCAGACCTCCCAGCCCAATAATGGCTATTCTCGAGGACGCAGAAATCTGACCTTCGACAACGACAGCATGGTATGCTGTGGCAATGGCGTCGGTAGCCACGGCGGCTTGAGGAAATGTGACCCCCTCGGGAATACGCAACGTCTTTGACTCGAGCAGTGCTGTGTACTGTGCAAATCCACCGTCGTAGCCAATGCCAGCGGTGGAGATGACATCTCCGAACGTTATGGGGTGCTCAGTGCCGATTATGGAAACGACCGGGTCTCCAACTTTGAACTTGGTAACGTCTGCACCAATCTCGACAATTACACCGGCAAGTTCGTGACCCAAGGTAACAGGCCGTTTCCAGAAGAAAGTGGTGTCCTCTCCAGATATTATGTTGCAGTCGGTGTGGCAGAGGCCAGCCGCCCTGACCTCAACGAGGACTTGGTTTTGGGCGAGAACTGGGACCGGAACCTCCGTGTACTCCAGTCCTCTGGAAGGAGTCGTAAACTGGTATGCTTTCATGTTCGAAGCCATCTGTGTTGTAAATGGTAGGCAGGTTTAGGTTTCTTGGGTGTGAAGATTGACAGAATGTGAACTTAGTAACAACTGTTGGGTATAGATATATCTCACTGTCGGAAATGGCTCAACTGTGAAAAAAGAATGTCACTATGATATTGATTTGGGAGGAGAATAAACCCCGCCCTTAAGAACCAGAGTTGCCGGAAGTCTTGGGTAAAGGCTCCGCGTTGACTCTGGATAGTCTAATCTCGTGCTGTGGCCTGGGAGAAGTTCAGGGGCTGACAAATTGGACGCCTGTCATCGCCCCGACTTACAGATGGTCTGGAATCTATTGTGTAACTTATGTAACGAGGCTGTTACTGGTTAGAACAGGCCAATTTTGTCCTGATACCGAAGGAGCCGGAGAGTTTTAAATTCGGGGGGATCCCAAGTCTGGGGAAATGAGGGGATAACGTGTGAGCTAGGCAACTTGCTGTGGGGTGATCAGCCGCTAGTTCCCAAACCATCGGGCGGTGGCATGCACGCAAGGACGGGGAAACACGTTTGTCCAGCGGCATCTTTTGGTCATTTATGACGTTATATTTCCGCGTTATAAAAAACGGCTTTGCCCGTAGAAGTATTAAAGAGTCTCCAGATGTAAGTCCTCAGATACCCCCGTTCATATCTGTTAGGCACCAGAACCCCTTAGAGCACTCTTTCATTCATTCACCTTTTACAATCCTCGCACATCAAATTTTCAGCAAACAAGTCCACAAGGCAAAGAACATTGCAATGGCGACCTTCCAGACGGTTCAGACCCTTTTCACTTCTGTCGATGGCCTGAAGGTTGCGTACCGGCGATTTGGAAAGCAGAGTACCTTCCCGTTGCTGTACATCAACCATCTAAGGGGCTCAATGGATACCCTCGATCCTCTTCTCTTCAACACCATTGCCAAAAAGCGGGAGGTCATTCTGTATGACAGCTTCGGTATCGGCCACAGCGAAGGCACAGTACCTGATTCCACTGTGGCCATGGCCTCCATTGCTGCCAAATTCCTGGCCGCCATTGGAGTCGCCCAGGCAGACGTTATGGGCTTCTCAATGGGAGGCGGCGTTGCGCAGATCCTGGCCTGGGACCATCCCCAGCTAGTCCACAAGCTGATTCTGGCCGGTACACAATCCGCCATTGGGGACGGGGTAGTTTTACCCCCGCGGGAAGTACTTCAGAGTGCGGGTGCGAACAACGATCAATCTCCAACCATGGAGGATATGTTCCATTTGTTCTTCTACCCCTCCGAGTCAAGCTTGGCGCTTGGGCAAGCTTGGTGGAAAAGGATTCATGAACGAAAAGTGGAGGGAGAAGAGCGGAGGGGATATCTCGTTGGACAGGGAGCACGATCACAGCTGACAGCCATTTTCTCCTTCACTGTTGACGTCGACAACTTTGACCGTCTCAAAGATATCAAGGTGCCAACATTGGTTACAAATGGCCACGACGACATCATGTCACCCACTCCGAACAGCTTCATTCTGCAGCAAAGAATTAAGAACGCGCACCTGATCATCTACCCTGATGCAGGGCACGGACATCTCTTCCAAGTACCGGAGCTCTACGCACAGCATCTCGAACTCTTTCTGAGCAGCCCTTAGTAGGCTGAAATTCGACGATCGCTACAGTGACATAAGTATCGCCGGTCTTGATGAGACAAGTCTTGAAGTGTGAGGGCTTTCCCTCGTCATACTATTCTACTATCTTTCTTCGTTGGTTATGGGCATGGTTCTAAACGGCAACGGGTCATGGTGTACAAACCCTTGAAGTCTTGTATCAGTCGTCGCGATGAGTTGGAGAGTTCATTAATGTAGTGGAAGATATCCGCAGATGACTTTTATACATCCAAGTTCACAACCCGAAGTTATATCCTCACACCTGTGTCGACGCGGTGACGCCTCTTGCTTTGACTCTGTCATCGTCGGGGCTTTCGCACAAGTGTGTGAGTAGTGTCGATTGTCCATCCCACCATAACGCCCCTGCATCTGGCTCTAGGCTCCGGACCCGTGCCGGAATCAGTGAGTTCCCCCATATGGCGAACCCCCGACACAACTGTGCTCGACGTGCGGGCAGACGGCCGGGAAGCCCAGGCAGTTTTTCTGTCGCGTTCAACGGTTCCCGACATGTGCGGCAAGTAGCTATCGAGATACATGCTAGTGTCTTCATCCACAGGCCGAATTGGTATTCATCCAGTACCTCCACAATGATCAAACATTCTGAGTGCAGGCCGCATACAGACCGGAGAGCACTGGACAGCTCATCACATGAAGGTTGAGTTCCATCGCGTTGTTATTATTAGTTGCCATCGTAGAGACGCTTTACGATGCTTGGCACTTATGAACGGCCTTTTTTCGCCGTGCTGTTTTGCGTAGTTGACTGAACTGAGCCAGTCAAGGATGTAATGATTCCTTTGGCCACGCTGTTCAGAGCGAATTTCGTTGACGGTCTTAACCACTGCGCCTAGTTGACGGCTCACTCCCAATAAGCCAATAGTGTCCAACCTGAGAGATGCCCGTGTAATAGCCGTGAAAGGATGAGGGATCCTCGGTAGACGATGAAGAACTGAAACCTCAACATAACAAGAAAAAAGGAATCTCTGATTACTACGCCAACATTAAGAAATACGTCAAACAAACTAGCACTTCAAAAACCACTGTAGTAATGATAGGTTCTCGAGGCCTTACTTTTTATCATTGACATATCTAGAGTCTCCTGTGTAGGTACCCGCGACAAGAATCTAGCGTAGATGCTGCCGCTACGGCGACGGCGCCTTCTTTCCGGGCTTTGTCCTTGTGCGAATTAGCATAGTCACATATGCCACGGACAATGATGCAGGGGTTATCGTTCGTTAGACCCGCCTCTTCCATCTCGTCAAGTTCCCTTGCTTTCTTCGCCTGCTCAGAAAACTCAACAAGGTTTCTGCGTCCAGCCAACTACTCTCGCGTCATGCTGGTTCCTTGATAGAATGGCCCGTCGATGGCTGGAGGAACTATGGAGACATTCTTGGAAAATTCCACCATCTCCCATGGCGCGACAATTGCACTTTCCTAATCGATTACCGAGAGAACATTATTTTGTGAGTCAATGATTATGTTGTTATGATGAAAGTCCATGTGGAAGAGCGGAAATGGACGTGGGCGGAAGTTGAACTTCTGTGAAAACTCCTTTATTCGCGAGGGGAAAGACTGAATTGACGCTAAGATCTCATCGACCAGATCTGGTAGTGTCCTTTCACGAATGAATTGCTCCTTGAATGGGAACTTAGATGTTGCAGTCCATGCGTTGAAGAACTCGGCGGTGGAGTCGAGGGGACCACTGATTCCAGGAAGAGGTCCCACAGGAATACGATCCATCGGCGCACATGGTGATACGCCCTATCTTGGGAAAGCGAATGGCTGACGTCTGAACCTTGATTTCGTAAACCAGTTAGCAGAAAGTCTTGCCAAGCCCATCACAACTCACCAACCTAGATATTTGCCACGGCCTCGTGAAAACTTAGTTTCAACTGCGAGGGGATCTCCCCTCGGTGCACGCGATAGCCGCCGAAAGAATCCATTACTGTATCCCCTAGTCAAAACTCCACAAGCATGAAAGGAACCCAAGCATGATTGTCACAGTTAGCCTCATACCCATACACTTCAAGTATGGGAATTCTGGATCTTTTTCGAAGAACGGCTATTGTATGAGCTTCGCAAGCAAGCCGGTCAATGGATTCTGGAGCCGGCTCGCGTAGCTATGCCTATGGTGAATTGAAGGTGACGGTGTATGGCAATAGTTGTGAAATTGATGGTGAGTGAAGAGATGGGAATAATTGAAGTGTGCAGTTATTTAGGGCGGTGAGAGCATCGGGGCCACTCGGATAAGGTAAAATGAGGAGTGAACAATCACCGTGAGGCTCGCTTTAGGGCACAGGGACACACGACACCCTCCTCTAGCGGAATGGACAGTTGAGTGACATCTGCCTCAGACCAGTCTTCATATTGCAAGTATGGACGAAGCATCCCCCTCCTTTAAGTGTGTGAAAGCTTGCTGGACATTGAAGAAGCCTCCGCATAAGGCGCACAAGGATAATGCAATGTTTTGAGGCTATACAAATTTGGAGTCTATTGTAAGAGAAGTCTACTGAACCTGGGATTGCGTTTTGAAGATCTTGATATGAACTTAAATCGTCTTCCTTGTCCTTGGCGTCTTCGTATGGCATGATTCTTTGGGACTCTGCTGTGTGCTGGCCGGATTTGTTTCGCCTCATCTCAGCCAACTCCACAAGATGGAAGTCTTCCTTGCTGTTATCCCTAATCCTTCCAGCTTCGAATAATAATGTCTGCTGCCTATTGAAATCTAGGTTAGCAACCTAATAGTTGTATCATATACGATCTCAGATTACTGACCTTCTCCCCCATAGCATAGGCCGTTGCACTTGTATGCGTCCCTGGCAAGATACTGATAATGCTAGTATGCTACCCTTAGCCCGTGAGTGCCATACACCTTTAGGTCGGTTCCAACGACACCGCCTAGATCTCTTGGCATCATCGAGGCTATGCAGCACGGATGCATAAAGCCTGCTGTGAGAGACTCACGGATATGCTCCACGATTTGGTCAAACGTCTGTACTTCAGGTCCCGGGGTCACTTCTTTCGCACCATACTCTTGCAGAATAGACGTATTAAAATAGCGTCTAAAGAAGGGAACGAACGAAGCTATAATTTCAAAGTCAATCGGGTTCGAGCCAGTTGGGTACTCGATGATCGGAGGGTCATCGGGGGCTGAGGCGTTCATGAAGACAGTTCCGCAACTTAGTGGCTTGAGCAGGTAGCCGCCGGGAGGGAGGCCGTCATTGAAAGGGGACTCGAGAATGGGCTGCGTAGGGCTTGCTAGCGACTTCGCGAGTACCCGAAGCTGGGCTTTGTAACCAGCAACGACCTCAGAAGGAACGCCTTCCGGGAGGTACTTGCTAGGTGTTTCAGCCTGTTTTTTGATTTCGTTCACTATGTCAGCCCACGAGTCGGTGACATTCCGGAGGGGGACATAAATAGCACTGTTCCCAACGGAGAGTGTATAGGGACCTTGGGCCGACCGGAGCTTGTATCGTTCAACTGCGTCATGTTCGAAGCTACTGTTTGAATCAAGCGTTGCGGGATTTGGAGTAACAGGAGCGGATACTGAATTTCGCTGTTAGCGGCTAATGATATCTTCTGATTAATGTCTAGGTACTCACGAGTTGCCTGGATGTCGAGCTCCGTGTGATCCTGAAAGTTTCACCCCACTCCAGGCAAGTCAACCACAAGCTCGACACCTGAGTCCTCTAGGAAGCTCTTCCGAGCAATGCCGCTTCTTTGTAGGATCAGTGGCGTATGAATCGCTCCGGCAGAGATGACAACCTCCGCTGTGGCAGATACCCAGTGTACTCCGTCACTCTCGAGGTTTCGGACTTCTACTTTAGGTGGTCCATCCCCCGGACCACCATCGTAGACCACGCGTAGTACCTTATGTCTCGTAAGCAGGTCGTAGTTGGAACGCTTATCGATGACGTCCAGGTAGTGGCCGACGCCTGAATATGATCGCCTTGCCGTTATTGGGTGTTGCGACATCGGGACCCAGCAAAGACCATCCTTATCACCATTGGCACACTCCAACCGGGGCTGAACGCCGGCCTCGACCCAGGCGTTGCGGACAATCTCTGAAGTAACATTAGTTCTGCATATATTCTGCAGGTAGAGAAACTTACTATGCAGAGGCCATTGGAACGGTGGAAAAGAGGAGTGGATTGGGCCATCACCACCGTAGGCTGCGTCGTTCCAGGTGTAGCTGTACGTTTCAGCGTTTGCTTCGGTCGGAGGGGCGAAGGTGACGCTCTAGCCTCTTCAGCATCGTTTATACATTATCCACTATTTAAAAGAACCCAGCACCCGGCTGTCGGCCAAATGGAACAAACCTGCCTTTTTTGAGGCCAGGAAATAGTGGACGAAATATCAGAATCATACCTTTCGGAAAAAGGGAGCGATACCCGCCCAATCCCATTTATCTTTCGAGTCTATCCACGCTTCTCCAGCGACTTCCATCCACTCCTCATAATCTCTTCGCGACCCGCGGTCGAAGAACTGCCCGTTGATAGCTGAGGTACCACCGACGACTTTTCCAAGAAGTAACTCAGCTCGACGATTGTTTAGAGCCGCGATAGTCATGGAATTGAGAGTAAACCTGTCGGCCCCTGGTGGGGAGCCGGGCGGTTCACCTTGCCATACTCAACGACAAGAACAGTACCTGTTTGTTTGTCAGTTGGCCATACTTGTATCCAAGAAATACTAGACCTGCAATTTGGCAACGCTTCTGAGAGGCGATCCGCAACTGTTAATCCTGCTGTTCCTCCTCCAGCAATAATGAAGTCATAGCTTTCGCGTAGCTCTTTGACTTCGCTTTTAACTACCCGTTGAGTCGGTGCTGCTAAGCAAATAGCGTGGATGAAAAAGAGTAAAAAACCAGCATTAATACACATGTTAACTTGCTTAAAGGATTAATTCAAAGAATACCGGGATTATGGTAATTCCAAGTTACAATTAAACAAGGGCAGCCCTTGGGCTATTTTATATTCTACAGCCTTCATTAAAGGGATGTTAATATTGCTACTTTCTGTATAGAGTTAAACATAATTAAGGAGCTATAGTAAGACTGCTTTACTTCTAAGAAATTCATCTGATTTAATTAGCTGACTAGTTTATTAGTAATAAAAACTAATATTTCATAGAAATATAACCCTTTTAACTTTATACTAAAAACTAATAGTATTATTTATTCTAAATTATTATATTTTAGTAAATTAATAAATTAATATTAGTATAAAGATAGTATTTACTTCTTTAACTTAATAGAATAATTTAACTAATTTTATTAATATTAATAGTAATTAATATTCTTATTGCTATTTTATTTTACTTAATATAGTTTTAAGACATAAGTCTTTATATAGCTCTATTTAGCATATTAAAACACTATTATATCTCTAATCTCTCTTTCTCTTTAAATTACTATAATTTCTACTTAAGATATTAAAAGAATACTATTTTAATATTAAACTAAACACTAATTATTAATATAATTATAAGTTCTCTCTTAAGATTAAAGTAATAATACTAGCTAAGTTAAATAATAGTTTAAGTCTATATACTATTATAGCTAAGTTTAATATAATATACTTATTAGTATAATATATTAAAGATTATTAAACTATTTATTATATACTAAAGAATAATAAGAAACTTAGTTAACTTAATTAATTTATACTATTAGAAATATAATATATTATTTTATTAGTAAAAAAAGAATTATAGAATTACTTAGGATACCTTTAAATATAAATTAAATAGTATAATAAATATTTATACTATTTATTAAGCTATATAGTAATATTAAGTATATAAATAGAAATACCTAAGGAAACTAATTATTATAAAAGAAATAGTAAAAGCTAAGCTTATATTTATATATTATTAATTACTTAAAATAGTTAAATTAATAAAAGTATATTACTTTAAAATTATACTTTAAAATAAGTTTATATTAATTTAAATTATATTTTCTAATAAAACTTTAATATAGTTTAAATTAAGTAATCTTAATACTTAAGACTTTTAAATACCTAAGGAAAAGTATAATAAGGACTTTATTAATAAGGATATATATATTAAAGTATTATTTTCCCTTATATTTTAAGTAATAATTTAAAAGATTTAAAAGATTAAGATTATTAAGATAATTAAAGATTAAAAAGTTCTTAAAAATAAGTTTTTAATTTAATTATATTAATTTATACTTATTAAGAACTTTCTTTTTACTTTTAATAATATTAAAAGGTTTTAATAGAATAATATATATATTTATATAGCTAAAAGTACTTAAAGTTAAATAAAAGCCTATTATATTAAGTATATTAATTAATTTCCTTTCTCCTTTAATTTAAACTTAATTAAGTATATATAAAGAATATTAAAAGTAAAATTATACTTAATATACTTTTATATAATATAGCTAAAAGATAATAAAGAAAATAAAGTAAAGTTAATTAAATATATAAAGGAAGTATAAATAGTATTAAATTAAGTATAGATTTTAAGGCTAATTAAGTTTATATTATACTATTTATATATTATTATTTATATATATAATTAGTATATATAATATTAAATATTAGGATTAGGGCTATTTAGTAATAATTTCTTTTTAAATAATATATATTAATTAACTGATTAATTGCATATTAAAGTTAGTAATACTAAATGAAGGGATAGTGTAAGTGCGGGGGTGTATAGAGACTTTTAGCCTATTACTGTAACCTATATTACTCTTAACATATATAAGGTAGCAAGCAGGTAAGTCTGTCTGAATCACATCTTAAGCGGAAAGTTTCTTTGTGTTCATCTTCTTCCCTAGGGCCGAGCTCATACCACTCCACTGTTACCCGCACGGAATACCACTCCCCAATGGCGCGGAACAGTGTACCTATGCGCCCGATGCGACCTTGAGTAGATACGGCTATACCGGCGCCATCCCTGTCTTGGTGCTGCAAAGAAAAAGCCTAATATTCGGAACCGCCCTATGTACGACCATGGATTCCACGGACGTTTCAACTCGTCCGGCGCTTACATTCATTTAAGAAGGTGTGATTCGGGATCTACGGAGTCTGGGGTTGAAGAACTACGTCTGTGAGACCGCAACGATAGACGATAACACGCTCAAGTGAGTAACCGTAAGATAAGCTTCCCCTAACTCCCCCGGAGTTAATCGAAGGAACAGGTAGTAAGTAGCCTTCTGAAGCATCTCGAAGTGTAATTCATCTTTAAGCAACTGGAAACAGTTGTGGGATACGGTGTTAATATGATAGGCAAACACTTCCCAACCCTTCCTCTGTGCTTCATTTCCTTTCCTTTTCATAGTTGCGTGGCGTGTTTGAAACTTTTGGAGGACTTGGCCAACCCACTAATTTCTCGACTTGGCTCAGTCCAGGCTTGGTTTGAGTTTGGTCCCGTGCTCAGTCCAGGCTTGGTTTGAGTTTGGTCCCGTGCTCAGTCCAGGCTTGGTTTGAGTTTGGTCCCGTGCTCAGTTTCCGCATGGCAGATACGTTGATCCCCCCATTTAATTAGGGACAATCTCATTTCGCTGGGAGAATATCCGGAAGTCCGATCACCCCGGTCCGAGTCAACCGAGTTGGTAGGGTATGCCCTGTATCGTAACAGGACACACGAGGGTGCTGTGGGCTAATAATCCTTGCCTATCTATGTCTCGGGATGGTTGCATCAGTTGATTCTACCCTGACCTTGAACATGACTGTAAGGCTGACTATCTTTACTCGGCGCATGATTCGGACGACTGTTGGATCTGCTTCACAACCTTATCCCCGGCTGCTGCATTCGCGAATCAGCCTGGTGTGTCCATGAAGAGATTGAATACGTTCAATACTACCTTATATCCTTGCACGATTATGCCACGTCAACTCATCGACCCAGTACGTGTACCCGTGACAGATTCTTGTTAACTTCTCCGGACTCTTTCACCAATGACTGTTATCACATCATTCGGTCAAACGGAAACGAGTGCAACCGAAGAGAAATCACTGCGGGGTTATCTGGATCTGCATCAACCTCGCCGAGGAGCGTGAACAACCGGCAAGCAAGCCGCTGGGAGAGCGGTGCGCAACACAAGGTTGAGAGGGAAGTAATGCATTTGTCACCGGCTGTTTGACTCGACTGGTGTCGGATGTTCGACAAACATGCTCAAATAGCTAGGGTTTTAGAAAGTGCCGGTTGTCGCCGAACGGTCCGGTTGCCGAACGGCGGCAGTTATCACGAATATGATTTCTAATATCAACCCCATTGTACGAGTAGCTTGCCTCACGCCAACTGGGGCGTTCAGACAAAGATGCCCATGGCCCCATGACCTAAAATAAACCCCTTTGCCTAAATCTTGTATGTATTGATGATGTGGGGCCAACAAGAAGGCCTGTACTACTACATAGAAGCTCTTGCACTTGGAAGGTTGGGAGATAATGCCCTGGCGCAAGTGAAGCCCTCTTTAGCCCCCTGGATCTTAGGTACCAAGTCCTTCTAGGCTTGGCTAGGGGTTGTCTAGACTTATGCAGTGCTTTTTTGTCACCACAATTAGGAAACCTGTTTAGTCCCCCTAATCACGCTTTGGTTCAAACGCGTTGCTCTGTTAGCGGACAGGCCGTTGACATGTACATAATCCATATCTACCAATATAAGCATTACTCCATCAGCCTATAAATTTCCTCCAGATAGGGAAGGCATATTTGTAGCCATGAAACCGGGTGAGCTTTCGGGGCATCAAACTCGTAAGTCTTGAAGAACGAAAGTGACAGAGAGCACAAGGGTGAAGGCTTTCCATATAAGCTAACAATATCTTGAAAGATGGCAATCTCGATGCAGGCGACTTTGTCCTTGACGCCATGGGGCAACGTTGGGCCATCGAACTCTGCCAAGATGACTATACTTCACAAGGATACTTCTCAAGCGAGATGCAGCACAGCGAGCGATGGCTGTACTATCGCTGTCGAACCGCTGGCCAGAATACCCTGCTGTTCAACAACTCCAATCAACTGGTCACGGCATCACCAACAGTGGCGTTTCAAAAGACAGGCGATGGTCAATCGTCATTTTGGATTGCAGATCTCAGTTCGGCGTATGGGGGAACGAACATCCAGCGAGGGTTGAAATTACTCAACGGACGCACGGCGATTCTAGTCCAGGATGAGCTCGTCGAAGCACTTGCGCCGAGCCAATGGCGAATGCACACCATGGCCGAAATCATGCTCAGCGGGGATAAAAGGACAGCCTGTAAGTCAAGCCTCCGATTCTTAATCAGCTACTGATGAACCCTATCTAGACTTATCGCAGAATGGAAAAACACTCCAGGCCATCCTACAGTCTCCCTCAACCGCCTCATTCCACGTTTCTGCAGCGGCGAGACAGGAAAATGACGCGCCGTTGCCAGAAGGACAGGTCGACCTCCAGAATGAGGATGTCTTAGTTCTCGCGGTCGATATTCCTAACGGCAGTCACATTCTAGCGGTGGCCTTTTTACCCGGATGGCCGGATGCAAAGTCGCACGCTGCGCTTCCGTCGATGGCACCGTTTAGTGAATGGCATCTACAAGCCTAGTGATACCTAGGCTTCTCCGCTCTTAACATGGAGAGTTTTCGCAACAGACGGTACTCCCCTCTCGTCTATAGCGAAAAGCATCCAGTAACCCGGCGTGACGATCCCGGGGTCCTCAGGAATCGCAACTCGGTAGGCCCAAAGCTTGCTCTTGGAGTTGGAAGGAAGAATTGGCGCCGAAACCAGCGGGACGCGTCGTTGATCAGTGTTGATGGAATGGGTGGTAGATCCATACCGAATCATGGCGAACTGAGATATTTTCTTGTCGGTCGATACAATGGGAGAGTCCCCGTTGCGAACAGATTCACCAACGTCCAATATGTGTGGCCGGGATGCTAACCGCCTGTCGGATTGCAACAGGTACGGTGGAGTGAACGTTTGGACGTCTAGGTGGTTGGCTGTGGCGTCTTGGCATTCCTTAAAGCACAATCCTCCACCCCCCGTAAGAACAGTGCCATCCGGCAGTAGAATCGCAATGCTGTGATAGCTGCGAGGTACTGGCATTTTCTCCATGAGGGTGAACTTCCGAGATATCGGGCTCCAGATCTCTGGTTGCCAGGTTGCGTTCTGGTCGGTCCATTGCATTGCGTAACTCACGCCGCCATTAATAAATACATCGCCGGTGGGTAGAACAACGGAATTGGCGTAAACTCGAGGATGGTGCATTGGATCAATCTCCTCGACCTTGGGTCGCTCATACTCGGCGGAGAGAGTGATTATATGAGCGGCCTTGGATGCGTGACTCAGCTTGTAGCTGGGCGATCCCCCAAGCGTCAGGATTTGTCCTTGTGTCGCATCGTACATGACTGCGTTGCCGTTCATGGAGTCCGAGTCATGTCCCCTCAAGCCAGCAGGGTTAGATCTGCCTTCGCCTTGAGTGCTGAACCAGTTCATGGCCCTTGATGGCCCAGCTTGAAAGACAGAGGCATTTTTCCAGGCAAACAACCATGCGTGGTTATCAGACTCAAATGCCCCTTGCATGCCCTGCGTCAACATTGGCTCAACCCAACAACCAGGCCTATTGATCCAGTCATTTTGGGCAGAGTCGAATATTTCACCGCTCTTCAACGGCACACCTTCTCCCCCAACACCACCACTCCATGACCCGCCAATCGTAAATATCCACCCATTAGACAGAGTCGCCTGTGCATGGTAGCCACGCCCTCGTGTCATGTCTGGTCCGCGGATCCATTGTCCCAATCTCTCGTCGTAAATACTGGTTCGTGACGATGATTGACCACCTGTAACCACAGGGCGGCCGTTTTCATCCATGGAGAGCCCGGGACAGAACATGCCATGATCCAGGTTTGATCGTGTGGTGTTAACAATTGCTCCCACCAGAGGGTCGTAAGTGGCTGTGATAGTGTGGTCAACCTCCCTGTGCTGGCCATCAAAAATATCGCCCTGATCCGCTGCCCATAGCAAGACTTGGCCCGTCAAGGGTAGGACGGCGGCGGCCACAGGCACAAGTGAGGCAGACACACTAGAACCCCAACGACCCATTTCCGTCTGGCTGGGCTGCCATCTGGATGTATTGAACGGAACCTGGGACGAAAAATACACAAGAGTTGAAATAAAAAAGAACAGGGCAATGGTCTTCCGTGGGAGATTCATGCTGACTGGTGTTGCAATCTACTTTATAATGAACTGTACTGAAGCTTCAAAGTAGCACTCAATAGGAGCAGCAGTGCCCGTAGCTATATACATAACAAAGGACTAAGTTTAGTCCCGGCCAAAGGGTATCATTCTTCTAGTGGTCTACTTGAGGAACAAACTGGGAATATTGGATCTCCTGGAACAGCAGCATTGAAGGAGAAGATTGATCATCCCATTGTCCGGCAAGCTCACTCGGCCACGGTACATCAGAACCGATTGCCATTGCCCCGCGCTAAAATCGCGGAGACGGAATCACTTCGGAATTACCGGCAGTCTTAAGCTGCTGTCTAGGGAGAGTGGTATGCATGTGCCCCAGTGACAGGACTAGCGCTTCATGCAGAATCAAGGTTCAAAAGGGTGGCCGGAAGCGCTCCTAGTGGCCGCAGAGGAGGTCTGTGAAAGGGAGGGTTGTTCTTTTGCAACTGAGATACGACCAAGTCCTCCCCACCTTTGATTACTTCTCGGTCATGGTCCACATTGAGCTATTTGATAGTCCTTTGATAAACTACGATGCATCACGCTGCCCCGGAAGTGAGCAATACCTTGGAGTATACCTCGGCACGGCCCGGCATGACTCAACGCGTCGGTTCTAAGCATCGTATGATCCGAGTGGATATTATTGCTTCACTTCTCAATTGGGCAACAGAGCCACCTTGCATAGACTACTACTATCTCCGCTAATCTGTAACGTTGGTTAATAATGCATAGACAGATAGAGAAATCTATTGGACGTGTAAAATAGTGGATTATGCTTATTACCCTACTAGACTAGACTGCTTACAATATGTTAGGGTTGTTATAGTATTTAAATATAAGATTTTTAAATAGTAGAAAAGTATATAATGCAAATTATACATAGGATTTATTTATATATACTAAAGAATATGTTTAAAATAAAAGTCTTAGCAAGGCGGTTAGTAGAAATATATAGTAAATACCATATCTTATATTTTATATAGAAAAGCATATTATGAGACTGGAACAGTAGACTATAGCAGCTCACTTTATTAAACTGTAATTGTTCATGTTAGTATCTAACTTTATTAATCAGGGCCTCAACTCCTTGTCAAGAGTAAGTCAAAGTTGCTCTTCTGCTACCTGTAGAGATTTGTAAACAATCGTTCTGGAAGGCCCACCTAATCCCGATGATTCCGGGGGCACAGTAGTGTCGTATCCACACCAATGATAACCTTAGTATCCAACTCGGCAGTTGCATCAGGTCTGTGACTGTAACTCTTGATGTGCCGCGTTCTTTTCAGTAGAGGCCCGAGCTGTATTGCATTGAAATAAACAGGCGAAACTGGGCAGTCCAGATATGAACGCTGATGGATATAAATATCTTCACTCTAGCATTTGATCCAGACAGAAATTCCTGATATATTCACTCATCATTCAAAGCTTTTTTAACTATTATCATAAAGTTTGAAAGTAAAAGACACAGTTTTCATCATGCCGTTGATGCTAGGAAACTCACGACTCGGACTTCGCCTTGGCTCCTACCACACCAAGACGGGTCCAAAGATCAAGGTTGAGGAGATTACACCAGGGGAAGAGCAGCATGCTACTTCCCACGATGAAGAACCGACACTGGGTGTTGCTTTTGACACCATGAATGATGCCTGGGTTACCACCGCGACATTGGATGATCAACAAGCTATGCAGCCAGTTACTAAGTCCTGGCGTGGTTTACTCGCCGCCACCATTGGGCTCACGGCTGTAATACCGACTATTCTTACCATTTTGTACGCCTATATCCAGACAAATACGGTCTTTCAGCACTATAACCATGTTTCAGGCTTGCAGGGGCTGTTGACATGGATGGCTGTGGTTGTGGATATTTTAGTGGTTGGTGAGTGACTATTCTCGCTATGACTTTGAACAGCCACTTATGATATAAGTCGTTACAACTCTACCACATTCTCTGGTAAAATTCGTCACCTTGTTTGGCCAGCGGCGCCCACGCCTACGGCTTGTTGGAGAAGTGGTACCCCGTGTCGACATTATTATCACCACTTGCAATGAAGAACAATCCATCGTTCAAGACACAATCCTAGCGACCCTTGCTATCGATTACCCTTTAGAACGATTCCGGGTCATCGTTGCTGACGACGGTGGTTCTTCAGCGCTTCAATCATGGATTGTCGAGCTTGGGAAGAGAAATCTATTCTACACAAGTCGCACTGATAAGAGAGGATTCAAGGCTGGCAATCTGAATCATGCAATCGCATTAACCAAGAGGCTGTTGGGGCCGCCTGGAGACTTTATCGCCGCCTTAGATGCTGACATGATCCCAGAAAAGAGGTGGCTTCGTTCTGTAGCTGCCCACATCGTTATAGATGAAAACTTGGCACTGGTGTGCCCTTCACAGGTTCGTCTAAGTGGCTATCCTGCAGAAAGCAAACGAGCCCACACGCCCGTTTTTGACCGAAGGATATGAACAGCTAATAATTCCAATAGAGCTTCTACAATGTCCCAGCCAATGACCCTCTAGACCAAGCCAACCAAGTCAACTGGCGTGGCCATGACCTCATTCGAGGTATGGCGGGCATGGGGTGGAACACAGGTTCCGGTTACATACTTCGCCGTCAGGCCTTTGAGGAGATTGGGGGGTTTTCAGCCGAATGCCTCGTAGAAGATGTTCAATCCTCGATGAATATGATGTCTAAAGGGTGGAAGACGGCATACCTCAACGAACACCTTCAATGCGGATTAGTCCCCGAGACGTATCACGGACATATAAAACAGTTCGTCAGGTGGGTGAGTACATGAAACCAAGTTATAAGTCACAAGGTAGAGAAAACATGGGGTGCTTAGATTCACTAACCTCTGATTCAGTGGATTGGGGGTTGTCAGCTTGGCTTCTTCTTCCGATTTTATTTCCTTAAAAGCCGCACTCGTCTCCTCACAATGAGCCAGAGACTTCTAGGACTAACCTACGCATCTACTAATCTGGTGCCTCCTCTATTGATGACTATCAACACCATTGGCTTGCTCTTCCGCCTCTGGTACGGTGCTCCTCTAGCATTTTTCGATTCCTTTGACCATATGCGCTTGGTTCTTAGAGTTCAATGCGCTATAACGCTCTCCAAATGGATACATGAGATTCATTTCGCGTCACTCGTTGGCTACCGTACTGCTGTACAAGAATACGCGATGGGCGTTTGGATGGCACCATGTATGTCCCCAGCAATTTGACATCTCGATGAAAATTCATACTAACCATTCAAGATTACACGGTTGCCTTCTTTCGTTCCTTTATTCTTCCATTCTGGTTAGGTGGAACGGTGCCAGGCTTCACCTCTACCGGCAGCATTGTTAACAAGCTTCACGAACGATCCTTGTCTAGACGCGCTGCATTCTGGCCTCGCTTCTGTCTAAACGTAAGGCACAGTGGAGTTTGGTTTCATATTGCTATGGTGCTAGGGCTGAGCTCTCTGGCACTCGGCCGCTCTTGCGCTATCCTTCGGCAATCCAAGTTAAATCATTTGTCCGACAAGGAATTATACGCAGAGATCCTGCGTCAGGTTTTTTGGCCAGCGCCCTCCTGGATTCTTACTGTCTTTTCGTATATGACACCTATAAGTTATAGCTTATCGACCCCGACAGTACCAGAACGACACGAACTCCTAGGGAAGCGATGTGCAGATGGGGAACGATACCCTACAAGAGGACCGAGACACAGCCCACACAGAGTATGGGGTATAGAGTACACGCACTTGTATACAGTTTTTATCCTCTATAACATTGCGTTATTCTTTGGTACATGGTGGATCTAGATAGAGACTAGCTTTTATGTATTAAGGGCCTTTCAGTATAAGGCTGAACCCCAATCAGGGTTATAGGTATATTATAGATTGTACTTTGCGTGAGAAATAATATTTCTTGATAATTTACAGTGGTTAAACAAAATAACGGTTGATTTGAGTTTCTTAGCATGCTGGAAGACGGGTCACTCGTCGATCGCTTCGCATCTGCGCGGAACGTCCAGGTGGTTATCCCCTTCGCTATTTAGGAGAACTGATGCTTTTGCTTAATGGTTTGCTTCTTTATCGCCTCTAGATGAATCTAATTTCAGATAGAGCACGTTGAATGAAGACGTAATCCATCCACAGAAACGAACAATCAACTTGGCGTCGAGGGCTAAACCGGTGGCGTAGTTTTGGGCAACCCGCCACGGTATTCGTTGTCCATCCTACAGTTCAACCAGTATCTTGACATTAAGGTACCGTCGCACGTTATCAGACGTACTCCTCTAATCAACCCAAGCAATTAGACTGAGTCGACTTACCCAGAACCAACTCGGAAATCCTTCACGTTTAAGGGATGAGCCTGCTGCTCAGTACAAGCCCGCGCAGAGACCAGAGACTAGGGTCCATAGCATTTCCTCCCACCGATGCATTTCGTCTGCCTCGCCGTGGTTCTCAATTTTACGACAGCGTCGCGTTGGAGGGGGAAGCTGGGGCGCCCCCATAAACTGCCTGATCCCACATGCTTCTAAGACCCGCAAGATTCCAAGGAGCTTGTCTAAGATATTGGAAGAGTTGGTAAGCTCCCGTTTAAAGTACTCTTGAATTCTAACCGTAAGCTCCCAACCATGTTTTTCAGGAGCTTTCAGGAGCTTACTAATATTGAACGCATCTCCGAGAGATAAACGAAAGCGTTGGCTATCCTGAGTATATGCTTATGAATGGGTAAGTTAAGGGCTCATAGCAATAGATTTCTCAACATTACTAGTAAACTTAGTCTTTGGTGAACACTATCTTTCATTTAGACAAGAGCACTTCTTGGTAAGTCCAGCCTCTTTTCATCCAGGTAGGGCCGTCGATAACGGGCACTAGTTTCCCGGGCAGCGCAATAAATTAATGCCTACCGATTTTGACCAATGGCTAAGGATATATCACCAGTTTTATGATCTGCGGGACTCCATAGCTTGAGCCCTTCCCTGCTGCCTCAATAATAGTCACATTAGCACCGTCGTATATCACGTCCATCTTGGGTATCTGCTCTGCCTTCTCTTCATCACTATCCTGCCAGATGCAAGATTTCTTTACCCAAATATAGTTCATCTTCAGCCTAACGCGCGCCAGGATGGAATCACTGATGGTGTGGGGAATCTTCAAAGGCAGTTCACCTGAGTGAACGGGATTGTCAACGTTAGAGTGGCCCCATACGTGACTCAGAGCTGCACGTTGATGGCTGACCCCGGGGATAACTTTTCCGTGTCTCACAATCAATAGGCTTGAGCGACTTGATTGAACAGTTTATGATCCGACATACAGGCACGGATGTGGTTCTTGTCACAGAACTCAAGCCAGGTCTTGACGATCTGTGGGCTGGATGGGGGCTGGCGTACGATTTCGGCATCGCCGATAAGCAACATCCTCATGCCAACAAACTGCTAACCCCATTGCGGAAGCCTGAGAGTTTAGATACCTTTAATATAATGAACCAGCTTGTAGATTCAACTCCAGCGTCCGGGCTGACATGATGTAAAGGGGGTAGGATTGAAGATCCCATGCGGTTACTAGTGGCAGTGAGCGTTAGAAAGTGAGCTCGAGCGGCTATATAGCTTGCGCACAAAAGGGCTTCTGAGATTAATTTTTGCACATCTCTTGCGTAGCCGTAAGCCTGTTGGTATTATCATAAAGTTGCTAAAAGGGCAAATATTAGTCCGACCCCTTTATGACTCATACACTATATATAGTTAAGCTTATACTCTTGCATGTGGTGATAGGGCGAGGCGTGAGATCCTGGAACCAAATGCGTGCTTTTAGGTGAGTCGAGAACCGTCAGCAATCCGAACTGGAATGGAAGAAAGAGAGTACTGCCTGATCTTCCTTGATTCAGCTCGATAAGATGGCCCGCTAAGGGATTGAATCAGCCTCATTGAATCTTGTCATCCTGGTTGTGGACGCCACATTAGCAGATCCGCTGTTCCCAGTGTCAGCCCCGGCCCTGTGATCCTCCCTACGATGCTTTGCCCGAAAGAGTGCAAAATATTAGTAGTTATAAGGTTGGGGTCCTACGATGGCATGTCCAGGCGCTTCTAAATTATTTCCTACCTGTTTAGCTTTCCTGACCTTGCAATGCAGCTGGTACTCCTCGTCTTGATTCCATTTGTACTGCTGGCCCAGCAAGCGGCTGCACAAAATTCGATCCAGCAAATATTCGGGGGCCTCGAAGGTATATGGGGTTGTAAAGCGTCGTTTGGATTTCCCACAGGGGCAAAGGTCAAAACATGCCGCAACAAGTTCTTTGAGGTGCGTTCAGCGGAAGCCAGTGATCACTAAGTACTACACCTAACGACTACACACGACAGGTCGATCCTTGTAAGACACGATTTAATTACAGATATTCTTGTCCCACATGGCGAAAACCAGGTCGATGGTGCGATGGCTGGACTTGCATGACTGGTAATCTATCAGCCAGTACGTTATCTTCAAGCTTTGCCTAATGGTCCCATAGGCACAAACACCAAGTGGATTGACGTCCCTTGCGGTATTAAAATCATCACGAAAAAGGTCGACCTCTGTCAATCCGTCCGCAGTACCTTGGGCAATGTTGGGGTCCAGTTCGTTCAGAAAGCCAGTGCTATGTGCCAGTGGCTTCCACGAGCCCTTGAAATGCTTAGCACCGGAATCCTTCAAAGCTTTTCAAGTGCCAGCGACCTCTCAACTGTAGCGTACAAGGTAGTTGCCGAGGTCATTGGTTTGCAAAAGGTCCTTACCCATATTAGTTTCGCTGTCCTGAAAATATTCTAATACTGGTAGTGCTTGATTGATAATGGCTTTGATGTTAAAGATAACAAGGCTGAAGTTGTGGCCAAGGATCTTACCCCAAAGAACGGCTGGACGGTTGTTCGCGCCGCCGAGGTACTTTCTTGCTACATAGCTCCATTACGCACAGCAAGAATGCTAACCGGGCGATAATTCACCTAGATTGACTTGGCCACGTACGGTGAGCTTGCGACAGTTGTCGTTCCTTGCATTGCTGGTGGCGCATGTATTCCTCAGTCAATCGGCGAATTCTTTATCAACTATGCGACGAAGTCCAAGGCCCTGATAGCTGACCAAATTACTGACGTCTTGGTTGGTTGGATTGACATCTTTGGCAAACTTGATCAGAAGATACTGGGCATTGTCGATGCGACCGCTGACCTGTCTGGCAGCCTTCAGACTGTTTCAGCTAAACTGGAGGCGACTGAGAAGGAGGCCTGCCAGAACAATGCATGTATTAGTCCTGGCATCTCATCGTTTGTCAAAAAAGGCAAGTCTATTTTATATCATCAACATTCGAGCTGGCGGTTAACCAGCTGCAGTGCTCGAGGCGATGGCAACAGTAAAGTCATTGCTCAATATCGAAAAGGCAGCCAGCACAGCCACCCAAGCCATTCCGAAATTGATTGACCGGACACACAAGGCCATTGAGATTGCGAAAATAGTACCAGACTCGAGCTTCTTGGTCAAATTGATCACGGAGCAAAAGTTCAAGAAGATCGGCGACATATTTGAAGCCATTCAGATCACCAAGGAGCTTCCTCGAGCAGCCGCCGAGCTACAGGGCGCAGTCTCACCGATTGTTGAACTCATCGCAGGCTTCGAAGGCCAGACATCCAACGTCTTGGCTCTTTTCGAGGATATCGTTTCCGAGTCATGGGATAACTATCCTCAAGAGTTCAAGGACGATGTTTCAGGCAAGACACGCGCTGGGTTGACTGAGATCCAATCCATCGTTCAAGCAGAGATACAACCCTCGTTGCAGAACTTGACGCAAGCAATCCTAGGGCTAAGTGACCTTTTAGTTACTTTTCCAATTAAGGACGGGCATTTTAGTCTGGAAACTGGTGTGTCTAGCTACCGCCGTTGGAGCAGGGTCTCGATGGATGTACCGTGCACACGGCAAAAGCGAAAGACCTATGAGATTTCCGGATTCAAGGGCTCGTTTGATTATCCAGAGTTTTAACCCATCTTCCACTGAAGTTCCTTGGCCGAATCATCACATTCCCTACATCAAGTTTCGGGTCGGTTAATATGAGGTGGATAACGGACCAGGGCTGCACCAGAGCGGGAACTTGAGATTGTCAAATAGTAGGGTTGTTGGGTTTCAAAAGAGACATCAGCTACCAAGCATTAATCTTTCTGTTACTTAGATAATTCTAATCTCTCCGATAGCCCTGTGAGACATTTTTACCTTATCAATCTTTTTAGTTTGGCACTTGAGCATCGCCCTCCAGGTCTAAGTGCCCTCCCCTTTATTCTACTCATGCAGATTAAGTTAAAAAACGCCTCTTTCAGTAGGGGCTGGGACTGCGACTAAGACACGGACAAGGCTTGCTCCCACCATGGCCAAAATTCCCCATTACACCACATCGCCAATCCAAGTTATCCGACGTGAATGCGATAGCACCTGTGTATCTCATCCATTCAGCCAACGCTGAATCCTCAGATAATCTAAATGCACAAATTAGTTCGAACAGTATGAAGCTAATTGCCGTGACGTACTCTTACATGTGGCACTAACATTTCCTTCCTGCCAGTTTTAGCTTTGAGCTGATAAATTGTGTCTTCCTGCCTGGCGTGCACCCTTGGAGCCGTTTTACCCTTTCATTTTACCTCTCACTACCCATAAAGGTACATACTGCTTGTTGCTAAATACAGACTGTGCGAATTGCGCTATAAGGACAGTCTGTGCGGAAACTCTTTTGACATTAGACAGCTTTCCGCGGCTCGACTATAAATAACAGCGATCATAGCGAACTCAACCGTCAAGGAGCAGGTAGCTACGGCCATGAACATTGCTGAGCGACCAAACTTTTCTTCTAGAATAGTCGTTAATCGTAGAGAAGGGGGATCAAAAGCTACTTCTTGCAGCATGCTAGATGGGTGAAGAGAGTTCCATCATAAAATTAACTAAATTTCAGCTCGCACATTGACGGTATGTGCCACTACGGAGTCTGCCGACAAAAGAGTCAATCCTTTGCCATCACATTACTCGCATTTGCTTTATAAAGTTGCTGAACCATTGAACCTAAACTAAAACAGGCGGATCATGAATACAACTCTAGCTTTGAAGCTTAATATAGGTCGTTCACACACATTCCGGCAAACCTATCCCAACCTATAGACAGCATGAGTTAGCAGACGTACATTCCTTTAGTCTCAAGGCTCAAGATGAGAAGGACAGAGTGCTTTGCTCTCGTCGTTACGTACAATTTTCGCTGTTCCGCTAAGCACCTTAAACACAGGCCATCTGATATTTAATCTTGTGAATCTTGTGGTCAATGCGGGAGGTTCGCAATATGGAATCCTCTCCCTCTTAGTAGCTCGTCCTCGCCTCCATCCTGGCCCAAATTATTCACCTTTTTCTTCAACGATGAGTTTAATATCTGGTACTTCAGATATCTACGTTTAGTTCCCGGAGCTGCACTGCCGTACAATATCGAGAGTGTCCGTCTACACCATACCTTGCCCAATGGAGCGATCCTACGAGCGAAGATCGCTCACGTTGCCCGGTCACGGTACCATGGATCCCTCATCAAGGCCAGCGTGGGCACGTCAAACCTTCCTGCTCTTTGCATGGTGCCTTGTAGGGATATCTGTTGCGCAGCACGACCCTATCAAGGACTTCTGCCGGAGGTGGGGGCACCAGTCGGCCGTGGTCGATCGGAGACTGTACATCGACGGGGGTTTAGTCAATTACAAGCCCTTCACGTCCTCGTCTCAGAATTTGAGCAGTATATTTCTGTCCCCTTGTTGTGGATTGAGAACCTACCAACACGAATGCAGACACCTTCCTCACATACAACGACCTCGATTCGGTGACCCATGGTGGAATGCCCCCACTCTACGCCAACATCTCCAAGAACGAGACAATTCCCAACGTGAACGGTGGCATCCTATGGGAAGACTCAGTGAACAAGCGACTATATCTTTACGGCGGCGAATACCACGAGAATTCACCAGCCGCCTTCAATCTCTACAGCTACGATATTCTCTACGATGAATGGGTGTCGCTCGGTCCTCCCACAGGAGCGGGAACAATCAACGCAGTTAGTTATGGAGCTGGGGTTTCGATTTCGTCAAGGGGAGAGGCATATTACTACGGCGGATGGCTAAGCAACGCATCTGTTCCAGACTGGACAGGTCCGCCGAGGGCCACTAATAGATTGATAAAGTACGTGATGGACTCGAATTCCTGGAGCAACCTCACGGGGCCAGACGACATCCGCAGAGCAGAAGGCGCAATGGTCTTCATCCCCAGCGGAGATGCTGGGATGTTGGTTTACTTCGGCGGCAGCAAAGACTTGCACGGGAACGGGACCCTAGCACCACAGCCCCTGGACGAGATCTTCCTATTCGACGTCGCGAACGCGAAATGGTACACCCAAAAGACCTCCGGCCGCACTCCCGAGATCAGACGGCGTTTCTGTGGCGGCGCGACCTGGGCACAAGACCAGTCGAGCTACAACATGTAGGTCCCTGTTCACAAGAGGACTATTGGGTGTCGAGCGGACAAGGCTGACTCCATCCCAGCTACATCTACGGTGGTGCAGGCTTCCCTCCAAACACAACAGGCTACGACGACATATACATCCTTACCATCCCGAGCTTCCAGTGGATCCGGGGCCCATACCCACCCAACAGCAACATCACCGGGGCCTTCCCCAAAAGCATGATGAGTTGTAACGTTGTCGACCACGCGCAGATGCTCGTCATTGGCGGCACCTACTCCAACGACTCGACGTACATGTGCGATGTCGACACCATCTGGGGCACACACAATATGGACCTCGGCGAAGAGAACCCGGAGAACGCCATCTGGGCGCTGTACAAACCGAACCTGACCACGTACGCCGTGCCCACCGACATCCTGACGGCTGTGGGAGGTCGCAACAGCGGTGGCGCCGTCAAGACGACGCCGACCAGCGGGTTCGACGCCCCAGACCTGTCGGTCCTTATGACGCGCAAGGCGTCGCCGGCGACAAGAACGCCAACGCGCCCGGTCAGCCTCACTACCACAGTGACGTCGCCTCCGACATCAAAGTCATCGTCGAGCGTCCCATCCCCGTCTCTGGGCACGGCAGCTATAGCGGGCATCGCCGTGGGCGGTAGCGTAGCTCTCATTCTCGCCTTGGTAGGGTGCTGCTTCTTCATCCGCCGCCGGCGGAAATACTACAGCTCACAACGCACTGCCGCGCCGCCGTCGGTGGGCGCGATTCCAATGGCACATCCTCCCGGTCCAACTGATGAGAGGCCGGTGCAAGGCGGCTGGGACGGTACCCAGGTGTCGTCGCCGACAATGACAGCTTCGTCGTATGGACACCAGCAGCAGATACAGCCGATAGGGCCGCCTGCCGAGCTTGCGAGTGAGAGTGAACTGCACTACGGACTTCGTAACACGAGTCCCACGAGCGTCAAGTTCGAGAGTGGCTCTGGGAGACCGCAACTGGTAACGGGAATGACGGAACTGGATATCTCGCCAAGACAGAGCCCTGATGGCATGTATCCGTTGTACAGTCCCTCACGCTAGAAGATCCTCACCACCTGAAGGGATGGGGAGTAAAATTGGCTTTTATTGAGAATTCTCAATGTCAACCGAGTAGAAAATTGAAACAGGATGAAGACAAACTCCGGCGCTTCAAGCACTGGCTCCAATTGAGTGAGAGAGCTTTCGCCTTAGGGAGACACGGGCCCAAGGTGCGTCTTCTTCAGAGATAAAAGTCTCTGCATCTTGGTGCTATACCGATCTGGGCCATCAATGCGACCGACATCTCCAGAGAATTTATAATTGTGATGTTGTTCTTGTGTTAGATTCGACATCTAGGGTGCTATCCGTGATGAATGAGACAGACAGGGGCTAATCTTGTATACGCTTATCAGCCGCGCTGACTTGTCCCATATTCGCTTGACAATTCACCGCGTGTTTAAACAAATCATTCAGCCTGCAGCCCCTCTAATTCAGTCTGATACCCTCCATAACTTGCATCTTGCATCTATCTGCTCTCACCCCTGTCGCAGACTTCTCATCTGCCGCCATAGTGAATACAATTTTAATTTGATCAGCGAGTGTGCCTTCACCTAGAAGCTAGGCGGTTATTTTCGACCGAACACCGGCCGACTCACGGACGATTCTCGGACGAGTTAGCGTCGCAGACGAAAGGTCGTGCCGTCTCCGATTATCACTAACGCGAGTATCCATGTCTCTATTACATAGTAGAGTTTTCTCCGCTATTAGTGGCTTGGCAGGAGCGTCCTCTGTATCTGTATGAAGTAAATAAAGGCCATATCCTCCTCATGTTATTCTTGGGTTTCCCATTCCGTACGAGCTCATTGCAACATTACTACCGTCTTTAATCCAACTCTTACTCCCATATCTGCCACCAATACTATGGGTCTCCTTTTGCCTACTACCGCCGCTTTGGCCTCCATCGCTTATGGCCCGGCACAATACACCGACTTACTCCTAGAGAACCCCCACGTTCAGCGAATCATTGGCCGTGGCGGTGTCAAAATCCTGCTTGGTGCGGCCGTGGGTTTGAACCTCATCAAATACGCCAACCGCGCCCTGAACTCGTGGGCCACCAACAACTGGCGCGTGAGAGCCCACCCAGGCTGGAATTGGTCCACTGAGGTCGCCATCGTCACCGGTGGTTGCGGTGGTATCGGCCGGGAACTTGTCTTTGGGTTCATTGCGAAGGGCGTCAAGGTCGCTATCCTTGATGTCATCCCACTCCCCGAGGATATGAAGAACAACGCCTCCATTCTCTACATCAAGACCGACATTACTTCAGAGACAGCGATTGCCGCAGCAGCAGCAACCATCCGGGAGACATTTGGTGAACCCTCGATCCTCGTCAACAACGCAGGGCTCGCCGCCCCCCACACAATCCTCGAAACGCCCGCCGCATTTCTACCCAAGATCTTCGGCGTGAACGCGATCGCTCTGTGGCTATTGGCCAAGGAGTTCCTCCCAGACATGATCAAGAAAAACAAGGGCCACGTTGCGAACATCTCGAGCGTGACAGCCTACATGGCGCTCCCCAGGATGGTGGACTACTGTGCCTCAAAGGCCGCCTCTCTCACATTTTACGAGGGATTGACATGCGAGCTCAAGACCAAATATAAGGTCAACGGGGTCATCACCAGTGTTGTGCAGCCAACCTGGGTGCGCACCCCAATGTCACCCAAGAATGCAGATGAGATTGAGAAGCAGCAAGGCAAGATGTTGTCGCCCAAGGACGTGGCCAATCGTACACTGCAGCAGATTTTCGCCTGTCGAGGAGGCCAGTTGATTCTGCCGGAGAAGTTGTCGTTCTTTAGTACGCTTGCGGGATGGCCGAACTGGGCCCAGGAGCTGATGAGAGACGCAATGGGCAGGTCTAGCTTGCTTTAAGCTCTTTTTCATTTGGCGCTAAGTTAGACACGGTCTTAGACTTCCTAGTTAGTTAGGCCATGAGGGTTAGGCATTTAGTTAATCTACGTCGCAATAAGGATTTCGATTGAGAATCAATGCTAGAATCGCCCCCGGTGACATGGACTCGGCGTATTTCGGCAGTTACTACTTCTATAATCTCGCAACGACCCGGCCATACGGTCTGCAAGTCCAGGATCTAAACATGCACTTACATGGCAGCGATCCATAGTGTCTAATTGTTCTGCAGCAAAGAAAGTGACGTTACTCTAAGCCTTCGTCCGTGGCCTGCTACAGGGTATCTTTAGAAAACTCAAGTGGCAGGGATCAGGCGGCTCAACTTCATTCCGAAATGATTGTGAAAGACCATAAATACTGAGAGCAAGACGGCCGAGTCCTCTAGGAGATAGTGTATGCTAGCAGCCCGACACATTTTGCAGAATGCACACACTATTCCTTCGTTTCCACCTCCCCTACATCACGTTTAGCCATTGACTCATGCTTGTTGACTACATCGACGAACAAGGTTCCGTTCTCGCGTAGGCGGGAGATCGAAAACTAAATAGAAATGACCATTTGTCCAGCCATAGTTAATTATTGTCTCTTCCGTTACTACGCCTAACGCTCGAAGCTAAAACCGACAGCAATAGGGTAGGCATGAATTTAAGACTTGGGTTTGATTAAAGTACATGCAATGATGGAGATGTTTAATCTCGGACTACGACCCTGTGCAGTTTGTTTAATAATACAATTTTAGCATTATGTAACTTCCCCGGATGCTCCAAGCACACCCGAAAATGCTAGTCTACCCAGGTGGTTTTAGATTGAAACTTAATCATGCATTGGGGAAAATAATCGTCTAGGGTATAAACTCTATCGACTCAGCATTGACAGCAGAATTTTAAATAGTGTCGTAATTTTGAACACTTGGTGGGCTCCGCTTAGTTGTCCTCAAATCCTAACGGACCCGGGTAGCTGAATTTCGCCCGTTCTTTGACATTGAAGTTTCAGGTTTGGCTTATCGGAAGCACCGAGGTGGCTAGTCTTTGGGATTGTCCTCGTCGTCTGATCCGTCAAATTGCACAATGTTGTTAGTAGATGTGCTATCAATTAGATCCGGTGCAACATTGGCTGAAATTTTCACATACTACCGTCACGTATAGAAGGGTCCCTATCGCGGAATGTACATTGTTCTCTCATTGGAAAATATGTTTAATGCAAAATATCTAAACACAGCCTTTTTCCACATTGGCCTAGCTCTAGCTAGCGCTCTGCGCGTTGGTGGATCCCAGATCGAATGCCCCAGGCGCAGCGGCTCAGTCTTGGCAGCTAGTGAAGTATAATATTATGTTGCAGCTAATAAGATCTGTGTCTACATTGGTAGCGCCCTGTGAAGCAGAAACCTCCTGGTACAATCGCAACTTCGGGATAGCCGCGGAAAATGATAGGTTTCGTGGTGGAAGTGAGTGGAGGGAAGCTTTAGTTTTCCTATTAGAGAGGACATCTGGATTACTTCAAAGTAGAGGTTGACAGTATATTGTATCACTGTTAGGGAGGCGTAATCACAGCGTCTCCTATTCTTCTGATGAAGAGAATATTCAGTAACATCTTTAGTGCATCTATGTTTCTGATACAATATAAGACTGCCTTCTGGTTGATAATAATAAAATCTAGCTACTTAAGGCGATTATACCCAAGTTTAAAACTGCTAAGGAATTTTCCTCACTCTAAATTTGTCCTTGAGTTCATCGGAACCGTCAAGTATGTCACATTCTGAAGTTCTCGGCAACTCGCCAGAAGGTCACCTGCACTGTTCCCTACACCCTACTCACAATGGGAGCCACATTTCCAGTGCCGTTCGCTCAACCGGAGTGAAACACATCGCCAAGGAGTTCGGTTTGGGCCAGGACATCGCCAACTTGGGCACGAGTACTTTACTCATCGGCTTCGGGACTGGGCCTTTGCTGTGGGCACCGATGAGCGAAATGTTTGGACGCAAAGTTCCCGTGCTAGTTCCATATTTCCTGATACTGATTTTCACTATTGGGACAGCCGTTGCTACGAATGTACCAACGATCCTCATAACGCGCTTCTTTGTAGGTTTCTTTGGTAGTGCACCCATGATTATTACCGGAGGTGTGCTTGGGGACTTGCTTGATCCTTAAAAACGCGTTTTAGCAATGGTCAGGTACTCAGGAGCAGTCGTTGGAGGTCCAGTGTTTGGTAAGAACGTACAAACCGGACTCAGGTTGACACATGGCGAACTGAGATAATTTGCTTCTAGGTCCGGTGGCAGGTGGTGCAATTATGCAATCCTCCCTCAGCTGGCGATGGACTCAAAGAGATAGTGACCAAGTTCCTGGCCAAGCCTTGGCATCTGTTAGTAACGCCAGTTTGTTTTTTGTTAACTTCATTCCAGTTTCGGCAAGTCCTTGCCTTCTGATTGAAAAATGGCTTGCTACGACTAATCAATCCATCGTTCACAGCATCGTTTATCTCAACCTTGGCGCCTTTCCCATCATCTTTCAACAAGAGCGAGGCTGGGATGAGCTTCAAGGTAGTTTACCATTCCTTTCTCTGCTGGTTGGTATTATCGCTGGAGCATTCATGAATATCCACAGCCAAGCGTTTTGCTTGAATCGTGTAGCCAGCAACAACGGCCGTGCAGTCCCCGAGGCACGGCTTCCCCCAATGATGGCTGGAGCAATATCCATCACTGTAGGGTTATTCATTTTCGGTAACACAGGCGAGGCGAAGTATCACTGGATCGTTCCTGTGAGTAGTGCTGCAGTGATGGGTTTTGAGTTCTTTACCATTTTCCAGGCCGCGCTCAATTACGTCGTTGACACGGTTCCAAAATACGTCGCAAGTGCCGTGGCTGCGAACACGTTTATGCGTAGTTCTCTGGCGAGTATCTTCCCACCAATCGTCTTGCGCATCTACGATCGGTTGGATATTGTCTGGACCTCGAACATGTTGGCTTTCATTCCACTACTAATGGTACCTATTCCAAATTTATTCTACTATAGAGGAAGAAGGTTTAGAGCCATGGGAAGTAATCACAGGATTGAGTTTTAGGAATGAAATATAAGTCATAGGGAACTGACAAGGCTGTATGTTTCCCCAGGTAGTAGCTGAGGTAAGGGCATAAGAAGACCGACGCTTGCGATGACGGTCCTCATTCCTACCACAAGCTGTGCAAATGTTTTCAATTTCTTTTTCAACGCGACTATCCGCGAGAATAACACCGCTGTATCCCAGAAAGATGTTTTGGAGCGCGACAGGCTCATGGATATTATTCAATACTGATGTGAGCAAGAGGGGGCAGCATGACGATGTACAAACTCGCAGCAGCGTACGGTACGAAGTTCCCGAGCATCAACTACACTGCACAGTGCTTCAATACTTCTTCCATTCGTCAAGATTCCATTGGCAATGTTTTGAGGTGAATAGATTGATGTTGACTGGAAGAACCCCAATTCCACCGGCAATGAAAACATTCTAACGCAGCAGCTCATGTTGTGGTCGGGATGATTAACAACACTGAAATCTTGTGCCATGATGTACAAAACCTGATCAATCGTCATAATGGGATCAGTGGGAACAAAATCGGGACTAAAAAGTCTAAGACATGTTGTTACAGAAGACATCGACAGTTTGCGGGTCGGAGCCGTCTTGCCGTCCGGCAAGAGAAAAGTTGGGGACATGCAAAATAATCTCCACAGACAATTGGGTCAGATGGATACGTTGCAGCTATTGAGCAAGAGTGACGTCACGGTTCATAGTGTCCACAGCTGCTTAGTAGGAGTGGATGACATCCTCACCGCTATTCATACTCAGGCCACGGAGGATTCCACCAGTCACAAGCCACTCCTCAATGTGGGACGGGGCGAAGTTATAGCACCGCTGACATCGTTAACACCCCTTTCGTCAGCAGGGGTGTCAATAAATAAATTAGAACTATAGCAAGTAACATGCAATAAAAAACAGCTAAGAGATTCAACAAACGATATCTCTCTCTTTGTCATCATCTGGTAACGGCGAAATGTACTTGTAGTCCAAGTGCTAACCTTGTGCGCTGGGTGCTCAGGATAGCGAGCTAGGTTATGCAAGTCTGCACAGTATACTCCGTATACAATATACGGAGTACCAAGAGGTAGAATACGAGCTAAACTGGAGCCTCAAGCCTGAGAGGACTTAGTACAGACTATGGCTGTGGATAAGGTAACGTAGTAGGGTCATATTAAAGCTGGGTCCAAGGACCTAACGGGCTCGGAAAGTATAGAGACCATCTTCTGATGATTTACATGTAGCGAGTTTCTTGGGTTCGGCCCGGGCGGTACCGCACGGGGTTAAACCTATTTTCAGCCCGGGAACGCCGGCCTAGAGAGGAATACGAGAAACACCGCCCCGCAACCCAATTTCAACCGGCTATGATTGGGTTGACTCGGCGGAGAGCCAAATAGTACTACCGGAAACAGCTAAGACGTTGTCAACACACGAAGTAGGGTAGGAATGGGATGCAAATAGATCCTCACTATCTCCACACTAACACGAGCCACTGCATTCCGGCACCTGATATCTGATGTCATTCGGGGAAATGACCCAGATGGCTCGGAGAAATTGATTCTGGGGTATCGTTGATTGAAGTGACTACGTAGGAGTAGCTCTGGGCGTTCACTGCCTCGATTCCGTCCATTCAGTATAAAGAGGGACATTGTGTCCCCTCAATCCAGTTTTTATCATCACTCACATCCTCAACATTCTCAAACAATTCGACAACCACACAACAACAACCTTCTTCCATCCCCAGCTCAAGCTTCAAGCAAAAACACCGCAAACATGCAGTTGTCCAACCTCCTCTCCATCTTCACCCTCGCCACTGCCGTTTCGGCCGTCTCTGGTCAGTACTTTCTCTCACCAAGCTGTCAGCACCAGCAATTTTTACTAACACCTCCATCACAGTCTCCTACGACACTGGCTACGATGACCCCAACCGATCCCTCACTGTTGTCTCTTGCTCAAATGGCGAGAATGGCCTCATGACCAAGCACCCCGCCTGGAAGAAGCAGAGCGACATTCCCCGATTCCCCTACGTCGGTGGCGCCCAGGCCATTGCTGGCTGGAACTCTCCCAACTGTGGTCTTTGCTTCAAGGCCACCTACAAGGGCAAGACGATTTATGTCCTAGCCATCGACCATGCTGCCAACGGCCTCAACGTCGGCAAGCAGGCCATGGACGCTCTCACAGGCAACCAGGCTACCCAGCTCGGCCGCATTGACACCAGTGTCACCCGTGTTGACAAGAAGTTCTGTGGTCTATAAATGGCGAGCCTTAATAGCGAGTTGGTGATGGAAAGTGTGCACTGGGATCAAGAATAATTACTACATCTTCATATAAATACTTTAGCATTTTAGAATAGAGTTGCGTTAGAGGTGAATAGCGCATCATTAATTTGAACTTCGGTCTATCAGAATTGGAGAGTGAATGATTAAGACCTAGCGATATAAACTCTTATCTATCAAAATAATAACGTCTCATCCCTGCCACTACCTATTCCATGTTAACAGCTTTATTGCAATGATATAATCTTACCAGTTGAGATATAAATGGAAGCTTATGTTCATTTTTGGCAAATATAGCGACTTTCTTATTCCTAAAGAATAACCTCTCAGTCCTTTAAATCCCTTGGGCTCATGTTGTTCTTATGTATGTAAACTATACAGAAATCTCTATCCTGAGACTTTGAGCTAATTATAAAGATGACATTTCTTCTCCTTGGCTTTTAGTCTGCATGTTCTTATCTTTGTCTTTGTTTTCAAAGCCAGTTCTTAAACCCCATAGAACATCATTGGTGGAGACACGTTTTCCGACCGACTTCGCCACATATATCCGAGCCATCCAGTAGGAAATGAAGAATCAGAATGCCGAGGCTCTCCAATTTCCTCCTCACCTTGTCATACGCAGCCTGGATACTAAATCCCGCCGGTCCGTCATAACCAGTAGCCCCACACGTTTCACTAGATTTGTACACTGTCAAAGCAATCAATCATCCGCAGATCTCTGGCTAATTCCAATGTGTTTGAACATGCTAGAGCAGCCGGAAAGTAGTAATGGAATAATTAGCACTGCACGGAACAGTTAGTACTAGTATGGAATAATCTGAGCATCCATAGCCGGTTAAATGGATACTGTCATCCTAGATGACTGTCTCACGGCTAGCTGTATCCCCGCACTCGCACTCATCAGTTGCCGCCAGGAATGCTAGTTGCCGCCAGAAACGCTAGTTACCGCCAGGAACACATCAGCCCAGTATGCAGTCAGCATACTAATTTTAGCTTAAAGTTTTGAGGACTGTTCCTTCGCTCAGGCAAGTATCTAGGCAATGTCTCTTCTCGACCAGAATACCTACGTAATTGAATTTCAAAATGCATGTAGGAGTGGGCTGTGCTACATGCGGATGCGGATCGCCAACTACCTCTGGATTCTTACAAACTTGGTATTCAAGTTCATCTGAGTCTATTATAAAAGGCACGACTCGTCGATATTCCTAGACATCCATCTACAACAAGAGCATCAATCACCTTTTCTCTAAGCAGTCCATCTCCTTGGGGCAACACTTCAACCTTATTTATTTGAAGATTCGAACTGTGAATCAACAACCCCAGGGCTCTTCTCAAGTCGCCCTACCTCCTCGGCCCCAACCTTTACAATGGGTACCAAGACTGATGTAGAGCCCGGTTCCGAGTGTCATGAAGGCGGCACCAGCCCAGATGGACTCCCTGTAACGGCCGGTGCGATGAATGTAGACACCGGCCAGAATCTCAACGACGGCTTGCGTCACAATGAGCGGGAGCATCAGAACACCACTCCGAAGGGGTAAGGCTTGCTGCACGCTTTGGAAAAACAGCGGAAGGTAGTACTCCCCCCCAACGAGGATCATAGCTTGCGAAGAGGCGACGAGGAATGTGGCATTGTTGGACCAATTCTTGAAAACGTCGAGCGGGATGATCGGATATTTGGCAAGGCGCTGCTCGGTGAAGATGAAGAAACCGATCATGAGCGTCCCAAATACCAGGAGGCAGATGACCTTGGGGCTGCTCCAATGAAATATCGCACCGCCGAGGTCCAGTCCAACGAGAAGGAGAAGCGTAATAGCCAGGATGGAAATCGTGCCGATCCAGTCAATGGCCTTTGCACCGTCGACTAGCTTTGTTCGAGGATTGTGCACATCCAGAAAAACGAGCAACAGACCGAACGTGATACCACAAATGGGGAGGTTGATCCAGGAGCACCACCGCCAGCTCGCAAACTCGGTGAAGGCACCGCCGAGCAGAGGCCCAACGGAGCCAGCAAAAGCCCATATAAACCCTACAAGGCCCATGTATAGCGAGCGCTTCCGCACGCTGAAGAGGTCCGAAATGGTGATAGTCACCAGCTGCGAAAGACCGCCGCAACCAGCGCCCTGCAGCGCCCGACCGGCAATCAACATCGTCATGTTGGTGCTCAACGCCGCCAAAACGCTGGCGGCCGCGAAGAGAGCGACGGCGATGAGAAGCAAGGACTTGCGGCCCCAGATGTCGCTGCATTTGGACCATATCGGGCTCGTGGCAGCCGTGGCCAGCATGTAGGCGCCGCCAATCCAGACGTAGCCTACGGCCGAATGCAGTTCGGCAGATATTCTAGGTATGGCTATTGCGACAATTGTTGAATCGAGAGCAGCGACTAAGAGTGAGAGCTACAAGAGGTAATCAGTCAGGTTGTCTCGCTTTGCCACAGGTAGAGTTACATAGAGCCCGGACAAGATCGCGTAGAGACGCAACTTAGTTCGGGGCTTGGGAGACTCCTCTAGATCTAGAGGTTCGACGGAGATGGCGTTGGAAGCATTTTCCGGGCTAATTGGTGGTTTGGGCTGATGCGTAGGAGCCTCCAAAGGCGTGATGGTATCCATAGCGATGCACTGGAACTTCAGCCGTGAGGTCTTATGTGGGTTTTCTTTTCTTGTGGAAGGAACCGTTAAATTTCAAGCCAAGTCCAATGAAACATGTGTCTTGGCGAGTTTCCTTCCTATAAAAAGAACTGTTCAATGAGTTTCTTTTCACTTGTTTATACGTGGACCTGAGCTGGCTATACGTCTGGGCATTTTATTCATCCTCTGTCCAACATGAGTTACACGCCGATGTACATACAGTTTTGGGACATAAGTCTCCGTATAGCCCCACTTAGCATATCAAAATACTATTGCATCTCTAACCCCTCTTTCTCTTTAAACTACTATAACTTCTGCTTAAGATGTTAGAAGGATACTATTTTAGTATTAAACTAAGTACTAATTATTAATATAACTATAAGTTTTCTCCTGAGATTAGGGTAATAATACTAACTAAGCTAGATAATAATTAAAGTCTATATATTATTATAACTAAGTTTAATATAATATGCTTATTAGTATAATATATTAAAGATTATTAAACTACTTATTATATACTAAAGGATAGTAAGAAACTTAATTAGCTTAATTAGTTTATACTATTAAAAATATAATATATTATTTTATTAGTAAAAAAAGATTATAAAATTACTTAGGATACTTTTAAATATAAGTTAAATAGTATAATAAATACTTATATTATTTATTAGACTATATAGTAATATTAAGTACATAAATAGAAATACTTAAAAAGATTAATTATTATAAAAGAAATAATAAAAGCTAAGCTTATATTTATATATTATTAATTATTTAAAATAATTAAATTAATAAAAGTATATTACTTTAAAATTATACCTTAAAATAAGCTTATATTAATCTAAATTATATTTTTTAATAAGACTTTAATATAGTTTAAATTAAGTAATCTTAATACTTAAAACTTTTAAATTCCTAAGGAAAAGTATAATAAAGACTTTATTAATAAGGATATATATATTAAAGTATTATTTTCCCTTATATTTTAAGTAATAATTTAAAAAATCTAAAGAATTAAGATTATTAAGATAATTAGGGATTAAGAAGTCCCTAGAAGTAGATTTTTAATTTAATTATTTTAAGTTATACTTATTAAGAGCTTTCTTCTTACTTTTAATAGTATTAGGAAGTTTTAGTAAGATAATATATATATTTATATAGCTAGAAGTACTTAAAGTTAAATAAAAGCTTATTATATTAAATATATTAATTAGTTTTCTTTTTCCTTTAATTTAAATCTAATTAAATATATATAGAAGATATTAAAGGTAAAATTATACTTAATATACCCTTATATAATATAGCTAAAAGATAATAAGGAAGATAAAGTAGAATTAGCTAAATATATAAAGGAAGTATAAATAGTATTAAATTAAGTATAGATTTTAAAGCTAATTAAGTTTATACTATACTATTTATATACTATTATTTATATATATAATTAGTATATATAATATTAAATATTAGGATTAGAGCTATCTAGTAATGATTTCTTTTTAAATAATGTATATTAATTAACTGATTAATTGCATATTAAAGTTAGTAATACTAAATGAAGGGATAGTATAAGTGTGGGAGTGTATAGAGACTTTTAGCCTATTACTATAGCAATAAAATACTAAGGATGAGGGGGAGGATTATGCTCACTAAGAATATAACATTACAATAACCGGGGCTGAAAATCCCACAATAATGTCCGCCACTAGAAATTGACCGGCTAAAGTGGACGCTGTCTAGACCTGCCTGAGTAATATGCTGAACACCCTAACCAAGCATACTACCATACAACAATTACTCATCATTTCTAGTATGTTTGTTCTCTTTTCAACCATACAGAAAGTAATCCAAACCACTCTTTATCCTTAGCGATATCGGCAGGCATTACCTCCCCTGCCTTAGATTGCCTGCACTTTCATGCAGCTCACTAGTGTCACGACCCAGGTTGGAACCAGGCGGTCACAACCGGCATAATCATTTCAGTACCCACTTTTTCCTTCCTATCACAATGTACAATACATACACATTGAATAGGCTCCGTTTAACACAGTTCAATACCACGAATGTATACACATTGAATAAGCACTATTCAATATGACTTAATACCATTCAACCACCTAATAATTATAGTATATATATACATTCACTTAGTACATTAGATAAGAGCCTTAAGCTCCTTAGCTATTAATACTACAATTAGATTTACTCCTACTTAGTTACATAATAACTTACTATTGCACATTATTAACGTAACCTACATTGCTTACTATAATGTCCTGATCCACTTGATCATTAAACCATACGCCTTGGACCCACCCTAGACCCCTAGGTTAAGCCTGACCGTTATAACTAGGCCATGGATGAAAAGAAGCTCACCGCTCGGATTTATCCCCGGCTACTAAAGCACATAGCCATTGTCGAACTTAGCCCAAGCTTAGCGAAAGCTCAGCTTAGAAGAGTAAGAGTGGATTAGCAAAGAATAGGATTGAGTGTTCTTGAATTTGGTTTCTGAGTCCAGTGGTATCCTGAGACGAAACTCAAGTGAGATCTTAGTCAGTGTAGGTGGCCGCTTTTAAGGCCTCCTCGCTCCCTAGCTTAATCTTAGCTCAGTAATGCATCAGCCCAGGTCAGCGGTATATTAGCCCGGCTCAGCTAGCGTAGCCCTTATTAGCTTTCTACTCACTATTTCCCCTAAGCAGTCCTCTACTCACTCTTAACCCTATTTCTAAGCTATTAACTTCTAGACTATTCCTTATTAGCCTATTTACTTATTCTTATGAAAGTTATAGAAACTCTAACTAGGAGGCTGCCTTAATCCTTGTTTAGGACTAGAATCCTAAATCTAAGCTCCTTAGTATAAGTCCTAGAATTAAGCTATTATTAAACCCTTCTTTCTATAGAAATAGTATATTAGCCTATAATGCTCCTTACCCCTGAGAAATAGTTATACTTATAATGCTCCTTATCCCTAAGGTATAGTTACATTATATTGCTTTATCTAACTTATAGTAGTATCCTTCCCCCTTCTATTTACTCCCAGGCTTCTCTCTAGTATTTAGACTCAAATTCCTCTATAAAGATACTAAACTTCCTTTCCTTATCTATTTACTCCTAGACTTTACTATAGTATTAAGAGTTAAATCCCTTTATAAAAACTCCAACTTCATTTATTCTTTTATTTACTCATCCCATCTCATTAATGCTATATAATAGGGAAAGCTAAAAGCATAGCTAATACCCTCCGCCTAGGCTACAAAAGGAGCTCAGAGAAAGAAAGTAACATTATAAATAGGGAATTAGTTCTAAGGAAGCTCCAGCCTACAGTAGAACGGAGCTACACTAAGAAGGTATAACCTATGAGTGAAATCTTACGACTTTATACAAATAGCTGGAGGAAATAGTAGCGTTGAATGCCTGTATTTCCTTTGCCTGTCTTTCAAGTTTTTCGAGTGAATAGCAGTTGACGTTGATATATTGCATGTGAGTAGGAAATACTAAACTAAATATAAGGATGAGTGTCGTTCATAGCAATCTGCTGGCGAGGAGCAAGACCTGTCAATAGGCTTAGCCATGATTCACACCGCTCAATCTATAGAATTATCACAACCAAATCACAGGCTTAAGAGCTGGCTGGTTGGGATGTGAACATTGTCAAATGAACCGACTTTACTATTCTAAGGGCTGCTTACTTCCAGGACGAGTCATATCAGTTATCCGCAGGGCATGAGCAGGCCATTTACGACCCTGATTTTCCCTTGCCTCCGTGTCTCGCGTCTCGCGCTGCTCCTCGAAGTATCAAGTCAAGGCTTGCAGTATCATAATGTAGCGCAGTAGGTTTAGGCTTTGTGTCCTAGAACAGTCTTTTGAGATGCTGTCCGATATCAACCAATTGTAAATTCGGCTTCGTTGTTACTTGATAATTTGCAGTCACATGCGTGGAAAGGGTAAATTGGAATACCGCAATCCAGGCTATTTTAAGTGAGATCGTACATCTCCTTCTGAGTCACCAAATTCCGACGTGCTCACTGGACTGGGTATTTTACGTTTGCCAATATCTAGCTTTTCCACCATCTCCATCGTCTAGCTTTCCCATCATCGTCTGGCTTTCCCAGTTGTAAAGCGTCCCAAGGGGTTCTACTTGAGGCGAAAAGGCATTTTATTTTCCTGGCGCAGTAGAACATTGGTATCTTAAGTGCGCTTGGGTACCGTGTCTATCCGCTCTTTCGGCTGGCTTCTTACAATTTACAGTGTCAACCTGCACGGGCAGAGTTACCAAAAGCTCAAATAGACGCAAGGTTCCACGCGAACCCTCCGCGATTGTTTCTGGAAAAGGATAATAGTGGCAAAGGTCGCACGGCCGTGGGTATAAATAGCCTCCGAGGTCCTCATCTTCCGATTGTTCCTGCATTCAACACGCAGCCGCATCAACAACTTCCCACACCATGTCTGTATTCACGGAGCAATCAGAACTCAATGGGCTGCCACCGACGTCGCGCCCCCCAGCAGGATACACACGAGAAGAAGCCCTATGGAGATATCGCACCGACTTGGAGGGCGAACATCGGCACCTGAGTCGTCTCCGCGCCGCCACAATCCCCTACAGGACACCGCTGGGAGGCAGTCCGATTCCCGACATGGATGTAACAGACGTGCTCGACGCCTGTAATAAGTCGGTCGCCGTCTACATCCCACCTCCGAGGGTTGGTCGCTGCGATGCGATGTATCTACTCTTCCACAACTACTTATATCGTCGGTGGTTCCGCCCGTACCAAAGCGAAATCGAGCTAGGCCGCTTTCTCTGCAAGACCATCGTACTATCAAATGTACCAAACGAGCCTTTAACTTCCGAGACGACGATTGGCAACTTTATCTCGCTGAACGGGACCATATGTGCACACGTCAAGGCTGAGCATGGCACATACGATCAGCTAGTTGCTGCTGACCAGCGAGTACAGGCATTCTCATCAGGCGACGACCACAGACTACACATGCTCCAGCCACTCTTCCAAGCCGTGCTTATTATCGCCTGTTCCCGAAGCTACACCTCTCACGAGGATTCTACCACCATCGGCCAGTTCCCAGTGCTTCTCGTACGCACAGGTGTGGAAGAAGGCCTTAGTGCACCCATCACGTTTGAAGGCATCGCTGGCGGATCAGCGTCTGCTCGTTACGTCGAGACAACGCTTGAGAAGGCCGCCGACTTTGTCATGAGCTTGGAGGCTCGGGAGGCGGCTGTATTCGGTCTCCAGCCGGACCCCGAAGCCGCCTGGGAGAGCTACTTGAAAGGTCGGACGTACTGGATGGGACCATACGAATTAGACATAGCAGACGGGCCGATTGCTGGGCCCAGCTCCAAGTTCGTGGACTGTGAGAAATATACAGCGTGGGGTGGTTACGGCTGGGAAGTGGATAGGATCTCGACGGACCTGGAAGAACGGTTCCTGAGGTGGCAAAGGAGGGAAATGACAGACCGGTATCCAATAACTATAAGTTGAGGAGGCTCATACTGTCGCTGCCCACGGTATCTTGGGTAGGAGCATCCAGCTAACTCCCAGCACTTGCCTTGAGGAGATCTAGCAACGCTTAATTCAACGACAACCTACCCACACACAGCGCTTCCTCGTCCTCTTTGTTCACTTGCCTCTGTCTGTTTTTCTGTCCATCATCGAGGCTTAAATCCCAATTTCACCCGCGCTCACTGTCTTGCCCCAACCATGTCGTCAGTCATCTCCCTACAGTATCCAGACCAAGTTGCCAAGGGCAAGGAGGCATATGCCAAGATGGCGCGAGAGATTGACCGGAACGGATACACGATCTGTCTTTTGCTCCCTATCATGCCGCACTATGTAATCAACCTGGAATCGCCCGCCGAAGCGTGCATTTCGTCAGGGCAACGGGATTGGCTCGTGGAAGCAGAAGCACCGACTAACAAATATGTCCTTGCACTGACTTCAAACGCCGATTGGATGCAAGTGAGAAAGGAACAGGCCATGTATCAAAACTATATTGATACAGACGGACAAGCCATTCTCTGTATGAACAACTATGCGGATCGCGACATACTCTACAAAAGGCCTGGGCAAATCTTCTGGAGCGATACTATGGCTGTGGCCTTTCATCGAGTTGTGACACGGCATAGCGGCAACACTAAAGACCTACAATCGATATGGCGCTTCAATATCGCAAACCAGGTAAGCTTTTCCCCTAGGTCGTTTAGATCATTTATCGTTAATGCTCCACGCTAGACCACCAAGGATATAATCAGCACGATTGCGGCACGGACCCGAAGAAGGCTACGTATCTTCAGGCCGGTGACGATAGATTCTTTGCTCTTCTTGGCTCCGAACACGGCAGGGGACCTGCGAGAATGCTGGCCACATAACCCGAGATGTTCGGCCGTCGAATCATTGCCTCAGTGCACATTTTCCCGTGGGGTACGCTCCCAAGCCTCCACTAGAAGCTGGAGGTGGTAGAGACAACTCCGCCGCTCGACCGCCCGCTGTCGAGGAAGGAAATGCGAAAGCATAGAAAGACGGCCTCTAAGTCCTCGCTGGGATCTAACTATTCCGAAATGTAAGGAGGATTAATTGGAATATAGACATTTTTAAAATGAGAATTGAGTGATTAATTAAGGAGTTATAACTATGAAGAAGAGTATAAGCTTAACTATATATAGTATATAAGTTATAAGGGATTAGACTAATATTTACCCTTTTAGTATTCTTACTTAAACCCTTTATAATTTACTTTTAATTTAATTTTATTTTTAATTTCTTAAGTCTTATTAAAACCTATAAAATATTATTATAAGTAAAAGTAAGAAAAAGAACTTTTCTTTTTAGACTTTTATAAGCTAAATATAATTCTTAGTTTATAAGTTTTAGTTTTATATTTTTATATTTTTTATTAAAGTTTAGATTTATACTTTCCTTAGTAAATATATAAAGTATTAATCTTTTTCTTTATATATTTTATTAGTTAAATATTATACTTTAGTTTTTATATTCTCTTTTTATATATAGAAGAATTAGCTTTACTAAAGTCTATAGAGTATTATTATAATATATATATTTATATTAATATTTTCCTTAGGGTTAGAATTATAGATAAGTAAGTATATTCCTTTAGTTTAATTTTAAATAATAATAATAATATAATAATACTATAGTTTAATTTCCTAGTTATTTTAGTATTATACTTAATTAATATTAGAATTAATAAACTTTAACTATTTTTAATATATTATATAATATTACTTAAGTATACCTTTTTATAATATTAATAGTATTATATAGATACTATATAGAGTATTTTTCCCTATACTAATTATATAGTCTAATTATATATTATTACTAATTTAAAGATTTCTTAATATTCTTAAATACCTATTTAAAATAGCTATATTAAATTATTAATTATATATATATTTAATATATAAATAAATAAATAGTTATAAAAAGTAAGGTAAAATAGTTAAAAGAAGGATATTTCCTTTATTATAATTAGTCTATAGACTAAGACCTTAAGAGTCTTAGTCTATTAGACTATATAATATACTTATATAATTATTACTTAATTCTATAATAATAGTCTAAAGGGTTATATATATTATATCTTAGCTTTAAAAGCTAAGACTTATTATCCCTAGTAATTAACTAATATATAGATTCTTCTAAGGTTATAATTTCCTTTTAGTACTATTCTAAGCTATTTAATTTCTATTCCTAATTTCTAGGTAATTTTTCTTAATCTTTTCTATTATATATAGTTAAGTAAGTAATCTTATTATTTCTTTTATAAAGATTAGTATAAAAGCTATTAGTTAGCCCTTTTATCTATAGTTTTATTAGTTTTAGGCTATTAAGTCTTCTTTTTATTACTATAATAATAGTTAAGTTAACTATTAATCTTAAAAGCTTTAGAATAAATAGCCTTAAACTTTATAATAAGCTCCTTATTAATATTCTTAGTTTTTTCCTAAGAGTTATATTTAAAGCCCTAGCCCTTTTATTAGATTTAGAAGCCTTTAAAAAGTATAATATTCTTATTTTAATTCTTTATCTTATAGTAAAGGATATATTTAATAATATACTTCCTAGAATCCTCTTTAACTAGCCCTAGCTCTTTAGATTAAAAGTTATTATTATATATAAGTTTTAGCTATTAATATAAAATAATAAGGTAAATATACTATTTAGGAAATAATTTAAGTTTAATAGTTAGATTATTAATTATATATTTAATCTTAAAAGGTTTAGTATATTATTAGGATTATTTCTTTATAGAAATACTAAATAGATTATATTTATTATAAAGATATAAATAAACTTAATTTCTAGCTTTAAGCTAAATAAGTTAGTATTTATTATTATATTATTTCTTAGCCTTAATAATAATAAAGTCTAAAGTAAATTATACTTCTTTTTATATAGCTTCTCTTAGGAATAGTAAATTAATAGCTTCCTAATTAAGTAATTATATAACTTTTAGTAAATTATAAAGATTAATACTAAAAAGGAACTTATAAATTAAAGTTTATATATTAATATTATAAGTATTATTAAAGTATTACTATAAAGTTAAAAGAAAATAAGTCTAGTTAAATTTAAGGTTTTCTATATAATAAAATCTTATAATAATTTCTATAGTTTAATTATATTTCTTAGAAATATTATTAACCTAAGGATAATATACTATAATTATTATAAGGTTTATACTAAAAGTAATTTATAGAATCTTTTAGAATAGAGAAATAAACTTTAAATTATAGTTTAAAATAATAATCTTTAGTATACTCTAGTTAAATAGTATAAATTACCTTACTAAAATAATAACTTAGTAATTTATTAAATACTTTAAATAACTAAGGATAAAGAAATCTTTCTTATTTATTATATAAGTAATTATAAGAAGAATATTATAAATAAAAAAGTCTTTAAGAGCTTAAAGTAAGTTCTTTATAAAGACTAAGGATAAGTAAATAATAAAGTTTATTATAATAATATATATTAATATAAGCCTAATAAAGAGACTAAATAATAGAAATTAAAGTAACAGCTAATAGCTACTAATAGCTATAGAGTACTATACCAGTCTCTAACTACTAATAGTAAAGCTACTAGCTAATAAACCTATCAATAGCTATATCTACCCACTTAAAATCCAAGCCTTTAACTATAATAGTATAATAACCCTATAGAAACTATATTAGTATATAAGCTATA